>JAWHQI010000201.1:0-492500 GCA_033032865.1 Dactylorhiza incarnata | reverse complement strand
TATGACACACGTTACATGCCATTCTTTAAAGATTGTGTCGGTGCAATTGATGGAACACATGTTCATGCATGCGTACCTGTTCGTGATCAAGTACCGTACATTGGGAGACATGGCATGCCAACACAAAATGTGATGGCTGCTTGTGATTTCAACATGTGTTTCACGTTTGTTATGCCAGGTTGGGAAGGCTCTGCGCATGATAGCCGCATTTTCAATTATGCGCTTCGGGATCCCCGTTACAAATTTCCGCATCCACCACCAGGTAATAAGATTTCTACTCCATTTTTTATACTTCTCACCTTTGAAGCGTAACGAATTTTGATCCTGGTTTTCAGGAAAATATTACTTGGTGGACTCTGGGTATCCGCTACAAAGGGGATACTTGAAACCATATCCAGAGACACGTTATCATCTCCCAGACTTTGCTCGTGGCGGGCGTGCACCGGAAGGACGCCGAGAGATATTCAATCACGCGCACTCATCCCTTAGAAGTGTCATTGAAAGATCGTTTGGGATTTGGAAGAAAAAGTGGGCCATATTGCGTGATATGCCGAGCTACAGCTTCACCAAACAAACCGATATTGTGATGGCGACAATGACACTGCATAATTTTATTCGGAGGCACCCGTCACGGAGGGATATTGATTTCAATGAGTTCGAGCAGGGAGGTGGTGATGAGGGGGTGAGCACACAAGGGCATCAAGTAGTTTGTCCTGATACAGCAGGCGGGGTAGATGAGATGATCACGTTGCGTGAAAATATAGCGCAACAGTTGTACACTTCTAGATCTTAGATGGTGAGATGAATTATTGGTATTTATATCTATTATAGTCAGTATTATCAAGATTGTGTGTTTTATGGAACAACAATTTTTTTTTTCAAAAACTCCATTTAACCCAAACAAAATTTATAAAACTCCATTTCAATAAGCACTGAAAACTCTATTTCACCCAAACAGTTTTTTAACAAAACTCCATTTCTCAGAAACAGCTCTTTTTCAAAACTCCATTTCTGATCAGCAGCTTTTCATCAGCAACAGCCCAACCAAACGGACCCTTAATAGCTTAAAATGTACAGAAGTAGGTTTAAACTCCAATGATGTAGGTATAAATAAACAAACTCTTTAATTAATCAAATTCTCCACATTGGACCAATAAGGAATGGATCATTCAAAAAAAAAATTTACACTCAGAAGGATAAAAATCTGGAAAAAAACCTCATCAAATAAAACTATTTTAATGAACCATGGTGGAAACTTCATTCAGCTTCAAAAATCTCTCTCTCTCTCTCTCTCTCTCTCTCTCTCTCTCTCTCTCTCTCTCTCTCTCTCTCTCTCTCTCTCTCTCTCTCTCTCTCTCTCCATGTTCTCACACACGACCAGGAGCGGAAGCATTTGCATCAATGGCGCATCAATGGCGACATCAATGCCAACATCAATGGCGACATCAATGGCGCGCGTTAAGGATGTGTTCGAACGGGAAACTAGAACACGAGGTCCGACTCCACCTTTCATCTTCCTCCTCTCGCACTGCCGAGAACCTAGACCTTATAACATCCTCTCATCTCTGAAATCCATACAACATTGATGCCTCACTGATTCCATCGCACAGGAATCCCTCCAAGTTCTGATTCCCATTCTCATTTACCCCACCCATTTTTACTGAGTCCTTATATTAGTTGCTCATTTCTTATTGATTCTTTTCCTGGAATTTCATATTCTTCTTAAATTTCATTTGGAGATTCAGTCAACTCAGGTAAGTGCTTCAGAATTGGTTTGTTCAGATAAGTGCACATGTTTATTGACATATAACAATCATGTAAATGCATTAGTTCCATCTTAATGTTCATTCACCAATCTATTCATATATGTATGTAAGTGCACATATTTACAATCATGTAAGTGCTTCAGAATTGGTTTGTTCAGATAAGTGTTTCATGTGGAAATAACTGTGTATGTGTTTCATGTGTAAGTGTTTCATGATGAAATAACTGTGTAAGTGTTTCATGTTGAAATAACTGTGTTTGTAAGTATTTCATGTGTAAGTGTTTAATAACTGTGTTTATAAACCAATTAATATTCGGATCGTCATCGAGCTTCAGAATTGAGACAGGTTTTTTTTATCGAATCCCGATGCCCTCTCACTTCTTATTGTAGGTATTTTGGATCCGTTGGCATTGCTCATCCTAATTTTGGATCTCCCAGCGCCGTCGTTCTCCTGCAATCTCCCGACCGATCCTCCTCTCTAGCCGCACAATAATCATCTTCATTTCCATATTCTATTTCTTAAATAGGTGAAAACCATAGTTTCTTATTCCGTTCTTATTTCTTGGGTATGCAGATTTTATTTCGTACTGATTTTCATGGGTATGCCGATTTTATTTTGTTCTGATTTTCTTGGGTATGCTTATTTTGTTCTTATATTCTTGGGCATGCTTTCAGATTTTGTTCATGAAGCGAACTGAAGTAGTACATCTTATAAAATACAGATATTTTTATGTTTATTTTGATATCAATTGGGTTGTTAGTGTCATCGCCCCATTCCCATGCAAACATTGATGCAGATCATCATCTCCTCCCTACACCATCTATTCTGATTTCACAAATGTCGCCCCGCACGACAAATGTCGTCCTCCCACGACAATGTCGCCCCCCACGACAATGTCGCCCCCCACGATAAATGCCACCACCCACGACAAATGTCGCCCCCATGACAAATGTCGCCCCCGCGACAAATGACGCCCCCGCGAGTAATGACGCCCCCACGACAAATGTCGCCCCCACGACAAATGTCGCCCCCCCACGACAAATGTCGCCCCCCATGACAAATGACGCCCCCCACGACAAATGTTGCCCCCACGACAAATGTCGCCCCCACGACAAATGCCGCCTTGGATCGGGTCGGAGGCCCGTGCCTGTCAAGAATAAACCAAAGACGGGGAAGACCTCCTACGTACACATTTCCTCAAGAGAGACGCGAGGCCACTAACGCCCGAAGAAAGGAACTCCCACAAATATCACCCCCACGACAAATGTCCCCCCACCACGACAAATGTCGCCCCACCACGACAAATGTCGCCCCTACGACAAATGCCCCTTGGATAGGGCCGGAGGCCCGTGCCTGTCACTCGTATATATATATATATATATATATATATATATATATATACATTCAGCATTAAATTCGTCGACCTCCCCTTCCAGCACATGCAATTCGTCGACCTCTCCCCTCAAGATTTGTTGAACCCCGTTCAACAAATCACATTTGTTGAACCACCTTCAACAAATCTCATTTGTTGAACTCCCCTCAATATTTGTTGAACCCCGTTCAACAAATCTCATTTGTTGAACCCCCCTTCTATTAATAATAATAATAATAATAATGATATTATTATTATTATTATTGTTGTTATGTCGTATAAAAGAAAATGAACCCAGCTTCTTCTTCTTCTTCATTCTGTCCGAACCAGAGAGACAAACGAGCGACGGGAGTGACGATTTCTTGAATCTTCCGGACGCCGCCGACGGAGCTCCGGTGGTCGAAATCGCGAGCCGAGCATAGATTCGGAAAGCTCTCGACGAGAGCTTCGTCCTCGTGGTAATTTCCTTCCGTTTCGTGAAACTTTGTCGTTAGGTTTTTCGGCCCTAACCTTCGTATTGGCCGTTTTCTGTAGATCTCGCCTCGTCGTGCCTCCTTTTGGGCCGATCTACGACGAGGAGTTGTTCGCAGAACGATTCCGGTGATTTGAAGGCAAGTGGTGATCTTGCTCATTCTCTTTGCTAAAACCCCTTTATTTCCTTTTTGTTGTTGTTGTTCTCACCTTTGTTCCCAGTACTTGGTTTATGCTGAATTTTATCATCTGCCTTACTTTTACTCATTTTTTACTCAATATAATCTTGCTCATCTTGTTAACCAAGAAAATGTCGTCTTATGTTCTGATGGGCCTCGCCCCTTTTCCTTGAAATTGCATGAAAATATGAATTCTGTTGGAGGCCGTACGCGGTGCGGTTTTTGCCCCCGGTGCGGTGTTCTTTTAAGCTTTTGATTGGGAGGCCGTACGCGGTGTGGTTTTTGCCCCCGGTGCAGTGCTCTTCTTTTGGATGAGCTGATCAGTCTCTATAATTCTGAACAAGAGCAACATAAATAATAATGTGAATGTTGATGATTCTTTGTTGATGGCGAGTTTTGACCTTGCCTGTTTTCACACCCTCGTTTGTTGGGTGTTTTTCTGCTGAATATCAGTTACTTATGCTGTTTCCTTTTTTTCCCTGTTGATTATCATATTTCCCTTTTTTTCTGATGATTATTTAAGGCTAGTGTTGTTGTCACTAACCCTTGCAGCTTCTGTTTTCCTCCGGTCTCGCGGAGGTTTGCTTACTTTCTTATTTTCTGCACCACTTGTAACTTGCTTCTGAGGTGTTCTTTCTTTGAATGCCTCAGGTTCTAGACAGTAGCAGGTGTTAGTGCAGAGCTGCTTTAGCTGCCGTCTTCTGACCCTCTTGAGGTAGGGTATTCTGTGGACTTGTCGGCCCATGGGTTCGTGTCAGGTGTTGGCGCCCGTGGTGCCGTTTGGTTAGACTTTTGTTTCACAACTGCTGTTACTTGTTGTTTACTTTGAACACTTGTTCTGGAATGATTAGATGCGGGTTGGCTTTATAGCTCCTTGCTTAGATATGCTAAGGTAATCGTAGCATTGCATATCATGTTTTGAAATGGTAATCTCACTACTTTTTGCGCGTGATAAATCTACTTTTGATATAAAGTAAATCCACACATTCGATCTTGCATGGTGCACCTCACTAGGTCTTCATGTTCACTTAGGCCACTAAGTAATTAGATCAAGTATTTTTTCGCTGCGTAAAACTATATTTTAAAAGCGTGGACTAGTTGATCCACCAAGCCGAGGGACGCGGCTTATTAATTTTTCTGCAAAAATTTTACTTGAATCTCTTTGAGTTAATAATAATATTGTTTGAACTACGAAGAAGGATGAATTGCCTTAACGTCAGTAGGCGTCCCCTACGTGACGTGGCTTCACAACGCGTAGCTTTCCCTACTCTGATAGCATTTTAAATGTTGGGAAAATGCGGGTTGTGACAGTTGGTATCAGAGATAGGTTCTGTGAAAAAGGTAGTTGGGTGGTTTAGCGTGTTAGCCAAACAACCGCTATCCTAAGCAAAACCTCATTAGATCATTTCATTGTATACACACACCGATATGTCATCAATATGTCTTGACCGAAGCATAGTCACTACACTCATAGCATGATAAGGAGTATACAGGGCATATTATGTAGTATGTGATGCATAATGTGTTTGTATATGGATCCACCATAGGTGGCAATATGTGACGGTTATGTAGTATGTGATGCATAACCACCATTACATGGATGCCCATTAGCACGTTTTCTTTTTTCGTTACATGTAATGTTATGTAGTATGAGATGCATAACGTTACATGTGTACGCCACTCATAACATGCATTAAGGCCTCTTTCTAGAATGCATAGCACTGCATACATTCATATCATCGCATAAGCACGCGTGCCAAGTTAAAGACATACCAGATGACATATGTACACACATGATTTGAAAAGAAATTTAAATGTTCATGCACTCATGTCATAGCACAAGAGTCAATAGGATGATGGTGCATCATCCTAAGTTAATCATGGCATCATTTCATGAAATTCCAGAACAAGGTAACAACAATAGCGGGTTGTTTTCTTTCCTGTTCCGAATCGATTCGTGAATTTTTCCGAGTCTGTTTGGCTTAAGCATTTTAAGCCTGTTTCTGATTGAATGTACATCCTTCTTATAGACATGTCTCGTAGGAGAGTGACGCGATCGACTCCCCTGCCTGAGGGAGAGTCTTCTGGTGGTCAGAGTGAGTCCGTGATCGAAAGCCTGCGACAGAGCAATGAGGCTTTGACGAGACAGTTGGTCGTGATGCAGGCTCAGATTCAGTCCTTGGTGTCTGCTGCCTCGGTGCAGCAGCCTGTTGTGCAAGAACCGGTGGTGAGTCCAGCCATTCCTGCTCCCCTGGTGCCTCCAGTGGCATTGCCACCGGAGATGAACTTCATTTCACACTTTCAGCGGTTAGGACCTCCTACCTATGATGGTAGGGCAGACTTCATGGCCCTGGATGATTGGGTGATCAGCATGGAGGAGGTGTTCTCCTATTCGGGCATCTCGGAGGCTTCGAAGGTGATGGTGGCTGCATATCAGCTGAAGGGTTTGGCGAAAGGTTGGTGGATTAGGGAGAAGGATGGTCTCGCCGAGGGATGCTCTTGGGAGACGTTTAAGAAGTTGTTGCTTAAGAAGTTCCTCCCTTCAGTTGAGCGCGATCGATTGATGAACAACTTCCTGCATCTGAAGCAGAGACATCTCACCGTTAGTGAATATGAGATCGAGTTCAGCAAGTTGAGCAGATTCGCCCCCGAGTTGGTGGCCTCGGAGGAAGGAAGAGTGAAGAGGTTTTTGGGTGGTCTCACTGGTGACGTCCAGCAGTGGGCTAGCGCCTATGGGTCAAAGACTTATGCTGAAGCGGTGGAGGCCGCATTGAAGGCTGAGTCGATTGAAAAGACAAAGAGTCATGGGCAGCAGGCAAGGATAAGAGAAAATTGGACGATCGGGAGAATGTCAAGGCATCTCATTCGGACTCAAAGAAGAAGGGTGTGGTGCACTGTAGCTTCTGTGGTAAGCGGGGCCACCCGTTCGAGAGGTGTTTCAAGAGGCTCGAGGCGCTGGAGCCGTTAAAGGTTAGTGCAATTCAGGATGCACCTAAGGCGGTCCCAGTGTGCTCTTTCTGCTCTAAGCCCGGGCATGAGGCGGCCCGGTGTTACAAGAAGGCCGGTTGTTGTTTCCTGTGTGGGCAAAAAGGACATCGTAGGGCCGACTGCCCGAACTCTCAGACCGTGACTTCAGCGGTCCCCCTGCAGACCTTGCCGCCGCCCCCGCAGTTCGTGGGCAAGACTAAAGGCAAGCTTAATGTGCTGACTAGAGAGGAAGCTCAAACCTCAGCGCACGTGATATCTGGTTAGTTTCTTTCCTCCAAACTCGTTCTCTTTTTTTTTTTCTTTTAAATTTAGCTTACTAGTTGTCTAGTGACGCACGGTTATTTAGGTGAATTCAAGGTGAAGAATAAATGGGCGCGTGTCATGTTTGATTCGGGAGCGTCTCACTCTTTCATTGCTAGGAGTTTTGTTGGTAGGCACCGATGGTCTATTGACCGGTTGGATGATGCCTTGTCCGTTAAGTTTCCATCTGGAGATCAGGTTACATCAGATCGGGGTATCCGGGAGTGCCCCATTTCTTTGGGTGGTGTCCAGGTTCTGGCAGATTTGAAGATGCTAGATTTGGCAGATTTTGATGTGATTCTTGGGATGGACTGGTTGTCCAAGTATGATGCCGTGATCAAGTGCAAAGAGAAGCGGCTAGATTTCAAGTTGGGCGACGGAAGTCCATTGAGTGTTTATGGTCTCCCTCGGGAGAGTTCTTCGATTATTTCTGCGGTACGTGCCCGCCGAGCTTTAGCCTCTGGTTGTTTGGGTTTTCTGGTTTCTATCTGCGCTGTGGATGCTTCTCGTGTGGAGCCAACCGTGGAGGGTATCCCGGTGGTGCGAGAGTTTCCTGATGTTTTTCCTGACAAGCTTTCCGCTCTCCCTCCCGAAAGAGAGGTGGAGTTTGCCATAGACCTCGAACCAGGCACCCGGCCCATTGCCAAGGCACCGTACCGCATGGCGCCTCGTGAATTAGAAGAATTGCGTGTTCAGCTGGATGAACTTCTGGAGTGTGGTTTCATCAGACCGAGTACTTCTCCATGGGCTGCTCCTGTTCTCTTTGTGAAGAAGAAGGACGGTTCCATGAGGCTGTGTATTGATTATCGAGAGTTGAACAAGGTGACGATCAAGAATAGATATCCGTTGCCGCGGATTGATGATTTATTCGATCAGTTGCGTGGGTGCACCAATTTCTCGAAGATTGATCTTTGGTCAGGCTACCACCAGTTGAGGGTTCGTGAGTCAGACATTCCTCTGACAGCTTTTAGATCCCGGTATGGGCATTTTGAGTTCCTCGTGTTGTCCTTTGGTTTGACTAACGCGCCTTCTGCGTTCATGGATCTGATGAACCGGGTATTCAAGGACTTTCTTGACCGTTTTGTAGTCGTCTTCGTCGACGACGTTCTCATCTATTCTCGCAGTGATGAGGAGCATGCCTATCATTTGCGTCAGGTTCTATCTATCTTGAGAGAGCATAAGTTGTATGCTAAGCTGAGCAAGTGCGAGTTTTGGCTGCCTCAGGTGTCCTTTTTAGGACATGTGGTGAGCAAGGATGGAATCTCTGTTGATCCCGCCAAGATTTCAGCGGTGATGGATTGGAAGAGACCTTCTACTCCAAAGGAGATCAGGAGTTTCTTGGGTTTGGCCGGATACTATAGGAGATTTGTGGAGGGTTTCTCCACGTTGTCCGCTCCGATGACCCGACTTACGCAAAAGAATGCCGCCTTCATTTGGGGTGATAAGTGTGAGGAGGCTTTCCAAGAGCTGAAGAGAAGGTTGTGTTCTGCCCCAATTCTCATTCTGCCTATTGAGGGAGTGGAGTTTGCGGTGTATGTTGATGCTTCCCACATCGGACTTGGATGCGTTCTGATGCAAGAGGGGAAGGTGATCGCCTATGGATCTAGGCAATTGAAGGTTCACGAGAAGAATTACCCCACCCATGATTTGGAGTTTGCGGCGGTGATCTATGCCCTGAAGCTGTGGAGACACTTACTGTATGGCGCTGTGTGCAAGATTTATACTGATCATAAAAGCTTGAAGTATGTATTCACACAAAAGGAGCTGAATTTACGCCAGCGTCGGTGGTTGGAGTACGTTGCTGATTATGAAGTAGACATCCTTTATCATCTTGGTAAGGCCAATGTGGTGACCGATGCTTTGAGTAGGAAGACGGCTCAGATCTTCAATTTATCCGTTCAAGCCTTGGTCGAGGAATTTCTTTTGATGGATATTTCGGCGGTGAGCCGTGACGAGCGCTCTCGTTTGGAGGCAGAAGAGCCTTCGTGGATTACCCTCACAAGGTTACATCAGAAAGAAGACCCAGATCTTCAGCATCTCCGAGGAAGGACCGAGAAAGGAGAATTATCTGATTTCTCCATCGATGAGCTTGGCACCCTCTTGTGTAGAGGTAGATTCTGTATTCCGGCGGTGGAAAATATTCGAGTTATGATTTGCTGGCAGGCTCACGGATCTAGTGTGGCCTACCACCCGGGTTCCACCAAGATGTATAGAGATCTGAAGCAAATTGTGTGGTGGTCGGGCATGAAGAATGACATCGCCAAATTTGTATCGGAGTGCTTCACGTGCAAGCGGGTGAAGGCCGATCATGGCAGGCCGGGAGGAAAACTGACCCCTTTGGAGATCCCCATGTGGAATTGGGAAAGTATATCGATGGACCTTATTACGGGTTTGCCGAGGTCCCCTCGT
This sequence comes from Dactylorhiza incarnata, assembly GCA_033032865.1. Taxonomy (NCBI): domain Eukaryota; kingdom Viridiplantae; phylum Streptophyta; class Magnoliopsida; order Asparagales; family Orchidaceae; genus Dactylorhiza; species Dactylorhiza incarnata. The sequence continues at coordinate 483,015 of JAWHQI010000201.1, read as the reverse complement.
GGACATGATTCAGTCTGGGTTATAGTTGATCGATTGACGAAGTGTGCGCATTTCGTCCCCTTCAAAGTCGGCTATTCTATGAAGAAGATAGCAGAGTTATATTTGGATGAGGTCATTCGTTTGCATGGAGTGCCAGTGAGTATCGTGTCAGATCGAGACTCCAGGTTTACGTCGCGATTCTGGCAGAGCTTACAAGGAGCCTTGGGCACCGACCTCAGGTTTTCGACCGCATTCCATCCGCAGACTAATGGTCAAACGGAGCGAGTTAATCAGATCGTGGAAGACATGATCAGGTGCTACATTTTGGAGCATGGTGGAGCTTGAGACGAGCGCCTCAGACTTATGGAATTTGCATACAATAATAGCTTTCAAGAAAGTCTGCAGATGGCCCCTTTTGAAGCACTGTATGGGAGGCGCTGCAGAACTCCCTTGTTTTGGGCCGAAGTCGGTGAGAGACCGTTGCTAGGTCCGGAAGCTTTGATGGAGATGGAAGAGGTGGTGACTAATATTCGGGAGAAGCTCCGCGTTGCTCAGGAGCGGTATGAGAAGTATGCCAATCGAAGAAGGGCAGATCTGGAGTTTGCGGTTGGGGACAGTGTTTTCCTGAGGGTCTCTCCGATGCCGGGCGTTAAAAGATTTGGGAAGAACCACAAGTTGGATCCCAGATATGTTGGGCCATTTCAGTTCATTGAGCGCATCGGAGTGTCTGCTTATAGATTGGAGTTACCGGCTACCTTCCCTGGCGTCCATGATGTGTTTCATGTGAGTCAGTTAAGGAAGTGTGTCCGCAGCAATCATCAAGTCCTCGATTCGGTACCTCCGATTCAGCCCAATTTGACTTATGTTGAGGAGTCTGTCCGCATTTTGGAGACCCAAGAACGGGTGTTGCGAAGGAAATCTATCCCCATGGTAAAAGTTCTTTGGCGGAATCATGACGTCGAGAGCGCAACATGGGAGCTGGAGTCAGCAATGCGGGCATCTCATCCTCACCTTTTCAATTAATTAGCTCAGGTAAAATTTCTTTTCTTCCTGCACCATTATTTGACCAAATGTTCTTTCCTGCTCCATTTATTTTGTCCAAATTTTGTTCCTGTACCATTTATTTTGCCCAAATGTTGTTCCTGCACTATTTGATTATCCATCTTAAACCTTCTTTCCTGCACCAATTATCTATCTTAATGTTGTTTTCTGCCCTTATGTCAAGTTTCGGGACGAAACTTTCTTTTAGGGGGAGTGGCTGTAACGCCCCTGATTTTTCCGGTATTTGTTTAATTCAGTGATGGCTTGTTAATGATGTCGGGGGGTTACTTTTAACGTCGAGTTAGCGGCGCATCGCCGTTTGCGCGTTTTCGCGTCCGTTTGGATCAAGTCGACCAAATTTTGCGACGACCCGGAATTGGAAAATTTTACGTTAGGAAATTAGATTATTTAATTTTATACTTGCCTGTCAAGTTTCGTCGCGATCCGAGCCATTTTGGAGGCTCGGCGCATTTTAGAAGTTTTATATATATTTAAAAGCTCGCCGTAACTTCCGCCATTTATATCTCGAAAACGGCACGTCAGATTTCGATTCCGACTTCGCCGTTGGGTTCGTAGCGCCGCAGTTCACCTTAGGCGAAAGTTTCGCTGGGTTCGACGTTCATTTAATTTTTAGTAATAATATAATAATGATATTATTATTATTTATAAAAATCATATATATATAAATATATGCATGATTTTTGACGAGCTGCGTTCGACATTTGAATTCCTCCCCTTACATTCGTCGATCCCTTTCATATATATATATATATACATTCAGCATTAAATTCGTCGACCTCCCCTTCCAGCACATGCAATTCGTCGACCTCTCCCCTCAAGATTTGTTGAACCCCGTTCAACAAATCACATTTGTTGAACCCCCTTCAACAAATCTCATTTGTTGACCTCCCCTCAATATTTGTTGAACCCCGTTCAACAAATCTCATTTGTTGAACCCCCCTTCTATTAATAATAATAATAATAATAATGATATTATTATTATTATTGTTGTTATGTCGTATAAAAGAAAATGAACCCAGCTTCTTCTTCTTCTTCATTCTGTCCGAACCAGAGAGAAAAACGAGCGACGGGAGTGGCGATTTCTTGAATCTTCCGGACGCCGCCGACGGAGCTCCGGTGGTCGAAATCGCGAGCCGAGCATAGATTCGGAAAGCTCTCGACGAGAGCTTCGTCATCGTGGTAATTTCCTTCCGTTTCGTGAAACTTTTGTTGGGAAAATAATTTCTCTTAACCCCTGAAAATGAGTCAAATATGAATTCCAAGAATGAAAAACAAGGCTAAGTAAATATGCGTCGAATAGTGTTTGACGCAACGTCGAAATGTAGTCGACGTCTCTTTCAGATTAAGTCGAAGTAACTCTAGGAAGATTTCGACGTATGTGTTGTCGACGTTACTCTGATTTCTAGTCGACGCAACTAGTGAAGTCGACGCACCTTAGTCGACGCACCTTCCTTATTCACCTTTCGACGTCCAGACAGGATGTACTCGACGCTTGCATCGAATGGCAATCGACGCACGTCGATTTATTTGACAGACTTAAATATGCGCCAGATCTCTTTCCTTCTTTCAGTAAATCTGATTTGTATGGAATAATGTTAATATTTTATAGCCGTTCTGAATCATTCTTTCCTTCTATTTGATTCTTGGCTAATCTGATTAACTTTCTTTTGGATATTATTTGAAATCAGAATTCATTCTTTCCTTCTACAGAAATAAACATTATGGAAATATTTTTTCTTTCTATTCTCTCTAACTGCTAATTGATTATCCTCCTATAGTATTATGTTGAATTAACAAAGCTATAAATAAAGAGGAGGTCGGCAGAAAATAAAGAAGAGTGATCTACCACACACATTTGAAATAGAGGAAAAGCTTCCAAGAGAAAAGAGAGAAATTGAGAAAAAGCTCTGCAGCAACATTCAAGCACTTCTTCTTCTTCTGCTTCTGAAGTCATACTGCTGCAAAATCTGATAGCTCTCACAAAGAGAGAAATGCTGCAAAACTTCTTCTCTCTATAGAAGAAAGATTCAATTCACTTCTTGTGCTTCCAAATCTTCTTGCTAGGAAGAAGATTCTTTCTTGTTTTTTATTTCTTCTCCTTTCTTTCTTTCTCACTTAAACAATGTAAAAGAGTTTTTAGAATCTCTCTCCAAAAAATTCAGTGTACTGGTTCTAAGAGTCTCCTTGTCAAAAGACTCAGTTGGTTCTAAGAGTCTCCTTGTCAAAAAACTCAGGGTGGTTCTAAGAGTCTCCTTATCAAAAGACTCAGTGCAAGATAGTGAATTCCTACCAAGGGGGTAGAAGAGTGGACTACCCAAAGTTTGGGGAACCACTATATTTTCTTGTGTTGTGCTGTGATTTATTTTCTTGCTTAATTCTTGTTGGTGTGTGGGAAGCTCTAATCTGTGATCATACACATATATATATTAACTTTGCACAAAATAATTTTTAAATCTCTATTCACCCCCCCCTCTAGAGAATTCTAGTGAGGTTACTTGTGCACTTTCAATTGGTATCAGAGGGAGGTTGATCTAGAAAGGATAACTCCTTGATCAAAAAGATCCTACCTCTCATATATATATATATATTTTTCAAAACTATTTTATCATATGGCACAAATCAAAGATTATGCTTCCACCAGACCACCAATTTGCAACCTGTAAAAGTTTGCACTTTGGAAAACAAGAATTAGAATTTATTTAAACTCTATTGATGATGAATTGTTTAATGTGATCTTGACAGGCCCCCCCAAGCCATTCAGGAAGGATTCAAGTGGAAAAGTGACTGAAACACTTGTTCCAAGAGCTGAATGGACAGAAGATGAGAAGAAAGCCCAAGGACATGATGCCAAGGCTATGAATATCCTAGTCTCAACCCTCTCAGATGAAATTTTCCAAAAGATTGCTGATTGTGAGTCAGCTAAGGAAGTATGAGAAGCTCTCACCAAAATGGTAGAGGGAAGTTCTGATGAGAAAAAGGATAGAAAGGCACTACTGATCTCCCAATATGAAAACTTCCAAAAGAAAGAAAGTGAAAGTGTTGCGGACATGTATTCAAGATTCAGCCTCATAGTCAATGAATTGAGAACACTTGAGAAGGACATATCTCTCACTGAGATAAATGATAAATTGCTGACTTGCTTTCCTAGCTCTTGGGACTCAAGAATCTGGCCAATCAAAGACTACAGAAGTCAAAAAGAAATATCAACAGATGTTCTGTTGGGTAAATTAAAATCCTATAAACAACTGTTGAAAACCAGAGCTGAGAAAGAAAAGGCCTCTCCACTCTCAAAAGAAAAGAGTATTGCATTGAAAGCTGTTGAAGGTGAACCATCTACTAGTGATGAGGAACTAATCAGCTTCCTGGCTAGGAAGTTCAAGAGGTGGATCAAAACAGAAGGATCCAGAGGAAGAGATTCAAAAACCAGGTATAATAAAACACCTACTAAAGAGATTATCTGTTACTCTTGCAGGAAACCTGGACATATTGCACCTGAATGTCCTAAGGAGAACAACACTAAGAAAGATCTGAAAAGAACAGATCTAAAGAAGAAAAAGAAAGAAAGAGGATTCATTGCTCAATCTTGGAGTGATTCAGAATCTGAAGGAAGTACCTCATCAGACAATGATCAGGAAGAGGTCAAGCAAGAGGAGACCTGTCTGATGGCCACTGAGAAGCTTGATGATACATCTATGGTAAATATACTTGATGATATAGATTTCTCTTCTACTGATTTCAAACAAGATTTCAAAGAATTCTGTTTAGATCTAATCAAATCTGAAAAAGAAGTAAAAGAATTAAGAATTGAATTAAGAAATCTCAAACATGTGAATACACACTATGAAAACTATAAGCTCAATCAAGAGCTCTCAAAGAAGGAATTAGACAAAATCCATTCAGAAAATCTAACACTAAGGAAAGAGCTGGCAAAGGCTAAAGCCTTTGAGGACTCTCTGAATGGAAGAGGTCAGAAGCTCAAGAACATCTCTGAGAATCTCACTGATAGATTTAGACAACTAAAGCTGAATACTAATGAAGCATCTAAATCACAAACATTCAGCAAACCTGTCTGGAAACATCCCATTCAATTCACTAGGGAGAATCATCTAGCAGGAATTAGATCACAAGTAGGTCCAGAAACAACCACTGTTTTTAATAAACCTAATCCCATTACAGATAAAGGAATCTTAGGAAAGTATCCTCACAAAAATTCTGAACATACGTCGAATTATTATCCACGTGCGTCGATTTCTAATCGACGCATACACCAAATCGCGTCGACCTCCACCCAACGTAATCTCTCTCATGCTTCGACTAAAAGTAGACTCAGAATGAAGGAAGCGTCGACCTCATATCGACGCAACCAGAAACCTACGTCGAATTCATATCGACGCAACCATAAGTCTACGTCGAATCCCTATCGTCGCAATAAATCAGACAGAAAATTTTCTGTTTCCAAATAGGTCCCTCAATCAAAGTCCTTCTATTATGAACACTATTTCTGTGATATCATCCAAGAAGATTGGTATGATAAGCCAGTACCCCATAAGGAGGAAGGATATCCTGAAAAACCCACTTATTCTTTTATTAAATCTTTTACTAATGAGAGAAAGGGACCCCAGCTCAGCATGGTCTAAACTAATGCTTAAACTTTTATGTGCAGATGTATCACATCTCCAGGATGGTGTGGTACTTGGACAGTGGATGCTCCATGCACATGACAGGTTGCAAAAATCTATTAATCAACTTTGAGGATAGACTTGGACCATCAGTAACCTTTGGAGACTCTAGCTGTGGCCAAACCAAGGAATTTGGAGATTTCAAAGAAGGGAAAGTCACCTTCAAGAATGTGGCAGTAGTCAAAGGACTAAAATATAATCTGATAAGTATAAGTCAGATATGTGAGAATGGTAAGTATGAGGTAAAATATACTACACTATTCTGCCATATTATAGATATCAAGACTGGTGCTACAGTACTAAATGGAATTAGAAAAGGGAGAGTATATGTAGTGGACTTTAGCTCTTCACCCACAGAAGTTTTCTTACTCAACAATATTATTGATAAAAATGAATTATGACATAGGAGACTAGGTCATCTAAACTACAAAACAATCAGTAAACTAGCTAAGAATAACCTAGTCAGAGGCTTACCAAAGGGTAGGTACTCTAAGGATTCTCCATGCAGACCTTGCCAACTAGGAAAGCAAACCAAATCATCCTTCAAACCCATTGGTAAGGATGACTTCCCAGGTCTTTATACTTACTACACATGGATCTCTTTGGTCCCATATCCACTCAAAGCTTAGGTGGAAAATCCTATACCTTGGTCATTGTTGATGATTATTCTAGGTTTAGCTGGGTATTCTTTCTTGGAGTTAAATCTGAAACCCATAAAATTCTCTCAAAATTCATAAGACAGATTCAATCTGAGTTCAATACAAATGTTTCAATTATAAGAAGTGACCATGGGACTGAATTTGAGAATCAGATGATTTGTAGTTTCTGTGAGGAAGAAAGTATTAAACAAAGCTTCTCAGCACCTAGAACTCCCCAACAAAATGGAGTTGCTGAGAGGAAGAATAGAACCTTAATAGAATCAGGTAGAACCCTGCTTGCAGAGTCAGGATTACCAAAAACCTTTTGGGCTGAAGCAGTCAACACTGCAAACTATGTTCTAAATAGAAGTCTCATACACAAAACTAAATCAAAGACTCCATATGAGCTCCTGAAAAATAAAACACCCACTGTTAAATATTTTAAAATTTTTGGATGTGCTTGCTTTATTCTAAACAATAGGAAAGATCATCTTGCCAAATTTGACAAGAAGTCTGATGATGGAATATTTCTGGGATATTCATCATCCAGCAAAGCCTATAGGTGCTACAATAGAAGAACTCTTAAGATTGAAGAATCCATGCACATTGTATTTGATGAAACTAACATGCTGCTTAAGGGGGAGGAAACTCCCACCAGTTCTGTTCCACAGGAAAACAACAACATAGAAACCCAGCTTGAGCAACTAGCTCTAGAGAACACAGAAAATGGAAAGGAAAACCAGTTAGAGGAACCAAGTGAGGAGTCTGAACAAGAAACCTCAAAAAAGAGCACTCAAGACCCTCTTCCACAAGAGGACATGGTCCAGGAAGAACAATTGAACAATGATCCCATTGAGAATGAAGTAGAAGAACAACTGACAAATTCAGGCAGAACAGGAATCAATTTGAAAGATCATTCACAAGCTCAAGTGATTGGAGATCCCAATGCAGGAGTAAGAACAAGACACCAAGTCTCCAATGGGATAATGCTCCAATGCTTCCTATCACAAGTTGAACCAAAGAAGTTTGAGGAAGCAAATTGTGATCCTCACTGGATTATGGCCATGCAAGAAGAACTAGGCCAATTTGAGAGAAACAAAGTATGGAACCTAGTTGAAAGACCAAGAAACTACCCTGTAATTAGTAAAAAATGGGTATACAGGAACAAACTAGATTCCACTGGAATAATTGTGAGAAACAAGGCAAGACTTGTAGCACAAGGATATAGACAAGAAGAAGGGATAGACTACAATCAGACCTTTGCTCCAGTAGCCAGATTAGAGGCAATCAGGCTCTTTCTTGCCTATGCAGCCTTCATGAAGATGAAAGTCTACCAAATGGATGGCAAGAGTGCCTTTTTAAATGGAGATCTGCAAGAAGAGGTATATGTGGAGCAACCACCAGGTTTTGTTAATCCCCCTTCCCCTAACTTTATTTATAGACTTAACAAAGCATTATATGGTCTTAAGCAAGCACCTAGAGCTTGGTATGAAACTCTCTCAAATTTTCTTTTAGAAAATTCCTTTGAAAGAGGAAAAGTAGACAAGACACTCTTTACTAGAACACATAAAAACCAACTCATCCTTGTTCAAATATATGTAGATGACATTATCTTTAGCTCAACCCATCCTAAACTATGTAAAAGATTTGCTAATCTTATGCAATCTAAATTTGAGATGAGTAGTATGGGTGAACTCTCCTACTTCCTAGGGCTACAAGTAAAACAAAGTAGTGAAGGAATCTTTATCTCACAATCAAAATATACCAAAGAACTAATCAAAAAGTTTGGTATGGAATCAACATCTACCATGAAAACACCCATGGCAACCAATGCCATCATAGAAAATGATGATAAAGGAAAATCAGTAGATCAAAAGACTTATAGGGCCATCATAGGATCCCTTCTATATCTAACAGCAAGCAGACCTGATATCATGTTTGCCACTTGCATATGTGCTAGATTTCATGCTGAACCAAAGGAATCCCATCTCACCTCTGTAAAAAGGATTCTTAGATACCTAAAGGGAACCCCTGAACTAGGACTATGATACTCAGCAGAAACCAACTTTGAATTAATAGGTTTCTCAGATGCAGATTATGCTGGATGTAGGGTTGATAGAAAAAGCACATCTGGTACCTGCCAATTTCTAGGTGACAGATTGATCTCATGGTTTACTAAGAAACAAACCTCAGTCTCAACTTCAACAGCTGAAGCTGAATACATAGCTGCTGGGAGCTGTTGTTCACAAATCCTGTGGATGCAAAATCAACTACTTGATTACAAATTGGAAATACACAACTCTAAGATCTATTGTGATAGCTCTAGTGCTATATCCATAGCATCCAACCCAGTCCTTCATAGTAGGACCAAACATATAGAAATCAGGCATCACTTCCTTAGAGACAATGTTGAGAAGGGTAAAATAACCTTAGAATATATTCCCACAGACAATCAAAGAGCAGACATCTTCACAAAACCTTTAGATGAAACTAAGCATAACTATTTCATAAACACCTTGGGGATGCTTGATGGAAGCTTGTAAACCTCATTGTTAGGGAAATCTAAAGACATCAGAATATCTAAGAAAGTTTCCTGGAGATGCGTCGAATACATATCGACGTACCGTCGAGAAGACCTCGACGCTGGTTCTGATTTCTTTCAGTTAAAGTTACGTCGATCCACTATCAATGCACCGTCGACTTCGTATCGACGCAAGTCTATGACCACGTCGACAAATCTTTAGACTGACAAAACCTTCACGGAACGCCGACTACATATCGACGCATACGTTGACATCAATTCGATGTAACGTCGACTTCTGGTTAAAATTGGAATCAAATCCTTACTTCCTTTTCTTTTACGACTAGATTACCTTGATTTCTGTTTCCTTTCTCGACGTTTCATCTTCTTTAAATAGTACTTCTTATTTCATAACAAATACCTCTCTGGACCCGCCAAAACTGCGTCTTCTACCTCTCTCTCTTCCTGCATCAATGGCGCCTACTCCTGTTCAAACTGACCTTATCAAAGCAATGAACGATGCTCTGGAAAATCTTCTCAATGACTTCCAGACACGATTAACTAACTTCTCCAATGAATGTGCCAATATGATCACCTCCTGTGAAGCCAAATTGGCCACCCTGTCTGCCTGTCTTCCCGGGCTTCATCTTCTTCTTCAAGAGGAACCTCTGTCGCCACAAAGGTTTACATCCTTCCTGAAAGATATAAACCAGGGGGAGAGTTGCTCCAGAAACCCCTCTTGCCAGGTTTTTGATCTCAACTAAAAGCTCAGGTTTAAATCTTTTCTCTCCAACACTAAGTATTCTCTCTAACTCTCTTATAGGCTCCACTCCTCTCAAATCACTCTGACTACACTTTCATCAAACATTTTGGTGAATCCTCCTCTTACAACACTGAAGGGGAGCATGCTGTGGATTCAACATTCAGAATTGATGATCCTTATAACCAGGGGGAGATTCCTGTAGTAAAGGACCCAGTAATCCAGGGGGAGGAAGAAGCAGCCACCTCTGATGATTGGAATGGGCAGATATGGATTGATGCACCCTTATGTGAGGAAGAACTTCAACATCACTCTTCTGGATTCTCTACCAGTTACATCAAGCTGAAGACACCTCTACTTGAAGACATCCCTACAAAAGAGTCTGGAGGAGACATTCATCCCTCAGCAGAGATCACCCTACCAGAAATCACTCTGCCCTCTATTGCAGAACATCTAAGAACTCTTCTTGAAATAACTCCCTCTCCACCCAAAGAGAAAACTCCTCCTTCCTCTCTTCCTCTTCCTCCTCCTCAACTTCCTCCTCTACCTTCTTCTCTACCTCCTCTGCTACCTCTACCTCCACAAGCAGCAAGACTCCCTAAACAGATCATACCTAGGCAAAGTCCAGGAGGACAGATAAAGAGAAAAAGGGAAGTCACTCCCCACTGGCAAAATTTTTCTAAAGAAGAAAGGAAGGAGTTTGCAAAAGAAAAGAAGTATAGAAAAGCATGTGAGCAAATAAAAAGATTTGAAAAGATGCCTAGTATCTGTCCTAACAGTCCTGTCAAGGAGTACCATGATCCTGACATGGAAAAGAGGCATGAAGAGATAAGAGAAAGAGAAGTGTATGAATATGAAGCAGCTAGGAAAGAAGTGGAAGATAAAAGGAGGGCCTGGATGGAGAAGATTAACAAGGGCATGACTAAGGAACAAATTCTTGCTGAATCTTCTATCAGAATTCCAAATAAGTTGTTTGATATTGAAGCTTATCAAAAGAAAAATCCTCAGGCAGGGATTATCCTGGATAAGGGTCAAAAGGACAAGAAGGGTATAGGGTGTACAGAAGAAACCTACATTCCCTATAAGAAGCCTACAAGGCCTGCAAAGCTAGACAAATGGCTTAACTAACCATGGAAAGGGAAAGGAAAAGGAAAGATGTATGAAGTTCCTGAGAAACAGGAACCAGAAAAGAAGAAACTCTATAGGCCAAAGGTTGATAACAAAGGACCTCCTGAGCCCAAGCCTGCACAAAAAGAATCTCACAACATTACCATTGAGATGATTGATGAAAAGGCAGCAATCATCATCAGCAAAGGGTACTCCATAAATGACACTATTCCTGATGGTGATAAACTCTTGGAAAAACTGCATACAATCATCAGGAATGTCCAGGAAAGACCTGATAGAGCCAGGGGATACATTTTTGATGCCATTAATGACTTATCTAGGAAACTTTATTCTGCTTTTGTCAACTTCATGTACAAAAAGAAGTTTCTAGTTTAATTCTTGTGAAAGACAAATACTTGTCATGTGCTTTCTTTTCCTAATTCTTTCCTTCTACTCAATATATTTCTTATCTATACAAATACTATGCTGTGTTAATTATATGCTAATAAAATTTCTCTCTAAGAAGGGTTAAGACAAATAGGGGGAGATTGTTGGGAAAATAATTTCTCTTAACCCCTGAAAATGAGTCAAATATGAATTCCAAGAATGAAAAACAAGGCTAAGTAAATATGCGTCGAATAGTGTTCGACGCAACGTCGAAATGTAGTCGACGTCTCTTTCAGATTAAGTCGAAGTAACTCTAGGAAGATTTCGACGTATGTGTTGTCGACGTTACTCTGATTTCTAGTCGACGCAACTAGTGAAGTCGACGCACCTTAGTCGACGCACCTTCCTTATTCACCTCTCGACGTCCAGACAGGATGTACTCGACGCTTGCGTCGAATGGCAATCGACGCACGTCGATTTATTTGACAGACTTAAATATGCGCCAGATCTCTTTCCTTCTTTCAGTAAATCTGATTTGTATGGAATAATGTTAATATTTTATAGCCGTTCTGAATCATTCTTTCCTTGTATTTGATTCTTGGCTAATCTGATTAACTCTATTTTGGATATTATTTGAAATCAGAATTCATTCTTTCCTTCTACAGAAATAAACATTATGGAAACATTTTTTCTTTCTATTCTCTCTAACTGCTAATTGATTATCCTCCTATAGTATTATGTTGAATTAACAGAGCTATAAATAAAGAGGAGGTCGGCAGAAAATAAAGAAGAGTGATCTACCACACACATTTGAAATAGAGGAAAAGCTCCCATGAGAAAAGAGAGAAATTGAGAAAAAGCTCTGCAGCAACATTCAAGCACTTCTTCTTCTTCTGCTGCTTCTGAAGTCACACTGCTGCAAAATCTGATAGCTCTCACAAAGAGAGAAAGGCTGCAAATCTTCTTCTCTCTATAGAAGAAAGATTCAATTCACTTCTTGTGCTTCCAAATCTTCTTGCTAGGAAGAAGATTCTTTCTTGTTTTTTATTTCTTCTCCTTTCTTTCTTTCTCACTTAAACATTGTAAAAGAGTTTTTAGAATCTCTCTCCAAAAAATTCAGTGTACTGGTTCTAAGAGTCTCCTTGTCAAAAGACTCAGTTGGTTCTAAGAGTCTCCTTGTCAAATGACTCAGGGTGGTTCTAAGAGTCTCCTTATCAAAAGACTCAGTGCAAGATAGTGAATTCCTACCAAGGGGGTAGAAGAGTGGACTACCCAAAGTTTGGGGAACCACTATATTTTCTTGTGTTGTGCTGTGATTTATTTTCTTGCATTTACTTTATTTTCTTGCTTAATTCTTGTTGGTGTGTGGGAAGCTCTAATCTGTGATCATACACATATATATATTAACTTTGCACAAAATAATTTTTAAATCTCTATTCACCCCCCCTCTAGAGAATTCTAGTGAGGTTAATTGTGCACTTTCAACTTTGTCGTTAGGTTTTTCGGCCCTAACCTTCGTATTGGCCGTTTTCTGTAGATCTCGCCTCGTCGTGCCTCCTTTTGGGCCGATCTACGACGAGGAGTTGTTCGGAGAACGATTCCGATGATTTGAAGGCAAGTGGTGATCTTGCTCATTCTCTTTGCTAAAACCCCTTTATTTCCTTTTTTTTGTTCTCAGCTTTGTTCCCAGTACTTGGTTTATGCTGAATTTTATCATCTGCCTTACTTTTACTCATTTTTTACTCAATATAATCTTGCTCATCTTGTTAACCAAGAAAATGTTGTCTTATGTTCTGATGGGCCTCTCCCCTTTTCCTTGAAATTGCATGAAAATACGAATTCTGTTGGAGGCCGTACGCGGTGTGGTTTTTGCCCCCGATGCGGTGTTCTTTTAAGCTTTTGATTGGGAGGCCGTACGCGGTGTGGTTTTTGCCCCCGGTGCAGTGCTCTTCTTTTGGATGAGCTGATAAGTCTCTATAATTCTGAACAAGAGCAACATAAATAATAATGTGAATGTTGATGATTCTTTGTTGATGGCGAGTTTTGACCTTGCCTGTTTTCACACCCTCGTTTGGTGGGTGTTTTTCTACTGAATATCAGTTACTTATGCTGTTTCCTTTTTTTCCCTGTTGATTATCATATTTCCCTTTTTTCTGATGATTATTTAAGGCTAGTGTTGTCGTCACTAACCCTTGCAGCTTCTGTTTCCCTCCGGTCTCGCGGAGGTTTGCTTACTTTCTTGTTTTCTGCACCACTTGTAACTTGCTTCTGAGGTGTTCTTTCTTTGAATGCCTCAGGTTCTGGACAGTAGCAGGTGTTAGTGCAGAGCTGCTTTAGCTGCCATCTTCTGACCCTCTTGAGGTAGGGTATTCTGTGGACTTGTCGGCCCATGGGTTCGTGTCAGGTGTTGGCGCCCGTGGTGCCGTCTGGTTAGACTTTTGTTTCACAACTGCTGTTACTTGTTGTTTACTTTGAACACTTGTTCTGGAATGATTAGATGCGGGTTGGCTTTATAGCTCCTTGCTTAGATATGCTAAGGTAATCGTAGCATTGCATATCATGTTTTGAAATGGTAATCTCACTACATTTTGCGCGTGATAAATCTACTTTTGATATAAAGTAAATCCACACATTCGATCTTGCATGGTGCACCTCACTAGGTCTTCATGTTCACTTAGGCCACTAAGTAATTAGATCAAGTATTTTTCCGCTGCGTAAAACTATATTTTAAAAGCGTGGACTAGTTGATCCACCAAGCCGAGGGACGCGGCTTATTAATTTTTCTACAAAAATTTTACTTGAATCTCTTTGAGTTAATAGTAATATTGTTTGAACTGCGAAGAAAGATGAATTACCTTAACGTCAGTAGGCGTCCCCTACGTGACGTGACATCACAACGCGTAGCTTTCCGTACTCTGATAGCATTTTAAATGTTGGGAAAATGCGGGTTGTGATAATAACCATGAGTTCTATGGCTAGAGGTGAGTTACACTACTTCATTACATTTACTGATGATTTCATTAGATATGGATATGCGTTTCTTATGAAGTACAAATTCGAATCCTTTGAAAACTTCAAGGAGTTCCAGAATGATGTATTGGAACACAGTTTTCCGCATCCCTTTGATTTGAGAATAATAAATCCTACTTTTATTCTATCTTGTTTGCCATTGTGTTTTTAGCATGCAGGTTTGAACAAAATTGACACTGGAATGCTGCATTGTTGTTTGGATTTCCTCACAAGCTGAAATGATGAATGTGGTCTAACGCTAGGAGTTAAGACTTAACGCCGACATTGACTTTTGTTCCCACCAAGACGAAAATATCATGGAGGGAAACTACCGTGATTGTAGGAGCATTTTGGGAATGATTTGACTTAACGCCAGCGTTAACCTCAACGCCCGCGTTAAGGTTGCCTACAATGAATGTTTCCAAAGATGCAGAATCTCATTCCTGTTTTGAAGATCTGAGCCATCAAATTATTTCTATACCGATTCAACGCCTGGCGGTAGCCTTAACGCCGATGTTAGCTTCCAGCCCTATAAATAGGTGATATTCATTCTCTTCAATAATAGATTCCAAGAAGCCTCTTTCATTAGGGAGTTTTTACTTGTCTTTCGTATTTTGTTGTACCTCTTTCATTTTGATCGTTTAGTGAATTCGCCGCGGTTGTTGGCGACTAGGTCCGTGCGCTGCTTAGGGAGAATTCACCGTGGTTGTGGTGACTAGGTTTAGGGAGTAGATCTAGGTGGTGCTCGAGGCCTTTTTGGGGATAGAAAGACTAGAGCGTCTTGAGGCCATATCTGGGGAAAGATCAGCTAAAGCCAACTGGTTCTTAGTGAGAAGAGTTGGTATAGAAAATGAAAATAGTATTTCATATTTGCCTTGATTTCTTGCGTCATAGAAATCAGATTTTGTAATCAAATTTTATAAATGATAATCAAGTCTTTTCATGTTAAATAAAATTGATTTCATTTCTTATTTCTAGCGCTTTACATATGTTTCAATTTACTTATTAGAAAATCACAAAAGTGTTTCATAAAATCCTAAAGTTTTCTAAAACCCTTATTCACCCCCCCCCTCTAAGGGCGCCTAAAGATCCAACAAGTGGAATCATCGGGAGGTTATTCCAATACGGTCTAACAACCGGGAATAATGGCGCTCCATGATCTCGCTTTCCATGAGGGGCAAGGAATAAGTAGACCTCCACTTTTCATTGGAACAGACTATAACTACTGAATATTGAGAATGCATTTCTTTCTAATAAATTTAGATCTAGACGTCTGGGCTTGTGTTCAAACACCGTATAATACTCCTACTTATGTTGTTGGAGAAGTTACCATGGAAAAGCCTAGAGATGGATGAGATGATGGGGATAAAAATAAATGTAAAAATCTTGTTAAAGCATAGAATGCCTTATTTTTTACGTTAGATAGGACTGCTTATGAAATTTGGAATTTACTAGAAATAATGCATGAGGTACTTCGCAGGTTAAAGACTCAAAGCTATTCCAAATGGAATCGGAGTTTGAAAGATTCAAAATAGATCCAAACAAGGGCGTTGACTCGATGTACACTTGTTTTACCAAGATTGTAAACACCCCAAAGATTCTTGGAAAAACCTTCTTAATGGTGACATGGTGAGGAAGATCATTCAATCTCTCCCTCTGAAGTTCAATCCAAAGGTGACAACTATTTCTGAATCGCATGATCTAAGACGACTCCAGATTGAGAGCCTCATTGGGAATCTCAAAACCCACGAGGTAGAACTCAAAATCCAAGATGAAGAATACAACAAAGAACTAAAGAAGAAAGCCTTGGCACTAAAGTCAAGGAAAGTAGATGGCGACGAGGAAGAGGACAAGGAGAGTCTCTTTGTTAAAAATTTCACAAAGTTCATGAAGAATCCGGAAAGGAGGAACACCTTCTGTACGTCTTTTCGAAAAGGCTCATCTTCCAAAAGAGAGAAAAAGGAGAAATCAAGCGACGACGACGATGAGTGAATTCCTCCTGAGTGCTTCCATTGCAGGAAGACCGAGCATATAATGAGTCAATGCCCAAAGTACTTAAAAGAACAAAAGGTAATTCTCAAAGTACTTAAAAGAATAAATGGAAGTGAAAAGAAGAAGGTTCTGAAGGCTGCAACGTGGGATGACTCTTCATCTGAAAGATTAAATAAGTCAAATTCAACTGATAGTGATGAGGCAAATCTATGCCTCATGGGGAGGAGCCATGAATCAACGGATGATGATTTCAGTGTCTAAAGTGACACTGAGATAATTCCTACTACTTATGATGATCTTTATATTGAGCACAAGAAAACATGCAAAATTTTTAGTAAGAGTCTAAAAGATCTTGATCTTCTAAAAACTGAAAATAAAATTCTTTTAAAACAAAATAAAAAATTAAATAGGAAAGTAAAAAACTTTGGGAAAATAGATAGGGGCTTGCAAAGAAAATGATCATAACTTAGCAAGGACAACAAAACTAGAAAACAATCTTTCTAAGGCTCTCTCCAATATCGAATCTCTTAGAAAACAAAAGGGAGACCTAGAAAGAAGTTTAAAAATCTCTCTTTCTCAAATAGAAAATGAAAAGAAATATTTCGCAAATAGGTGGGGAAATTTAGTAAGTGAAAACTTCGCCCTAAAAGCCCGAATCAATGATCTTAATATGGAAATAAATAAATTTGGGGTTGGCCAAATATCACTGGACATGATTATGTGCAATCGGTGCCATGGTTCTACAAAGTTTGGACTAGGGTATGGTTCGGGAAGCTACCGCCCAGCGTTTACTTCTAACACTGTCATTAGATTTGGTCCCAGAAAACAAAATTATTTGTATAAAAATAAATCTGTCACCCTTTCTACCAGCAAGGGTCAACAAAATTCTCTGAAAAAGGTCTCAACCCCTTTTGATGCCTATGCCATTTGTTTGTTTTTTGGCCATACCACGGACTCTTGCAGGAAGAAGGGAAAGCGCACTTTAAAACAAATTTGGGTACCTAAAGTCACCACCTATATTATGGGAGGAACCTCTTGGGTATCCAGATCTTCACTAACATCTTCTTTTTATGTGTGCTGGTAGGCTAAAGACAAGGAAGATATGTGGTACTTAGACTCAGGTTGTTCAACGCACATGACAGGCGATAAAGCAATGTTCCTTAGCCTCACAAAGAATAAAGGAGGAACGATGACATTTGGTGACAATGGAAAAGGAAGAATCTTAGGCACCGGTACAGTGGGTTACGACTCCTTCTTTCTTACAAATGTCTTATATGTAGAAAGCTTAAAACACAACTTAATCTCTATTAGTCAATTATGCGATAAAGGTCTTAATGTTTTATTTGATTCTTCTACAAATTTGTGCAAAATTATAGATCCAAAGAGAAATGATATTGTACTCACTGCACCAAGAATTCACAATGTCTATTTTGTTGGATCGGTAGGCGCCCTTAGAGGGGGGGGGGGGGATAAGGGTTTTTAAAAAGTTATATTATATTTTGATATATTTGAAATTATAAGAGATTAAAATAAGAAATCAAGCAAATAAGGTTAGGACATTATTTTATTAATATGAAAAGAAGAGTTACAAAACTTGATTTCTTATAACGCTAGATATCGAAGGCAGATAATAAAAAGACTTTTTTGTTTTCTATCCCGACTCGTATCCCCACGAACCGGTTGCTTTAGCCTATCCTTCCGCGGATATGGCCCCAAGCCGCTCTAGTCAATCCTTTCCCAGATATGGCCTTGAGCACCCCCTAGAACTAACCTATATCTAGTCGCCAACACGAGGCGAATTTCTGCCCTAAGTCCTACCAAGACCTAGTCGCCAACACGAGGCAGATTCACTAAACGATTACAAGAAAAGATGCAAAATTAAATGACAATTATATTAAAATCTCCCTCTTGAAGAACTTCTGAAGTTGGAGATGAAGAACCGCTGTAGTATAAGCGTTAATGAAACAATCTTCGGTTATATCCAGCATGAAGAAATCCTCCTTCAGAAATTCACGGAACATTGGTGGGAGATCACTTTTCGGCAGAATAAGGCTCTAGAATTCTAGCACTCAACCTCTCTCAAACTTGTGTGTTGAAAACGAGAGTGTTTACCCAAGAGACCGCTTCCATGTGGTACTACTCCCAGACTGGGCGGTCTAAAGCTCAAGATCGCCCGGACCAGTCTCAGTAAAGCACATCCAGCACCAACCAACGCAGACCGGGCGGTCTGAGCCATCAAGTCGTCTCCAAAGAATGAAGATCAGCCAAGGACAAGTCCCAAAGGCAAATCGCGGCCTCTGGTATGAGACCGCACAGGTTGAAATGTCGCCTTGGTCACTACACCTCCAGGCCAATCCAAAGGAAGACCGGGAGCCCAAGCCGCTAAACCGCGCGGCTTCTCTTCTCTTTCCCTTCTGAATCCCGTCACCGCCTGCCCGTTTCTCCTGTACCCGGGCAGGCGGTTATTTTATCCCTGCCCGTTCGGGCAGGCCCCCAAGCCTATAAATAGGGGGCGGCAACGTTCCCAAGGGACGGACACTCGAATCTAGGAGCTCGCTTGTTTGAGCTGCGGACTCGAGTTCCCTGTCTTGCGACCTGCTTGACCGGCCGGCTTGCACTTGTGACCCGCTGTAACTCTCTTACTTTAATCAAAGGAAAGCCCGTCACAGGAGTGACATTTGCCGTGACGGGCGAAGTCTGGCCTCGACCGCTGCTAGCGGTCTCATTCTCTTCTCTCTAAGTAACCAGCAATCCGCAACCTCCGTCTTTCTAGTCGCAAATCGCGGGGGTACATCTTTGGTTTCAACAAAAACACGCGACCTTCAGATCGCAGATTGTTGGTGAAAACTTCGAAGAAATGTCAGACCGCCATTTCCCTCCTAGAGATTGCTCTGACCATAGTGAGGATTCACTATGGGAGGCTCTGGAAGAAAGCAAGCGTGAGGCCGAGCGAGCTCAGAAGGCGACTGACCAACGCCTGGAGGCGATCAGCCAAGCCTTGGCCGTGTTAACCGAGCGACTAGTTCCCCAGGTCGCGGTTAACCAAGCGGTCACTCCGGTCCTTCCTCCTCCCCCTCCATACTCGCTTCCACAAGCCGCAGCTTGCCAGTCGGCTCAGGGCGACTTTGCCGCACGACAGAGTTATTACCAGGAAGCCGCCCAGAACACGCCGGCCTGGATTTTGGATTTCCAGGAGGCAACTTTTCAGGCAGCCCGCCTGTCCAATCCGGCGGCCTGTCCGCCAGAAGCCGCTGCCAGATCTTATCAGGCGGCTTATCCACAAACCGCCGCAGGTCGGGCGGCTTATCCCCAGGCCACCATGAGTCAGATGGCTTATTACAATGTTCCTCCTCTGTACGAAGATATGGAAGAGACTTCCCCATTCGTGGATTATATCCGGAGCGAGGCAGCTCCGAATGGTTTCAGAGAGCCACGCCTGGCAGCCTATAACGGAGAAGCTGATCCAACCCTCCATCTTCAAGCTTTTGAGTCAGCCATAGCACTAAGAACCCTGACCGATGCTTTCAAATGCAAACTTCCTGTGACGTCCTTTGGGGGGCAAGCAAGAGAATGGTTTTATGGGTTGAATCCAAGGTCAATCAGCTGCTTTGCCGAGCTGCGTAGAGAATTTTTGCTTAGATTCTCTACCTCGAAAAAGAGAAAGAGTGGTCCGGCGGCCCTCTTTGATATTAAGCAGCGGGAGGACGAGATCTGGGCCAGGTTCGTCGACCGTTTCCAAAAAGAGATAATGGAGATCCAAAATGTGGATCCAGAGCTATACAAGGTAGCTCTGATGAATGGGCTGAGGGAAGGCCCCCTAAAATTCGAAGCCAGCATAAGAGAACCTCGAACTTATCAGGAATTGATAAGTATGGCCAATATGTTTATCAGGGGTGAAAAGACTAACCCTGGGTATGTGGCTAGGCTTCTAAATTATCAAGGTCAACCTTACTCACTCCCTAATAATTAATCATCCGCTCTGTCTTATTTTGAACCCCGAGCTCAAAGGGGGAGGAACTACAAGCACAAGCAACCATTCCTTGGCCACCAGCGGTTTCAAGATCAGAAACCACCGTTGGCCATCACACCCGCTCCATCCATGGCCATTTCGCAAGCCATGCCGGTATATCTGCAACAATATACCACGCAGCCATCCTCGACTGCCCCATCCATCCAATATGATGATTCACAATAATCATTCACTTCTCTGAATATATCCATGGACGAGGTAGTCCAAATTTTACAAAAGAGACCTGACTTTAAGAAACCTGCCCCTATGAGATCGGATGTTCATAGCCGAAATCCGAATCTTTATTTTGAATATCACAAAGAAGCAGGTCATCTGACGAAAGATTGCTGAGCCCTCCGCTTCCTGGTCGAAAAGCTTCTAAGGGAAGGGAAGCTCCGGGGACTAGTCCACAAAGACACACCTGCTGAATCCCGAACCGAAAAGAAGAAGAAAGCGGTCGAAGTGACCTGGGAATGTGCTGACGTGGAAGAGGCAGGTTGTTATGGGGATATACATCCTGTCACCGAATGCGTAGAAGTAAATGACGTTGGTCCCCTCGGCAACGTCTACTGTATCCATGGTGGAGCAGGGGCAGAATCCTCTCGAAAATCCAGCATTGGAAGAATCTCCAAGCAAGAGGTGGCGGCCGCCTCCACTTCCTCCCCAGAAAGGTCGATCGTTACTTTCGGCCAAGAAGACCTTCCCCCGAATGCAAACCCTTTCGATGATGCTGTAGTTATAAAGGCAGTTATCGAGAACTACACTGTGCACAAAATTCTGATCGACACCGGTAGTTCAGTTAACCTCATTTTCCGTCAAACATTCAAAGCCCTTAAGACTGGAAAGTCTCTGATCTCCACAGAAGGGCCCCTCTACGGCTTCTCTGGAGAAAAGAAGGAAGTAGAAGGGTGTGTAATGCTTTTGGTGTCATTGGGAGGCATAACAAAGCTGATAAGCTTCGTAGTGGTGGAAGCCCCGAGCAGTTATTGTGCAATCTTTGGAAGGCCAATCCCGAACGCTTCCAAGGAAATAGTATCCACTTTCCACTTGGCTTTAAAGTTCGCTGCCGAAGGACGTCAGTATCGGATCCGAAGTGATGCAAAAGTCGCTCGGAAATGCTATGTAAAAATAGTCAATGTGATCACCGAGACGCCATTTCCCGAACTTCAGAATGACGTTCACAAAGTATCCAGGCCCCTGGAAGAGGTAAAGGGAAGCACAGAACGAGAAATGGCTCACCTGGAACCTGCCCAGGAGACCCAAGAGATCCCCATTGCTGAAGGGGAAGAAAAGAAACTAATCATCAATGCCGAACTACCAGAAGAGGAGAAGATTCAACTGATCTCCTGTCTGTTGAAGAATCTGGACATCTTTGCCTGGTCGGCGGAAGACATGCCTGGAGTAGATCCAGATGTTGCCTTCCATCACCTCAATGTCTCCCCTGAATTCAAACCAATCCAACAAAAGAAGAGAGAGGTGGCATCCAAGTTGGCGGTACCCATCAAAGAAGAAGTTACAAAACTTCTTAAAGCGAATTTCATTTCTGAAATACAATACCCCACTTGGATGTCAAATGTTGTAATGGTGAAAAAATCTGGGGGAAAATGGCGCATGTGTGTAGATTTCACAAAACTCAATAAAGCATGCCCCAATGATTGCTACCCTTTGCCTCGGATAGATGTTTTAGTAGATTCCGCGGTAGGGTATAACTTTATGAGCTTTCTCGATGCATTTTCTGGTTATCACCAAATCAAAATGCATAAACCTGATATCCCGCATACGTCTTTCATCACGAACGATGGTTGTTACTGTTACCTCGTAATGCCCTTTGGGCTTAAGAATGCAGGGGCAACATACCAAAGGATGATGGACACCATCTTTAAGCAGCAGAAAGGAAGGAACCTCGAGGTTTATGTTGATGACCTCCTCCTAAAAAGTTAAACCTTCTCAATTCACTTGGCAGACCTCGTAGAGACGTTCGCTACTCTACGGAGGTTCAAGTTAAAATTAAACCCTTTGAAATGTGTGTTTGGGGCAAATAAGGGAAAGTTTCTTGGACACCTCCTCACGCCCGATGGCCTGGCACCAAATCCAGATAAGGTAAAAGCCATACTAGAAATGACCCCTCCTCGTAATACAAAAGAAGTACAACAACTTGGAGGGAGATTGACAGGACTGAGCAGGTTTATCTCTAAATCAGGAGATAAAAGTGCTCCTTTCTTCAAAACACTTCGAGGAGGGTCGAAGTTTGAGTGGGACAAGAAGTGCGATGACGCATTTGATCAACTAAAGAAACAATTAACATCGACTCCTCTTCTGCAGAGCCCCCATGAAGGGGAAACTCTGTTCTTATATTTGGGGGTTGGACCCGATGCTGTCAGCTCTGTTCTCGTTCGAGAAGAAAAGAAGAGGCAGTTTCCTATATACTATGTTAGCCATATACTTAAAGATGCAGAAACGAGATATTCGATCCTGGAAAAGCTGGCTCTGGTTCAATCCTCAAGAAGGCTCCGACCTTATTTCCAAGCACATCAAATCCAAGTAATCACAGACCATCCATTAAGGAACATCCTGGAAAAGCCTGACCATTCCGGAAGATTAGCCAAGTGAGCCATCGAGCTAAGCGAGTTTGAGATTACTTATATCCCCAGAACCGCAATCAAGGCCCAAGTCTTGGCAGATTTCATGGTCGATATACCAGAATCAGATTCCGAGCAAGTATGGAAGTCCCCTTGGGCCTGGACTATCTTCGTGGATGGTGCTTCGGGGAAGAACTCGGCAGGAGCAGGAGTAATCATGCTCAGTCCTAATGGTCTTAAGCTCGAACAGCCAATCAAGTTCTTTTTTCCGGTGACGAATAATCAAGCTGAATATGAGGCGCTTCTAGCCGGGCTAAGGCTTGCGAAAGAACTAGACATAGAGCATGTACATGTAAAAACTGATTCTCTGGTAATGGCTTCGCAGGTTTTGGGCAACTATGAAACACGTGAGCCAACATTACAGAAATATCTGCTGCTAGCAAAAGAAGAGATTGGAAGATTTAAATCTTTTCTCATCGAACATATCCCGAGGACGCAGAATGGAGAAGCCGATGAGTCATCAAAGTTCGGTCTTCCATTAGGAGGAGTGACCTCTGAGCTTTTTCATCCAGCTATAGAGGAGGGGGAACTAATGCAAATCGATCAACATCCTTCCTGGATGGATCCTTATGAGTTATACCTGACAAAAGGAGAGTTCCACGAATCTATCAAAGGCAGAAGGAGATTCAAAAGAAAAGCGGCTTATTATTGCTTGGTGGCTGGAATCTTGTATCGAAATACTTTCATCTCTCCTTTGGCTCGATGCGTCTCGGAAGAATAGATCCCCACTATACTACAAGAAGTCCATTCTGGGGAGTGCGGCAGTCACTCGGGAGCAAAGACATTGGAAAAGAGGATTTTGAGGCAAGGATATTTTTGGCGAACCATGAGAAAGGACGCTGAAGCATTTGCCAAGCGGTGTGTTCAGTGTCAAAAATTCGCTCCTCTTCAGCATTTGCCTGCTCAGTCACTCAGATCAATAACTGCGCCGTGGCCCTTCGCAGTATGGGGGATGGATCTTGTCGGACCCTTCCCAGTAGCCAGTGGCCAGCGTCGTTTTATCATTGTAATGATCGATTACTTCAGCAAATGGATTGAAGCAAAAGCATTGGCAAAAACTACAACTCAAATTATCCGGAACTTCGTCTGGGGAGAGATAGTCTGCCGGCATGGAATTCCGCTAGCAATTGTCACCGACAATGGTCCGCAATTTAACAAACCAGAGATGATAAACTTTTGCGATCAGGTGGGGATTGATTTTCGGTTTGCTTCAGTGCATCATCCAAGAACAAATGGTCAGGTAGAAGCAGCGAATCGACAGATTCAGCAACTCTTGATGAAGAGGGTCTTGAATCAAAGAGGAAATTGGGCAGACCAACTCCCTTCTATCCTTTGGACTCTTCGTACCACCCCATCTTCCGCTACGGGAGAAACACCATTCAAACTATCCCATGGCTCGGAGGCTGTTGTTCCTATAGAGTTCGAGGTAGTCACTCCAAGAGTAGTGTATGCAAAGGAGGGAGGAGAAGCATGGATAGACGAAAATTACGAGGCTATCAAGTATAGTTTGGATCTGATCGAAGAACTTCAGGACGAAGCAACAATCAGACAGGCAGAAGTCAAAAGGAGGATGGCAAAGTACTTTGACAAGAATGTCAGGGTAAAACAGTTTGCAGTTGGGGATTTGGTACTAAAGAAGGTAGATGCTGCAGCCAGATCTGGCAATGTTGGAAAGCTGAATCCCAACTGGGCAGGGCCATTCATCATCAAATAGGCCTTGAGAAATGGGGCCTACCGCCTCCAAACAAGCGACAGAGAAGACATCTCACGCACTTGGAGCGGTGATGATCTCAAACGCTTTTATCCTTAAAAAATGTTTTCTTCATTTTAAGCGTTTTTAGATATTCAATGAATAGCCCCGTACTGACACTTCTTCTTGTCCAAATTTTTCTTACTTTCTTTATATATCAAACTCACTGAACCGCGGAGACATCGCTGAATTCTGCTTGAACCCCCTCAGATTGTAGTCATTAGTGTAAGCCCACGTCGACCACATGTAGCGGGGAGTTTTTGCACACGTGTAGTGACAGCTTGCCAATTCCCGTGCGGTGGTCTTCAGAATCTCAGATCTCGGTAGATATCTAACGCACCAAGTCCGGGTGATTGTTAGCTCTATCATACTCCGAAAGGGATATGGTTATAACTTTGATGATCTTTCTGAGGAAAGCAATATCGGTAGAGCCCCCGCTGCATAACCACACCTGCCCAACTGGTCATCTTAGTTTATAACCATCGAATACTCCAAGGTACTCTCAAGAAACGCCTGGGCGGAACCCATAACTGAGTTGATCTCTCTGAGGAAAGCAATGTCGGTAGAGCCCCAGCGGCATAACCACACCTGCCCAATTGATCAACTCGGCTTGTAACCCCAGGCGGGAGAGCAGTCGAGTCATTTACAACCCACAACTGAGTTGATCCCTCTGAGGAAAGCAATGTCGGTAGAGCCCCCGCGGCATAACCACACCTGCCCAATTGATCAACTCAGCTTGTGACCCCCAAGCAGGAGAGCAGTCGAGTCACTTACAACCCTTATGACCACTTGAGGAAAGCAATGTTTGCCACCTAGGCACACCTGCCCACTTGGTCATCTGGGCCTGTAGTCATCTTTTTACATTACAGGGAATTACTTCATCGTATATGGTCATTCTAGACCATTTGAAGAAAAAAGCAGGATTCATATATGCATCACAAACCGGCCAACTTTATACTCAAACCGGGCGGTTTGAAATAAGTATTTATCAGGATCTGGTTATCAAAACCGGGCGATTTAGAATGAACAGGTCCCAAAGATGCCATGCGGTATGATTTTTAGACCGAACGGTTTGAAATAAACAGGACAATAAAAAGTCACAAGGCAAATATTGGGGGATCGAGAATAATCATGATCGGTCGACCTCGCCATTCGGGTCATGGATCTATATTTATGGGTTTCAATTCGATTCGTTCGGCTAATAACTGGCTCTTCTCGATTAAGTAATTATGATTCTCATTACAAGTATCAAAGCTGCTAACCGCGCAAATTATATGCAGTCCGTGCGGGTTATCAGCTGATGTTATGTAAAGCCGTTATATAAATCGTTCTGGTTAAATGTTAATCGCGTGGTCTATCAGTTATTCTTCTTATGATTTCGTATTCTGCCTTGCAAAGCTAGGATATGGTCGCACGGCTTGGTTTTGTCAATTCCCTGATCGGTTATAGCTATATTCACGAGGATGGGGCTTGCAGCAGTCTCAATTGCAAGTCGCTTGAGTTAAAATACTGGCCGCTCGGTCTGTGTGTTGTTCTTATGACTTGGCATTCTTTATCCTGAAAAACAAGTATGCAGAATCTAGTAACAACCGCGCGGCTTGGTTATGTCCGGCTCCCTGGATATCATAATACATTCATAATAAGTTAACACCTTCTCAGGATGAATCAAGTCAGCTCGATACGGATTGAAGAAGCAAGCTATGAGATTGAGTTTTTTGCTATTGATTACTTTACCGGAATCCTATGAAGATTATTATCCTAACCAGGTGAGTTAAAACATTAAGTCGCATGACTTGGTTAGAAGGGTCAATTATCTAACACAGAAGGAGATCGCAGTGAACACAAGTAAGTAAAGACAAACCGCTGAACAGGTAAAAATTTTTCATTCCATTTTCAAAATATCTTTACATTGATTCATGACTGACCGGTTAACAAAAACCAAACCGTCGGTCGTGCAAAAGTAAACGAAACTCAAAAGGAAAATACAAAAGGAACTACTCATCCGACTTGAGTTTCTTGGTTGCAGGGGAACTGGAATCTTCATCGCCAGAAATGTTTACGTCAGGCGAATATCCTCTGCTGGGAGTGGAGGAACCCGAGGAGCTACCACTCGAGCTTTCCGAAGTACCTGAGCCGCCCGACTTGCGAGTCCGAGACTGTCCGGTCTCTTCAGAATCGCTGGATTCTACATCAGAGCCATCTCTTTCTCCTTCGACATCCGTGGCGGGGTCTTTCTCGATTTCACCTTCACTGCTCTCTTCCTCAGTGCTACTAGATTCGACCTTGTTTTTCCCCTTGGCTCGGCGGGTTATTTCGTTTAATTTGTCCTTCAGGCCGGGATAAAGATCCGGGAAGGTTGTATCCTCAAAGCCATCGGCCAGGCCATCCCGATCTCGTAAGCGATTCAGAGCACTATCAATCCCTTCGGCTACATGAGGGAAGACCTTGTCCTGGAAATCCGGGTTGTCCATGTCATATTGATGCTACAAAAAGAGAATAGATATCAGGTCGCGCGGTCTGAAAATGATGAGCCCGAAGTGTTTGTCGAAGACTTACCGCAATAATCTCCTTAAGCTTAGCATTCTCATCGGCCTGGTCGGCGAACCTCTTCTCCAGATAAGTATGGGCCGATACCAGTCGTTTATACGAAAGGGCCATAAAATGGTTGGCCGCAAAACCCCAGGCGCCGGCCTGTGCAGCTACTCT
The DNA here is from genome assembly GCA_033032865.1 of Dactylorhiza incarnata. NCBI lineage: Eukaryota > Viridiplantae > Streptophyta > Magnoliopsida > Asparagales > Orchidaceae > Dactylorhiza > Dactylorhiza incarnata. The sequence continues at coordinate 455,777 of JAWHQI010000201.1, read as the reverse complement.
GGAAAGTTCCTCTTCCGAAACTCTCTTCAATCTCTTCAAAGTTTTTCGGCCATACATGGCGGCCCCAGCGGCTAACGCATGCCGGCTAATTTTCTCACTCCCCCAGAATGGGAGAGAAGTGGATAACTGCACGCAGTCATCATCCTTATGCCAAAGGATCGTCGGCTTTCCCTTCAGATCGCGCGGATTACTACAAGAACGAAGAAGCTCGAAATCGCCCGAAGAAGCCGGGCTCTCATCTTCAGACCACTATGGGTCGGATTTCTTTTGTCTTTTCTCCCTTTGGGTCAGAACTGGAGCGGCCGGAGTAACCGGCTAATTCAAAGGAACGACTGTGGCAGCTGCAGGAATTTAAGGCTTAAGAAAACAGTCCGCACGGTTATAAAATGATGAGTTGAGGAGAAGCTTACTGTCCTCCGGGCGAACATCCGCCAGCTGCGCGAACAAGGGAATGTAATAGTTCACATCAAGTCGCTCATTCTCCAAGGATTCGAAGATCTTCTGCTCCGCTTCTCCGAGCTTAACCGACTTGAAGTCCGCCGCACTCCTCGCTTGCGGGTTGACCTGCAGCAACCCTAGGGGGCCTTCAAACATAGCATACCGCTCGGACCAGCTCGCAACCTTGTTCGCAAGGTTCACAACTTTCATTCCTCGGCATCCAAAATAGATATGACCTCTAAAAACAGAAGTTCCGGCATCCGGAGTAGACCGCACGGAAAAGAAGTTTCGAAACAAAGAAATCGAAAAAGTAACTCGCTCTGACCGCAGATACGAGATAAAACTATAAATAGAGGCAATGGAATTCGGCGGAAGCTGTCCGGGCACGACCCCGTAGTGATCGAGAATAGTGATGACTTCAAGAGGAGGGGGAAATCTGAAGCCATACTTAAAGTGATCGACGGGAATGGCGATCTTAGTAGAAGACGATGAATTTATCCGCTCATCACGTAACGGAAGTCGGGCGGTTACATTGCTTCCAACCATATATTCTGCAATAAAATCATCTAACTCGCTTTGAGTTAAGCGGCATTCCTTATGATTGGCCGATCAAAAAGCAGAAGCCGCGTCAGTTCGGACCGCGTGAGCTTTCTCAGACCGCGACGACTGCTGCTTAGCTCGCGCCATTTCAGAAAGTATGGAATGAATCGCCGTAATTCTTACTACTTATAGAGATAGTGATCTGCAAATAACCAAATTATAGCGCGGATATGACGTCAAGCCGCGCGGATTATAACGTAAAGCGGCACAGATAAAAGGAAAGAGCAATAGCTTGCGCATAGGCAAGTCAAACTGACTAAGCAACAACCTATAATAAACATGAAAGTTCGACAAGAAATCACAAGCATCCAGCGCTAGTTGCGCGACCTGCACATGAATTCGGCATAAACTATGCATATTATAGACGCAACAGAAGGCGCTAAAAGAAAATACTATCCGAAGTAGACCAGAACATCAATTCATCCCGGGGAGTAAATAAGAGGAAAAATTATTACAAACATAGTACATGAAAAGTTAAAAGCCGCTTATGGCTGACGCGGCTCTTGAGGATTATCCTCACGATGAAGCCGCGCGACCTGGTAACCGGTCTGAATAAGAAGGCTATAAATTTGACTTGAGTGATAGTGGATATGATTGAGCGTGCTATGAAGCCGCACGGCGTCCCTTTCTACCCGCGCAGCAAGGATAGTACGAGCAGAAGGGGCCCCGGCAGGATCATTCGCGGCAGGATCATTCGCGGCAGGATCATTCGCGGCAGGATCAGACGCCCTAATAAGTAAAGGATTAGAGCTCGCCCCAACAGCCGGGCGGTTCGGCATCCGAGCTCTTTCATCAGTAGACGAGCGCCGGCTCTCGCCAATCTCTCTAGTCATACGAAGATATTTGTTTTGATAATATTTACAGTCATCCTCAAGCTTCGAGGACATCCTTTTCTCTCTATCAAGACGCGCGGTTATTGTAGCGATTTGATCTATCAGCATCTGTTCCTTTTCATGTCGCGCCTTCTTCTGAAATTCCTGTCGAGCCTCCAACGCTCCCTCGTTCTCCGGCCTTCTTTTCTTCTCGGCCTCCAGCTCAGCCCGTGTGGTCTCTAGGTCAGCCCGCGCCGCCTCTAAATGGGCCTCGATTGCCAGACGCTCCTCTTGTCTTTCTTTCCTTTCAACCTCTAGCGCAACCCGGGCGGCCTCTTCTTTCTTCTCCATCTCTCTTATCTTCACTTCCAGGTTACTCAGAAGAAACTGAAGGTTGGCCAGCTCCTCCTGTCCGGAATTTAATATTGGCATAGGATTCGGCATCTGGGGAAGAGGTGGAAGGCTAGAGATCAGGTCTCCCGCTCTCACCATGTCCTCCGGTTTGTCGACAAGAGAAAATTGTAATTAGCACAGCCAAAGGCGGATAGAATAATTAAGGAATTATAAAAATTGAAATGCCTGAATAAACAGGCCGCTTCAACTGTTCCGTATCCATTCTCCGGCGTTGTTCTCGCCATATCCGTTCAGTATTCTTTCGTCGGGCGGCCAACGTTTGAGTAAGAAGAGGGAAGAAGCTCGGCGGCGGATTCAACAACAATTTATTTTGCTTTTTCCGAGGTCGCGGAATGAAGAAGCGGATAGTTTCATAATCCGCACCGGGCTTACCTGGATCGAATGGGTCGGGCAGTTGCGACTTGCCTTGCGACCGTATCTTCTCCGCCTTTACACCTATTAAGCGCAGGCCGGCTAGGGTCCGGTCTTTCTCTTCTCGAGCGGTCTTCTCAGAATCACCAGTATTTTCGTCAGGAGAAACAATTTGGCTCGAGGTCACGGGGTTATCAAGTAACATATCTTTATTCAAAAAATCATCCATCCCTCTGAGGATGCCCCCGATCGACATACTAGTCGCAGAATCTGGGATGAGATCGCCCGACTTGGCAAGAGGGGTATTGGGCGGGTCGATTTCCTCTTTCACGTGCGGATTATGTTGAAGACAGTCCGCCGACGGTTTCTTATAGGCTTTATTTCCAGCCTTCAACTTTTGAAGTTTCTTGGCAATTCGCTCGGCTGACGAATGGCCCCTCTTTCTCTTCTTTTTCTTCCCCGACTCTGGGATGATCTGCCTCGTAGGGCTCGAATCGTCAATAATCAAGACCGGTGAGATAGACGACCCATCCGGCCTGGAGGAGACAACTTCGCCTTCTTCTCCAATATTTAGCTTCATGAGAGGAGTCCCTGATGAAGTAAAATCTATGTCGAAGGAAGGTGTGAGATGGTCCACTTCGGGTTCTACCGACTTCTTTCCGAGGATTTTCTCCTCAGATGACAAGACCCCGACGGCTTCTACCCTAGCCGCCTCCTCCACCGCTGCTTTGGCCTTAATCACTTCCTCTTCAATGGCTTTAGCTTTAGCCGCTTCCTCTTCAGCGGTTTTAGCTTTGGCCGCTTCTTCTTCAGCCTCGGCCTTAGCTACTATTTCTCTTGCGGCTTTTATCTTCGCCGCCTCCGTCTCGATATCTCTTTCCTTAGTCGACAATTCCTCGGCGGCTTTCCTTTCCTCTGCAGTTCTTTCCCCAGTTTTCTTCTTGGACCCGGAAGGTTCTGTCTTCGGAGATCGCCCGGCCTTGTCAGACCGATGACTCTTCTTCTTCCGAGCATCTTTATCTTTCCTTTCCTCGGTTTTCTTCCGGTCTCCCCCCTTATCAACGCGGGTCTGAAGGGAATCGAGGAAGTTCATTCTGATTGAAGGGGTGTCGATCTGAAAAATTCTAACCGCAATCGGCGAATAGCGACCCGTGATCTCTGGAGAATTATGAAAGGGGAGAGCTCTCAGGCAATTTTATAACTGAAAGCGCAAGTCGGGTGCGGTCTTTCGGATAGAACTGATAATTTTGAAATCTCCTCGGAGTTTAAAAATATGCGGGGATTATGTATACCCAAGAGACCGCTTCCAAGTGGTACTACTCCAAGACTGGGCGGTCTAAAGCTTAAGATCGCCCGGACCAGTCTCAGTAAAGGACATCCAGCACCAACCAACGTAGACCGGGCGGTCTGAGCCCTCAAGTCGTCTCCAAAGAATGAAGATCAGCCAAGGACAAGTCCCAAAGGCAAATCGCGGCCTCTGGTATGAGACCGCCCGGGTTGAAACGTCGCCTTGGTCACTACACCTCCAGGCCAAGCCAAAGGAAGACCGGGAGCCCAAGTCGCTAAACTGCGCGGCTTCTCTTCTCTTTCCCTTCTGAATCCCGTCACCGCCTGCCCGTTTCTCCTGTACCCGGGCAGGCGGTTATTTTATCCCTGCCCGTTCGGGCAGGCCCCCAAGCCTATAAATAGGGGGCGGCAACGTTCCCAAGGGACGGACACTAGAATCTAGGAGCTCGCTTGTTTGAGCTGCGGACTCGAGTTCCCTGTCTTGCGACCTGCTTGACCGGCCGGCTTGCACTTGTGACCCGCTGTAACTCTCTTACTTTAATCAAAGGAAAGCCCGTCACAGGAGTGGCATTTGCCGTGACGGGCGAAGTCCGACCTCGACCGCTGCTAGCGGTCTCATTCTCTTCTCTCTAAGTAACCAGCAATCTGCAACCTCCGTCTTTCTAGTCGCAAACCACGGGGGTACATCTTTGGTTTCAACAGAGAGTAGAGGGGTCCTTTTATATGCGAGATCTCTAGCACCTGCGCTAATGCTACCGCCGGCGCTATCCCCATTTAGGAAATATTCTTTGCGTGCGTATCTTCATTCTGTGAAAACCCTGCCACATTGCCTCTTATGCCCTGCGCTACTGCTTGCACTTTCTGCTACCAACTGGCGCTAGCGCCTTCTAAAGATGCTCCAATAATTGCGCTAATCATATCTAGCACCTGCGTAAGTTGCTACCGCCGGTGCTAGTGGACATGTTGGAATTCTGGGATCAAAACAGGGGGCAACCTTCTTATTTTATCCTTGAGTCATATGGACTTGTTTCCTGCACACTTAAGCACATAAGATCAAATACACATAAGATTTGTTATTCTCAAACCTAGGAGATGTGGAATACCATGTTCCAACAAACTCCCCCTTTTGTTAATAACAAATCCATTAATGATAAATCAGAGCATTAATATATTAGCATGATGAAACCTACTTATGTGTGTGTGAGTGATGACTTTGGATAATCGTCGATTTTGGTTTTTAGAATTGCTCCCTCTAAATACATGCTCCACCTATGTGAATACTCCCCTAATTTGTAAGCTATCATCTTAATCATTAGTCATGTTAGTTTTCCCATTTGATAGCGATTAATATTTATCATGTTAGTTCTCCCCTTTTGTTATTAGCAAAAGTGGGCAAGGACGCAATAGACATAAAAAGAGGATTTTTTTTATAAAAAGATAAGGCATTTTTGAGCTTTTTAGAGGAAGTGAAATGATAAGGATTGTGAAACATAATTTTTTTTATAGAAATAGATCAGAGTTCTTAGCATAAATATTTTCATAGAAATAGATCTGAGTTTTTTTGCATAATGAGAACAATATAACATTTACCAAGCAAGTCTACCACTTTGTTGAAGAAAAAGAATCCTGAGTTTTAAGATTTGAGATAAGCATAAAAACACAAGGTAAAAGTTATATGTTAATGTTGCGGAAGACTTATTGAAATACAAGAAACATCTTTTTGGAAACAGGACGATTCATAAGAAGAATTATAAGTGAAAGTCCAAAATGATAAGATGTTTTTGTTGATCATTTTTCTTGTAGAAGCTTTAAAGATTACCAGAAAGTAACCAAGCATGAAAGAAGGATATCGAAAAGAAACTACCACAATGTTTTTTATAATTCATAAATTCAAAACATAACAAACAGTGTAGAGTGCATGCTAGGTTATCATAGTGCATTTTATATATAAAGAGAGTATAGAATTTCAGCATTAGGATCCAATACTCATGAGAAGAAGTGTTATGGAAGATAATGATGTACACATATGTGAATTTTGAAGAGGGTAAAAAATGATTTAATCAAAAATTCAAGACAAATGTAGAGTAAAGTGCACAATAAAACACAAATAATTTTACTTCCACACCCTTCAACGCACATAGAAAACGACAAGTGGTGTAAAGAAAAAAATTATGATTTGCACAAGACACTTTACTATTCTTTCCAAGGTGCTCAACCTCACAATGCTCATTAAGACTTATCAGGAGGTTCAAGTAGTGCTTGACAGAGTTATCTTTGTCATTTTATTTCATTCACTTTTTTGTTTTGTACAAAGTTCTTCGAATACACTTGTTTTGCAAACCAATGAAATTTTGAAAGCACAACCACATTTTTAATTTTAAGAGTGCAAATAAAAGTAGTGTAAGTAAAATACTTGTGCAAATTTAATTCATTGTATAATTACAATACACAAGCAAGCATTCTTAGACTAAAAGCACATGTAAACTTTGCCAAAATAAGTGATTGAATGAGTATCATTATCAACCATAAAACATTTACTCATACTTAGAGACATCTTAAGCTTAGTTCTACACAACTTTTACAATACAATTTGATGCACATGTGATTAGATATATCAAAGCATGATAAAAACATTGTTCAAGGTAGTTTGAAAAGATAAATTTCAACCTTAAAGAAGGACTAAATAATAGATTAGACCATGCTTGATTTTCACAATACAGTTTTTTTTATAAAAAGAATTTTGATTTAAAAATTGAACTCTTATAATTGATCTTGGACTTCCCGAGGTCTACCCTGTGAGGGGTTCGCCCGATACTAGGAGATGTGATGGGATGATAGCCCAAATTTCCCTTTCGTAAGTTACATGTAAATAGAAAAGTTAAGTTCAAAAATTAATTTTTGATAATTCTTTATGTTTTATATTTTTGTATTTGATTTTTGCATATAGGATTAGAAATCAGACACAAACAAAGAAAGGGAGTGAAAAAATATTTTTTGTAGTTTGGCATTTGTATTTTTGTATTTTGATTTTTCAAAAATCATTTAAAGGCAGAAATGCAAAAATAAGTAGTACATATAAAGTATTATATTTGTAGTGATTTAATGATATTTTAAAAATACAAATATTTAACATCATTCGATAGTGCCCTAGCTAGTGCTAGCGCCGACGCTAGTCTGCTTTAGTTAAATCCCCATTTTCCTTGTCGTTTTGGCGATTCCAACTCAAGCTCTCCCGAAAAACCCTATCAGGTAGCGCAGCCCACTGATAGATCTAAGGTAAAGCTTCATCATTTCTTATGGTTTTTTTTTAAACTTTGATTTTTGTGTTAGAGAGGAAGATTTTTGAAGTTATCAAGTGGTTTAGATGATAGATCTGAAATGTTTGATCTTTTTGTTTTTATATAGAGGAACAAGGACAAATCTTCATCATTTATATGATTTTTGTTCAAAAAAATTAACTTTGATGTTTGTGATGAAGATTTTGTTGGAACATGGTTTTCCGCATTCCTTTGATTTGAGAATAACAAATCCTACTTGTATTTGATCTTGTTTGTCATTGTGTTGTTAGCATGCAGGTTTGAAGAAATATGATACTAGGTTGCTGCTATTGGTCTGGACTTGTTCTCAAGTTGAAAAGAAAGGAAGAGAGCTAACGCCCGGCGTTAACTCTTAACGCCGGCTTTAACTTTTGTTCTCGCCAAGATGTCGTTCAACGAAATGACGTTCGACGAAATTGCGTTTGACGAAATGAGATCCCGTTCGACGAAATGGTGTTCGATGAAATGAGATGCCGTTCAACAAAATTTCATTCGACGAAATGAGATGTTGTTCGACGAAATGAGAAGCCGTTCGACAAAATTGTGTTTGACGAAATGAGATGTTGTTCGACGAAATGGTGTTCGACGAAATAAGATGTCGTTCGACAAAATGAAATGTAGTTCGACGAAATGGCGTGCCAGCTGATTAGAAGGAGAAAGAAACTCAACGCTAGGCCTTAGGCCTTAACGCTGGGCGCTATCCGGTCGACGAATTTGGCAAGGAGAAAGCAGCCGTGATTGCAGGAGGAACTTTAGGAATAATTTGCCCAACGCCTGCGTTAGCTGTAACGCCGACGTCAGTATTACCTAAAATAAAACAATTCCTAAAGTGCAGAATCTCCTTCCTCTTCTGAAGATCCGAGCCATCAATATATTGCTATACATGGTCAACGCCCGACGTTATCCCTTAAAGCCGACGTTAGCTCAAAGTCTATAAATTGGATGATTTCGATGTCTCTGACTACTGATTGCCAAGAGCCCTATTCCAGCACTTCAGAAACTTTGTGAGGGCCTTATTTCCAGACCAATACATCTCCCGCTCATATTTCAAAAGGTGGAATCAAAGGAGTCTTGGATCAACACGCTAACTCAACGTGAAGAACGCACGCTTGGACTTCAAAGATCTTCAGCGATTCTTCAGCGTCTCCTTCAGATTACCTCATAGGGAGTTTTATATTTATCTTTTGTATTTGTCTTTTATTTTTATCTTTGTAATCAGTTCTGTGAATTCGCCTCGTGTTGGCGACTAGGTCTAGGTAGGACTTAGGGAGGAATTCGCCTCGTGTTGGCGATTGGGTCTAGGGAGTAGATCTAGGGGGTGCTCAAGGCCTTTCTGGTGATAGATTGGCTAGAGCGGCTAGAGGCTGTATCTGGGGAGATATCGGCTAAAGCCAACCTGTTCGTGGGGATACGAGTCGGAATAGAAAACAAAAAGAGTTTTCATATTATACGCTTCAATTTCTAGCGTCATAGAAATCAGTTTTTGTAATCAATTTTATAAATGATAATCATGTCATTTCTTGTTTAATAAAATTGATTTCATTTCTAATTTCATTATCTCTTTACTTTTGATTTAACTTACTTCGACCAAAATATCAAGTGTTCTATAAAAGTTTAAAGTTTTTAAAACCTTTATTCCCCCCCTCCCCCTCTAAGGGAGCCTCAAGATCCAACAGATTTTTGAATTTATTTTAGAAATGTTTTTATTTTGATGATGGATCTAAGTGTTTGAGAAGGTTAGGATTCGCTAACATTGCATAGTTGGTAGATCTAGTGTTTTAGATCAGAGGGATAGCGTCAGCGCTACTGCAGGTGCTAGTGCTAGCGCTGGTGCTAGTGATTCTTGTTTAATTTTGAATTTTCTTATAATAATGTGGCAGGTGCCTCCTAGATCTAAAGGTAAGAGAAGTGCAGAACTGGCAGTGGAGGCTGCAAAGTGGGTGTCCCCTATTTTGTGGAATTTTCCTTGCCATGAAACCATCATATAATGCATTTGTTTGCAACGTCAGAAGTATCAAATGTTTTTCATTCGGATGCGTTTTCCTCAGAGTTCATTCGAGAGATATACAGACATCTGGATGGGGGAGTGCAGGGGCCCATGGTTGCTATCACATATGAAAACCCGAGGGCGGTGTTCAGATTGATAGAGCATCCCAATAGGTTGGAGATAGTTGAGAAGTTCAGGGTTGATAGAGATTGGACTCAGGTGAATTTGGTACTACATAATAGGGCATGCGGGAGTCTGATCTCGTTTGTGTCAACACTTATAGTATACGCCCTTATAGTTCAGGATGTATTATGCCATACTATTTTATTGAAATTATGCGAAACAACAAAGGTTACAGCACATCTCAGCTATATATCCTATTTCTTTCTGGATGAGGAGAGATTTGATGTGGCTGACATGTTACTTTCATTGATTGGTTACTCATATAAGCTGCAACATCCTTCCCGCCAGCGATGCAATAATTTGCCCTTTGGTGGCATCATACAAAGGGTCATTCTAACGATGTACCCTTCTATTGAGATTGGTTTTTATCTGACGGATTGCTTTCCTTCTATCTACAGCACCACACACCTACGAGCAACATCACTCTCGGATGAGCAATCTACATCCACTCGACCACCACTTTGGCGAGGAGTGTCATTCAGAGGGACTCGAGATGATTCATTTGAATGTTTTCGAGAAGATATGGGAGAGCGGATTGCACGAGTGGAAAAAGATGTTTCTGGTATTAAGAAGATGGTGAAGTTTATGATTAAGGACTTAAAGCTGAATCCATTGACACCGGAGCATAGGGAGTGGGATAGCCCAACATAGGATCCGCCATGTCATTCAATTCAAAGGAGTCATAGACGATGATCCCCAAGTCCTAGTGTGGAGGAGATAAATGAGACTGAGTAGAGAATGAGTGATGTCCTGGGGGATACTGAATTTTGAGTTTTGTAATAATACAAGGTTTGAGAACCGAATTTAAAACAAGCTTCATTACAACCTGGAACTACCTGCTAGCGCCGTATCTATTTTCTTTAGTTATAATGCTTTTGGATTAGTGGATCTATTTATCTGGTTCTTATAAACCATTCAGTAGTTTTTAGCAATTTTGTCTTACGTCCTTATTTATAAATTTGAAATTATATAAAGTGGAAATTTTTAAGCATTTTGGTATCCAATCATATTTTGGTGTATTTCTTTATGATTTGAGATTTCATAACAAATTTTGAGTTCAATTTATGTGGATGATATGTGATATATATTGGCAATGAATTTAAGAACGATATGTAGGTCATCAAGAGTAAAAATATGACTTTGAAATTATGATAGTTTGATTAAAATTGTAAAAAGATAAAATCTTATTTCCAATAATATATATGATGACCATGACAAGACAGCTTTACAAAGAAACAAAAGAGAGAGAAAAGAGACATTAACACATATCACGAAGAAGAAATTTGAATATTTATTTTTGAAATAGTTCTACTTCATGCATTTGATGATATCTTAATGAATACGAATTTTAGGTATCCAAAGGGGACCAAGTGTGGTGGTTTCTTTGGGTGCCCAAATATAACGTGTTGGTTTGTGGGTAGATAGTGATGAATGGGTCCTTTGTTGTGAAATTAATGTTTCATTTTTTATTTTAGGCCTCCATTCAAACCATGGTTTAATGTTATTCTTATGTATCAAATTTCCATTGTGATTATTTTTATTTTGATGATTATAATTGATAGTATTGTTTATAGGAATTTTGTGTAATTTTAATTTTAAGTTGGGAGAAACATGATTTTGTAAATAATGGAGATTTTGATTTTGAATTTCAAAAACTTTGTGTTTCTTACTCCCATTATTTGGCTTGGTTAAGATATTCATATTCATATTCAACTTGTTTTTAGATATAGCTTGATATTGTGAATTTCTATTTATAATTTTCATAAGCAAGTTGATTTTTTATTTTAATTCATCATTTTATCATCAGATTATGTCTAGCTTTATTATAAGCACTTGTGCAATTTTTAAGAGTGGAAACAATAGAGTCAATATGATTTTGATAGTCATTTCTAAATTCCTCAAATGTTTCGTCCATCTCTTTGATTTCAATTTTAAAATTTTGGCACGTAGCACAATCATTTTTCAAAGATGAATTTTCTAAAGTTAATTTTTCATTATGTTCTTTTACAAAAAAAAGTTCTTTTTCAAGTTCCATAAATTTTTCTTTAATATCATTACAATTAAAACAAGGTTTTGTATTTTCAATTGAAGAGACATGGGTAAAGCTAGATAAATCAGAATTTGATTCTACTTTAACTTTTGCCTTTAAATCTTTATTTTATAAGCGCAATTTACAATTCTCATTTTTTAATTTCTTAATTTTGTGCTTTGTAATTTATAGCAATTGTAAAGTAGAAATAGAATTGCAAACAATAAGAGGATTAGATTTTCTTATAGTACTTTTGGATGCTGTGAGATTTGAGCATAGATTTTTATCTTCATTTATTTGGGATTCCTCTTCCAAGGATAGGATTTCTTCTTTTCCACTTGATGTGCACTCCATTGATCCATCATGAGAGGAGCTTTCTTGACCATTTGTGCAATCTTGTATGTTCTCCACTTCTTGCATTTGTTCCATACCTGTAATTGGAGATCCATACATTTCTTCAAGAAATTTCCATACTTTGTATGCACTAGAAAAATAATATATCAACTTGAAAATTTCTTGAGATATAGCACAGAAAATACTATTTAAAGCATTTGAATTTAGATGACATTCCTGTTTATTTGATTCATTCGCTGGTATAACTATTGTTATATCCCATGCATTGATATCTAAATTTTTAATATACTTTTCCATTATAAATTTCCACCCTTTATAATTTCTCCCTTAAAATAATGGTGGTTTAAGAGATTTTTCTTCTTCATAAAAATTTAACCCACTAATAGAAGCGAGATCATGAGCTGCCATTATTCCTGGTTGTTAGACTGATTTGGAATAACCTCCCACTGATACTACTTGTTGGATTGGTAGGCGCCCTTAGAGGGGGGAGGGTGAATAAGGGTTTTTACAAACTTATATTATATTTTGATATATTTGAAATTATATGAGATTAAGATAAGAAATAGGCAAATAAAATTGAGACATTATTTTATTAATATGAAAATATGAGTTACAAAACTTGATTTCTTATAACGCTAGAAATCAAAGGCGAATAATAAAAAGATTTTTTCATTTTCTATACCAACTCGTATCCCCACGAACCGGTGGCTTTAGCCTATCCTTCCCCGGATATGTCCTCAAGTCGCTCTAGCCAATCCTTCCCCGGATATGGCCTCGAGTACCCACTAGACCTAACTTAGATCTAGTTGCCAACACGAGGCAAATTTCTGCCCTAAGTCCTACCAAGACCTAGTCGCCAACACGAGGCGGATTCACTAAATGATTACAAGAAAAGATGCGAAATTAAATGACAATAATATTAAAATCTCCCTCTTGAAGAACTTCTGAAGTTGGAGATGAAGGACCGATGTAGCATAAGCGTTGATGAATTGATCTTTGGTCAGATCCAGCATGAAGAAATCCTCCTTCAGAAATTCACAGAACTTTGTTGGGAGATCACTTTTCGGAAGAATAAGGCTCTGGAATTCTAGCACTCAACCTCTATCAAACTTGTGTGTTGAAAATGAGAGTATAGGAGTCCTTTTATAGGAGAGATCTCTAGCGCATGTGCTAACGCTATCGCTGGGACTATCCTCATTTAGGAAATATTCTCTACGTGGGTATCTTCAATTCGAGGAAACCCATCTGCATTGCCTCTTGTGCTCCGCACTACCGCCTGCACTATCCGCTATCGCCTGGCGCTAGCGCCTTCTAAAGATGCTCCCAGAATTGCGCTAATCATAGCTAGCGCCTGTGCTAGGTGCTACTGCCGGCGCTAGTGGACATGTTGGAATTCTTGGATCAAAACTGGGGGCAACCTTCTTATGTTACACTTGAGTCATATGGACTTGTTTCCTGCACACTTAAGCACACAAGATCAAATACACATATGATTTGTTATTCTGAAACCTAGGAGATGCGGAAGACCATGTTCCAACATATTTAATTTCTTTTTATGATCTATCACGTGTGTCACTAAAATGTCTAATCACAAAAAATGAAGAACTTGAATTGTGGTATAGGCGTCTTGGTCACATTAGCACCAAGTTGATCTTAAAATTGTCAAAAAATAAAATAATAAGGGGTTTACCAATTCTTAATGGACACCTATCTATTTATGTCCGTCATGCCAAAAAGGAAAATTCTCTAAGCCATCTTTCAAAAACAAATATGAAATGTCCACCACCAGACCCCTACAACTAATTCACATGGACCTATTTGGGTCAATTTGCACTTGTACTCTAGGTGGTAAAAATTACACATTTGTATTGATTGATGATTTCTCTAGATTTACTTGGAAACTATTTCTTACCTCCAAATCCGGTGCTTTTTCTGAATTTATAAAACTATGCAATCGCATTCAAAATGAATTAGATTTAAAAATTAAGTGCATTCGATCGGATCATGGAGGGGAATTTTGAAAATGATAGTTTCACCACATTTTGTAATAATCTAGGTATTAAACATGAATTTTCCGCTCCACGCACCCCCCAACAAAATGGTGTGGTGGAGAGGAAAAATAGAACCCTTCAGGAAATTGCACGCACTATGCTATCCGAGTATGGGTTGCCTAGATCTTTTTGGGACAATATGGTAAATACATCTTATTATGTTATAAATCGAGTCATGCTTCGCCCAATTTAGAAACTAACTCCATATGAATAATATTACAAAAAGAAACCTAATGTATCTTACTTTCATATTTTTGGGTGTCAATGATATATCTTAAACACCAAAGATGCATTAGTAAAATTTGATAAGATATATGATGAAGGAATATATCTTGGCTACTCTTCAGCTAGTAAAGCACATAGAATATACAAATAAAAGTCTACAAAGGTTGAAGCGTCTATTCATGTGAAGTTTGATGAACTTGTTCCTTGTGTAGATTATAACACTGCAGGAAAAGAAGAGGAACCCCCTTCACTCTTGGAGGATGATGACGTTGAACCACTTGGAGTTGACAAAGAAATTGAGGCAGTGCAAGAAGAGTTTGTGCCTCCAAGCGCGCTTTGATTCACAAAAGATCATCCATGGGAACTTGTCATTGGAGAACCGTCAAGAGGGGTAACCACACACTCTTTCATTCATGAATCCTTATCTAATTTAAGCTTTGTTTCTAAAATTGAACTCAAAAACGTCTCTACCGTGCTAAACGATGAATTTTGGTATTTAGCTATGCGTGAAGAATTAGAATAATTTGAACATAATAAGGTTTGGAATCTTATAGAAAAACCATCAAATCATCCAATAATAGGCTTAAAAAGGATTTTTAAAAATAAATTAGATAGTGAATTTAGGTTTACTAGGAACAAAGCTCGATTAGGAGCACAAGGTTATTCACAGATCGAGGGGGTAGATTTTAATGATACCTTTGCACCCATAGCTCGCTCGGAATCCATTCGAATTTTTCTTGCTTTTGCAAGTTTCAAAAGATTTAAACTATTTGAAATGGATGTTAAAAGTTCCTTCTTAAATGGAATTATTAAAGAAGAAGTCTATGTTGAACAACCCCCCCCCCCCCCCCCGGTTTCATAAATGTAAAATACCAAAATCAGTTTTTTAAAACACGATAATGCACTTTTTATAGTTTAAAATAAGCACCTCGTGCTTGGTATGAAAGAATAACATCATTTTTTTATTAAAACACGATTATGTAATTGGACGTGCCGATAATACACTCTTTATCAAACATGTTAATAATGATCTAATCATATTACAAATTTTTGAAGATGACATCATTTTTGGAGCCACTAATGATCAATTATGTAATGAAGTTGTAAGTGTGATGCAAAAAATATTTGAAATGAGCTTGGTAGGAGAACCTACTTATTTTCTATGTTTTCAAATCAAACAAAGAAATGATGGAATATTTATAAATCAATCTAAATATGTTCATGACATGTTAAAGAAGATTTGGATTTGAAAATTTAAAACAAGCCTCCACTCCTATGAGTGCCTCTCTAAAATTAGTAAAAGATGAAGCAGGAATCTCTATTGATCAAACACTATATAGTGGAATGATATGGTCGTTATTATATCTAAGTGCGTCTAGACCCGATATTATGTTTTACGTTTGCTTATGTGCTAGATTTCAAGCTAATCCTAAAGAATCTCATTTAAAAGTGGTCAAACAAATTTTTAGATATTTAATCGGATCATCTAATCTAGGCATATGATATCCTTAATTATAATTATTCATTTATATTACATGGATATTCCTACTCCGATTTTGCAGGGTGCTCACTAGATCGTAAAAGCACAAGCGGCACATGTCACTTCTTAGGCCCCTCACGAGTTGCTTGGTCGAGTAGGAAATAGAATTATGTTGCCCTCTCCACCACCGATGCCGAATATGTCACACTAAGAAGTTTTTGTGCACAAGCCCTTTGGATGTGTGATACACTAGAAGACTTTGGGGTTCATCTAAATAATATTGAATTAAAATGTGAGAACAAAAGTGTAATTGATCTAACCAGCAATCCCGTTCATCACTCATGGTTCAAACACATAGATGTGCGTCATCAATTCATTAGGGATCACATTAAAAAAGAACATGTGAGAATTAGCTTCATAGCCACGAAATCCCAACTTGAAGACATCTTTACAAAACCTCTCCCTGATGCTCGTTTCAACATGCTTAGACTAGAATTAGGAGTCTTAGATATATCAAATTGAAACCCATCAAAATCTATTTCTCCTCAAAACAAACTTATGTATTACTCTATCAATCTTATTGAGTCTCATCACATCTGATATTACATGAATCTATCTACATCACAATTGTCAAAGTTGAACTAAAAGCCCCAACGCTCAACGCTATCAATAACTCCCCGCGTTAGCATATTTCTCTGAACTTAACAACTCTTTCTGCATATTCATTTTATATATATATATATATATATCTATGTTTGCACCTTAGTTAATTTTTCATTTCTAGACAAATAAAAATCAAATATAAAAATATAAAAACCATTTTAAAGCTACCAAAAACATGCTTAAACAGCCTTCTAGTCATCTTCAAATTCTCTGAAATTTCTACACTAAGAAGGTCTATATACATAAACTCTAATCCAAAGAAATTTTTTCAAAAACCTAAGAAAATAATATTATGTTTGGGCATTAAGAAGTTAACAACAAGCGTTAGCTTCTTTGGCCAAATTTTCATTCTATAGTTTTTAAAAATTTATGGTATTTTCCTCTTGCATTTTCTTTGTTTGTTTTCTCAGATTTGAATTATTTCTTATTTGTCTTATTTCAAAAATACAAAAAAATTAAATAATCCAAAAATGTTAAAAATATATGTTTTTGTCATTTGTTTGTTTTCAATGTTTACAAAAATATGTTTTGATTATAAACACCTCACAATGGCAAAACATCTTAGTATTTTCATTACAAATGGCAAAACATAAGATTCTTCTTCAATGATTAATTTTCTTTTCAAGTTTCCTAAACATTGTTTTATCTTGTCACACCTTGACCTTAATCTTATTATGTGCAATGAAATGGTCTATAGAAAATTGTGTATGATTGCCTAGCATGCCTCTAAGTATGAGTAATGTTTTATGTTAATCAATGATTCATTCACTCACTATTTTGGTAATCTACATGTGCTCATAATCTTAGTCTTGCATGATTGTGTAGTGTAATAGCTTTAACTTATTAAGTTGTGTGTCTATATTACCTACACCATCTTTCAAACAAAATATTTCTTGCACATATAGAAGTGTTATTTCAATATTGTTAGTGATTGCAAAAACAAATGAATTCGGAGACCTTTGTCCCAAAATAAAAAATATGAAATAAAATGACAAAGATAACTCCACCAAGCACTACTCACCCTCCTGATAAATCTTAATGAGCATTGTGACGTTGAGCACCTTGGAAAGAATTGTAAAGTGTCTTGTGCAAACACATTTTCGTTATCACTTCTATTTTTACACCGGATCACATAAAATAGAAATTTTAAAAAAGGCTTATGTGATCCCCCAAGCAATACTTCGCTCCCTGATAAGTCTTAATGAGCATTGTGTAGGCGAAGCACATTGGTAGTTGTACTCTTTTTGCGTGCTTCAAAATTTTCTTCTAGAATTGATGTGTGAAAGTAATTATAAGATTACAATCTTAATGTTGTTTTACTATTTCATTACATATGTCATGTGTATTGATTATTTCACTTGTATACTCTTATCAAAACACTTTTATGCACATATCATTGTTTTTCAGAAATCTTCTACTCGTGAGAATTGGATCCTAATGCATATTTATATGATTCTCTAAAAACTTAAGTAAAAGCACTAGATTGCAATGCATGATTTCTACAATGTATTTTAACTTGAAATATGAATTAGTAACATTGTAGCTCTTATCTTTTTGAATATGTCAAATCATGCTTGCTTATTAGTTATAGAAAATTTTCAAAGTTAATGCTCAAATGTGAAGAGTATAAACATATTGTTGAAGTGTCAAACCAAAACAAAAATATTCTTTACGAAAATATTAATCTTAGAAACATTAATTTGATTTTCCGCATTGTTGATTATCCATTTTTATCAAGCTTATTTTTAAGGTCATTCCTTCACTTGTATCCTTCAAACTCTATTGTTCATTACTTTCTAACAAGTGGAAGAATGGCTTGGTAAAGTACATGAGATGATTATTACTCACACATATCACATTTTTATACGTTGTGCTGCTCTCTCTTGTCTCGATCATGACCTACTTTATGCTTAACACAAAACTCTTATCCTCTCTTAGTTTGTCCCAACATTTGTCTTCTTTATTCTAGTTTTGTTTTCACTCCAACCACTATTGCTAATAACAAAAGGAGGAGAATAAAATGATAAATCTTAATGATTAACGGAGTAGGATTCACTTGTTTAAGGGGGAGCATGAATCTAGTTTATTGGAGCATTCACTAGGGGGGAGCACTTAAGTAGGGAGAGCTCAATTTAACAAACTATTATTCTAACTCATATCTCTATGTTGCTTAGTGTCATATATCTTTCTAAAAACACATCTCTTATATATGAATCTGATTTATCTCTATTGGATTTGTTATTATAAAAAGGGGGAGATTGTTAGAACACGGTTTTCTGCATTCCTTTGATTTGAGAATAACAAATCCTACTTGTATTTGATCTTGATTGCCACTATTTTTTTAGCATGCAGGTTTGAACGAAATTGACACTAGGATGCTGCATTGTTGGTCTGGATTTGCTCACAAGCTAAAATGATGAATGTGGTCTAACGCCATGCATTATGACTTAACACCAACATTGACTTTCATTCCCATCAAGATGAAAATTGCATGGAGGGAAGCTGTCGTGATTGCAGTAGCATTTTGGGAATGATTTGACTTAACGATAGGCGTTAACCTCAATGACAGCGCTAAGGTTGCCAAAAATGAATGTTTCCAAGGATGCAGAATCTCCTTCCTATTTTGAAGATTGAAGACATCAAATTATTTCTATACTAAGTCAACGCCTGGAGGTAGCCTTAATGACAGTGTTAGCTTCCAGTCCTATAAATAGGTGGCATTCGATCTCTTCAATAATAGATTCCAAGGAGCCCTATTCCAGCACTTCAGAAACTCTGTGAGGGTCATATTTTCAGACCACCATCTCCCACACAAATTCATGAGAAGAATTTAAAGGAGGGTCGGATCAATGCTCATCCAATGCGAAGAACGCATCCTTCGACTTCGACGATATTCTTCGGGCCTTCGTAGTCTCCAGAATTCTTCATAGGGAGTTTGTACTTGTCTTTCATATTTTGTTGTACCTTTTCATTGTGATTGTTTAGTAAATTCATCGCGGTTGTTGGCGACTAGGTCCGTTCATAGCTTAGGGAGAATTCATCGCGGTTGTGGCGACTAGGTCTAGGGAGTAGATTTAGGGGGTGCTCGAGGCCTTTGTGGGGATAGAAAGGCTAGAGCATCTTGAGGCCGTATCTGGGGAAAGATCAGCTAAAGCCAACCGGTTCGTAGTGAGAATAGTCGTAATAGAAAACAAAAAGAGTATTTCATATTCGCCTTGATTTCTAGCGTCATTGAAATCAAATTTTGTAATCAAATTTTATAAATGATAACCATGTCTTTTCATGTTAAATAAAATTGATTTCATTTCTTATTACTAGCTCTTTACTTTTGTTTTAATTTGCTTATTAGAAAATCACAAAAGTTTTTTTTAAATACTATAGTTTTTTAAAACCCTTATTCACCCCCCTCTAAGGGTGCCTCTTGATCCAACATGAAGTACATAACCAACTAGGAAAAACAACTAAAGCACTCTGATTTGATCGTGGTGGCGAATATTTAAGTCTGGAGTTTCGCAATCATCTGAAAGTGTGTGGTATTTTATCACAGCTCAATCCACCTAGAACACCACAACATAATGGTGTTTCTAAGCGGAGGATGAGTCGATGATGAGTCATGTAGACTTACTTGTTTCCTTTTGGGGATTTGCTCTAGAGATAGCTGCTTCCACACTAAATCAAGTTCAGACAAAAATGATTCATAAGACACCATATGAGATATGGCCTGGGAGGTGTCCTAGTATGTATTTCATTAAGATTTGGGGCATTGAGGAATACGTGCGACGTCAAATGCCTGACAAGCTGAAACCCAAGTCAGATAAGTGTTATCTTGTGGGATATCCTAGGGAAACTAAAGGGTATTAATTCTACCAGTGATGCGAGGGCAAAGTATTTGTCGCAATGAGTGGTGTTTTTCTATAGAAAGGGTCTCTGTCTAGAGAGAACACCAAGATAGAACTTGAACAGGTTCAAGAACCACAAACAATGAATGATCCAGAAGGAGAACCGAAGCAAGAACTACAAACTCTTGTAGCTGGAGAACCTGCTCAAGAAACACAAGTCCTACATAGATCTGGTAGACCTAGAGTTGAGCCTGAGATATATGGATTTCTCATGTCTCAAATAGGTAGCGTATTGCTTTTGGATCATGATGATGAACCTATAACCTACCAAGAGGCTATGTATGGACCAGACTCCAAGAAATGGCTTGAGACCATGAAATCTGAAATGGACTCCATGTATGTCAAACCAAGTTTGGACCTTGGTGGAACCACCTGAAGGGGTACGGCCCATAGGGTGCAAATGGGTCTTCAAGAAGAAGAATGATATGGATGGGAATGTACAGACATTTAAGGGAGACTGGTGGCTAAAGGTTTCAAGCAAATTCATGGTGTTAACAATGATGAGACTTTTTCCACTATTGCTATGGTTAAGTCCATCAAAATTCTACTTGCTATTGCTGCATATTATGACTACGAGATCTGGCAAATAGATGTCAAAATGACTTTCCTTAATAGAAAACTCCTTGAAGAAGTGTATATGACACAACCCGAGAGTTTTGTATCTTTAAATGAAGCCACTAAAATATGATAGTTGCATCGATCCATTGATGGATTGATACAAGCTTCTCGAAGTTGGAATCTGCATTTTGATGAGAAAATCAAACAGTTTGGTTTCATTAAGAACGATGATAAGCCTTATGGTTACAAGAGGATTAGTGGGAGCATTGTCGAATTCCTGATATTGTATGTGGATGACATACTATTGATTGGGAATGATATTCCAACCCTGCAAGCTGTTAAGAATAGGCTAGGGGACTGCTTTTCTATTAAAGACTTGGGTGAATCGACTTACATAATTGGTATTAAGATCTATAGAGATAGATCGAAGAAGTTGATGAGTTTGACCAAAAGTACATACATTGAAAAGGTATTGAAATGGTTCAACATGCTTGAGTCCAAAAAGGAATTCTTACCCATGTTACATGGTGTGAGTTTTTCTAAGGACTATTGTCCTAAATCTTTGGAAGATAAGGACCGCATGAAGTTGATTCCATATGCTTTGGCAATTGGATCAATCATGTATGCAATGTTCTATACTCAACCCGATGTCTCATATGCTTTGAGCATGATGAGAAGATATCATTCTGATCCTGGTGATGGTCACTAGACAGCAGTTAAGAATATCCTAAAGTACTTGAGAAGAACTAAGAAAATGTTCTAGGTGTTTGGGGGAGCAGAAGAGCTCATTGTAAAAGGTTACCCGAATGCTAGCTTCTAAACTGATAGGGATGAATCAAAATCCCAATCAGGTTTTGTATTTTGCCTTAATGGAGGGCCTGTGACATGGAAGAGTTCCAAGCAAGAGACAATTGTTGAATTTTCAACAGTGGCCGAGTATATCGCTGCTGAAAATGCGGCAAAGGAGGTTGTATGGATTAGGAAATTCATTAGTGACCTTGATGTAGTTCCTAGAATTTTTCATCCCGTAGTTCTCTACTGTGATAACAATGGTGCGATTGCACAAGCCAAGGAACCTAGATCTCATCAGCGCTGCAAGCACATAATTCGACGGTTCTATCTTATTCAAGAGATTGTTGATTGAGGAGATGTGAACATTTGCAGAGTTCCAACTGAAGAAAATATAGCGGATCCACTGACAAAGCCTCTTGCACAAAGAAAGCATGATGGTCATGCTAGATCAATGGGTATTAGTGTAATGGCCTCCCCAGCACACAGCTCACAAGGACGACCGCTGGCACCCCCAGCACACAGCTCGAAAGGGTTCAGCCGGAACTGGTCTGTAGACCATGCTCCCCAACCCTCTCCGTCCCATCACAGGGCATAGTGGGTTGTTGGAGGCCGCAACCCCCCTTTTCATAAGGAATGATTCAGTTAAGCGACAGCGCAGGGACTTCCCAGGAGGTCAACCATCCCATGACTACTCTAGCCCAAGCATGCTAAACTATAGAGTTCTTTCATTCCTCATTACTAATTGAGCTGCAACTCAATTGGTCCGAAATTTTTACCAGAGGCTTATAGTGACCTACACTACTATGTTTCAAAATTTGGGGTCACTTGGTGTTGTCTAGCCATGTATACTACAAATACATGATTAATAAAATTATTGTAAAAATTATGGGAAGATGTTTCCCAAAAGTTTTGATTTTTGGACAGAGGGTAAAAATATGTAAATATATCTATGGTTAAAATCTCAGCGTTATTCACCCAATAATTGGAGAGATAAACTCAAAATACTCTCTGTGCTATAAGCACACCATTTCATATAATAAACAAAAACTTGCATGTTGAAAATATCAACTTGTATAGCTACATATGTTCTACAAATTTATACAGGGACTTGTATTGTCCTAGTAGATCTTCCAGAGAAGATTTGATGGATTTTGATTTCATAAAACTAAAAAATCAACACATGCATGGATTATTAAATATTTTCTAAAACTATAGATCAATGTTGTCCAAAAATTCTCTTTTTTGGACGGGAGGTGTATATAGGGTACATGCATGCATGTACAAAATTTCAACCTCATACCGTTAACCATTTAAAAGTTATTCCAATAATATGGGATGTCCCCTCCTAGGGACCAGACTGACTAAAACTGGCCCTATAGGGAGCTATAGGGCACCAAATCAAGTGATTTAAAGCTCATTAAAAAGGTACGACCATAATATACAACTTATATACTTTACACATTTCCTAATTTTCCCCTAAGGTGCTCAAAAATGAGCTTGAAACTACTGTATAACATGTGACAGAAATCATTTTAATTAAATGTTATAAGATATCATCTAACACACATCATAAAGCAAGATTCAACGATCCTTGGTCATCTTCTTCCTCTAGCCGACAAGAATTATGATCTCTAACCTATTTTGTCCAATACTCCCTCCATTGTCCACCATTTTGCATGGATAAGTTCCTATAGCTTCGTTTTAAAGAGAGGAGTTGATTGTGACCTATTTCATGGCAAATAATGCCCTAGGAAAGAAGTTCTTGTTGGGTTTTTCTAGAACCATACATCATATGTAGGCGCATCGGAAATGAACAGAATAACCCAAAAAGAATTTGGATCGGGCCATGAATATTGAATCAAGAAGTTAACAAAATTGCTAGGTATAAATTACCTTAGTGGAGTTGGATCGAATCCAACCTAGGTGCTCCAAAAAGCAGAATCCTGTCGGCGGCAAAGAGATTTCTCACGTAGAATTATGTCTACGTCTCTACAGAGATCCACACGAGCCGGTAGAAGAAGACTGCACTCTTGCACTTCCACGAACTGCTAGGTTCGCTCCAGGAAGAACAATCACGGCGACAATCGCCGAAAGGGAGATCTGCGGAGGCGCGGCGGAACTCTTCCGTCTAGGGTTCGGGCGGAACTCTTCCGTCGGCTCCTCTTCTTCATCGAATAAGAGTAATCTATTGAACCCTTAAAACCGGTTCTATTTATACCCGAAGTATAAAAAGACCTAGAAAAATTGCTATCCGCAGTCCATACAGAAGTTTGGGGTTTCTGTAACAATTCATCGGGATTCCACGGAACAATCCGACGAATTCCGACGAATCATATCAGACGGCAACATTTGCTGGACCTCCCCCATTCTATATGATGATTGGTAACCTTTACCAACACAGTCAATCTTCCATCTTCTCCACATGCTCTTATGTGCGACCCTGCAGGCTCATATCGCGTTGGCAGTGAGACTACATGTTTGACCACTTCTAGATCATAATGGTAACTCCAACAGTCTCCCACATGATCTTGAAAGTTTCAAACAAAAACCTCACAAACAATGTGCGGCATCTTGCAATGCATCATTGCTCCCCAAGCAATAAGAGTTCATAACTCATAAGCCTTTATGACCAATGTTCCAGCGTTGTCTTTGTCCCTTTGTCCCTTACATCCGGAAAGAACTTGAGGCATGGACCGTGTCACCCTCTTAATAGCTCAATCCAAATTTCTTGATCTAGAACAGACTTCCAGAGAATGGTAAGCTCAATATCACATATTGACTCAACCAAGCATGGCCATGCATTTCTCAGTCCAATTCCATCAAGGGGCCCATGGATGCAACTCCTGTTATATAGGAGGACAAATCCCATATCTGCTCACACCCAAACACCCAAATGATTCGTAACGTACCCAACGACCACCCTTATCATCAACCTTCTTCAAGGAAGACTTTAGATGACATCAAAGCACGCTCTTCCTCACTCGATGAATGCTGTGACTTCAGGTCAAAGGACCACAACATCATTGTCAAATGAGACCTACTTGTGACACTTTTAAATAACAATCCACAAAGTAGTCTCAGGTTGGGTCTGTCCAGTACAACTTGTTCACTAACAAGTATCCACGTGATGACTTGATATCACAATATCATGACCTGTGAGAACCGGTCATCAGTCAACACACATGCTAGTCTTAACGTATCATCATCACCCTTAGCTTCTACGATGATACCTCGACCAGGGACCTTTTAAGAATGAAGCTTCGAAATCATAGGCTCTCACATTCAAGTCACGTACTTGATGTCCTATGGAAGCAAACATTCTAAGGGTATTTATCACGAATTTTATTCTATCATATAGAAATAGTATATCGTAATAAAAGAACTTGCCATTAATTGTAAAAGGAAATAATTGGTACACAATTCATCATATGAATAAATATTAAACAGCCAACAGAGAATATATATTTTACATGCAACCCACAAGACTCCCACTAGAGTTGATCACTCAGGTATCGTATACCCATTGATCTAGTATCACCATCATGCTTTCTCTGCGCGAGAGGCTTTGTCAGTGGATCTGCAATATTCTCCTCAGTCGGCACTCTGCAAATGTTCACATCTCCTCGTTCGATAATCTCACGAATAAGATGGAACGGCCGAAGTATGTGCTTGGAGCGCTGATGGGATCTAGGTTCCTTAGATTGTGCAATTGCACCATTGTTATCACAGTAGAGAACTACGGGACCAACAATGCTAGGAACAACATCTAGCTCGCCGATGAATTTCCTAATCCATACAGCCTCCTTCGCTGCATTTGCCGCAGCGATATACTCGGCCTCAGTTGTAGAATCAGCAACTGTCTCTTGCTTGGAACTCTTCCAGCTCACAGCTCCTCCATTCAGGCAAAACACAAACCCAGACTGAGACTTCGAATCATCCCTATCAGTTTGGAAGCTGGCATCCGTGTAAACACTTACAACGAGCTCTTCCTTTCCACAATACACCAAGAATACATCCTTAGTCCTTCTCAAGTACTTCAGGATATTCTTTACGGCTATCCAGTGACATTCACCGGGATCAGACTGATACCTGCTAGTCATGCTCAAAGCAAAAGAGACATCGGGTCGAGTACATAACATTGCATACATGATTGACCCAATTGCCGAAGCATATGGAATCAACTTCATGCGGTCCTTATCTTCATAAGATTTTGGACACTGGTCCTTAGAGAGATTTACACCATGAGACATGGGCAAAAATCCTATCTTGGACTCAAGCATGTTGAACTGCTTCAAGAACTTCTCAATGTACGTACTTTGGGTCAAACCCAGCAACTTCTTCGATCTATCTCTATAGATCTTAATACCGAGTATGTAAGTCGCTTCACCCAAGTCCTTCATAGAAAAGCAGTTCCCTAGGTTGTTCTTAACAACTTTCAGGGTAGGTATGTCATTCCCGATCAGCAGTATGTCATCTACATACAATATCAGGAAGACAACAATGCTCCCACTGATTCGCTTGTAAACACACGGTTCATCCTCATTCTTGACAAAACCAAACTCTTTGATCTTCTCATCAAAACGAAGATTCCAACTTCTAGAGGCCTGTTTCAATCCATAGATGGACCTGTTCAGCTTGCATATTTTAGTGGCTTCATTTGGGGATACAAAACCCTCTGGTTGTGTCATGTACACTTCCTCAAGGAGGTTTCCATTTAGGAAAGCCGTTTTGACATCCATCTGCCAGATCTCGTAGTAATAATACGCAGCAATAGCAAGCAATATCCTAATGGACTTTACCATGGCAACAGGGGAAAAGGTCTCATCATAGTCGACACCATGAATTTGCTTGAAACCCTTAGCCACCAGTCGCCCTTTGAATGTCTGTACATTCCCATCCATGTCGGTCTTCTTCTTGAAGACCCACTTGCACCCTATGGGTTGTACCCCCTCAGGTGGTTCCACCAAGTTCCAAACTTGGTTTGTATACATGGAGTCCATTTCGGATTTCATAGCCTCAAGCCATTTGTCGGAGTCTGGTCCATTCATAGCCTCTTGGTAGGTCGCTGGTTCATCATCATGATCCATAAGCAACACATTACCTATTTGAGACACGAGAAATCCATATCTCTCCGGCTCAAATCTTGGTCTACCAGATCTACATAGGACTTGTGTCTCTTGAGCAGGTTCTCTAGCTACAATATCTTATAGTCCTGGCTCAGAATCCAATTCTGGTTCATTCACTACTTGTGGTTCTTGAACTTCTTCAAGTTCTACCTTTTGCGTCTTTCTTGACAAGAACTCTTTCTCCAAGAAGACACCCATCCTTGCGACAAACACTTTGCCCTCAGACGGTAGGTAAAAATAATATCCTTTCGTTTCCTTAGGATATCCCACCAGATAACACTTATCTGATTTGGGTTCCAGCTTGTCAGGCATTTGACGTCGTACGTATGCCTCACAGCCCCAAATTTTAATGAATGACATACTAGGACGCTTCCCAGTCCATATCTCATATGGTGTCTTTAGAACCGTTTTCGTCGGAGCGCGATTCAGTGTCATTGCAGCAGTCTCTAAAGCAAAACCCCAAAAAGAAACAGGCAAGTCTGCATGACTCATCATCGACCGTACCATGTCTAACAAAGTACGATTTCTCCTCTCAGACACACCATTATGTTGCGGTGTCCTAGGTGGAGTGAGCTGTGATACAATACCATACTCTTTCAGATGATCACGGAACTCATGATTCAGGTATTCGCCACCTCGATCAGATCAGAGTGTTTTAACCTTCTTACCCAATTGGTTCTCCACTTCATTCTTAAACTCTTTGAACATTTCAAAAGTTTCGAATTTGCACTTCATAAGATACACGTATCCGTATCTACTGAAATCACCAGTAAATGTAATGAAGTAGAAATACCCACCTCTAGCCATAGAACTCATGGGTCCGCATACATCACTATGTACTATACCCAAAAGATCCTCAGCCCTCTCAGTATAACCAGTGAAAGGGGCTTTAGTCATCTTGCCTAACAAACAAGACTCGCATCGCTGAAATGATTCATAATCAAATGAGTCCAATAGTCCATCTTTATGGAGCTTGGATATGCGTTTCTCGTTTATATGGCCCAAACGACAATGCCAGAGATATGTAAGATTTGAGTCATTTGTTCTTAGTCTTTTATTATTATTTACATTATAGATCGGATGGTGCAGGTTCAAAACATAAAGACCATTAAACAATTGAGCTACAGCATAACAAACATCATTCTTAAATATAGAACAACAATTGTTCTTAATTATAAAAGAAAATCCAATCATGTCTAAGCATGAAATGGATATTGTTGAGTGTGAAATCGCACCTCCGAGGGAAACCGGAGGCTGCGGGTTGCCGGTTACTTTTTGTGCAGAAGAATGAGACCGCTAGCAGCAGTCAAGGCCACACTTCGCCCGCCGCGGCAAATGCCACTCCTGCGACGGGCTTTCCTTTGATTAGAAAGAAGGGGTTACAGCGGGTTACAAGTGCAGGAAAAGAGAAGCCGGTCGGTCAGACAGTCCGCAAGACGAGAAACTCGAGTCCGCAGCTCAAACAAGCGAGCTCCTAGATTCGAGTGTGCGTGTCTTGGGAACAGTGCCGCCCCCTATTTATAGGCTTGGGGGCCTGCCCGAACGGGTAGGGATAAAATAACCGCCTGCCCGGGTACAGGAGAAACGGGCAGGCGGTGACGGGATACACAAAGAAGGAAAGAAAGAAGCCGCGCGGCTTGGCGGCTTGCCCTTCTGACTTGTCTGTCCAGAAGATAAAGATGATGCGACCAAGGCGACGATGCTATCCGAGCGGTCTCTATTTTGAGACCACGGCTTGTTCTTTGACCTTGAATCTGGGCTTATCTCCATAGCATAAACCGCGCGATCTCCGACTTGAGACCGCGACTTGCCTTGTTGGACTTGGGCTTGGACTATCTTTAATACTTGGCGACGGTCTGAGTTATGCCAGACCGCCCGACCTGTTGCTAGCTGGTGTCGATGG
The DNA here is from genome assembly GCA_033032865.1 of Dactylorhiza incarnata. Classification (NCBI taxonomy): domain Eukaryota; kingdom Viridiplantae; phylum Streptophyta; class Magnoliopsida; order Asparagales; family Orchidaceae; genus Dactylorhiza; species Dactylorhiza incarnata. Next base: position 427,308 of record JAWHQI010000201.1, on the reverse strand, counting down.
ATCTCGTTTATCCTGAGCCGGGCGACTTGGATCCGCAAACTGCTCCGTCTGCGAGTAATCCTCTTGAAAGCGGTTTCCCGGGTAAACATAATCCCCGCATATTTTTAAATTTCCGTGAAGATTTCGAAAATATCAGTGCTAGCCGGAGACCGCGCCGTCTTCACCCCGTTGGTTTTAAATGTTCCAGAAGCTTCGATTCTGGCATAACTCCATTGTTACCACGATTCACTACTCGCCTATTGCGGTTATGGCTTTCGGTTTGAACAGCCCGAAAAAGATGGTGGACTTGATGGCCGCGCTCGAAGTTCTTGAGAAGCCCGGAAAGAGCCGCGAGAGAGACCGCTCGAAAGAGAAGAAGAAGAAAAAAGGCGATGCGACCTGATAAGACCGTAACAATTGCTTTTACAAGTAAACTGACAGACCCGCCTGCAGGGTTGACAGTCGGCATGTCGTCTGGACAGGAGGCGAGTAAGCCGACCGAACTGCTTCCTGAGCAATCAGCCGTCCTGTCGACTAAAAATGAGGCGAGCTGTCCGAACCCTCACCCAGCTGATCCCCCAACCTTTTCTGAAAAAGGAAACAGCCCGCCTTCCCCGTCGGGATGAGTCTTTCAAGATGGAAGTTACCCCGTCCGGGGTTTTTCATCTGAACATAAGGGATGAAGGGGGAGAGGCAGTTGACTCCCCCAAGCCGACCGATCAGGAAGCTCCAGTAATCAACGTTGAGCACAGTCCGGAAAAACCACCCGCCCTGAAGTCGAAGAAGAGAAAGAAGGAGGAGTCCACAGCGGACAGGCTTCTCAAGAAGATGAAGAAGCTAAAGGCCAAGAACAAGGCAGCGTCCGGGAAACCGAGAGCGGACAGCCTGCAAGGCAAGTCGCGCGAGAATGAAGTTTTAGGGCTTGATTACTCCTTCCCCCCAGCCGAACGACCAGGTTCCAGTCGATGCTCATAGCATTTCCGTAAGTGACCTCCTCAAGGATTTTGATTCTCTTCAGAAGCAAGATGATCAGCTGAGAACTTCTTCCGAACTGCAGGCTGCCAACCCGCCAGGAGAGAAAGGATTCGCCTTGTCTGAGGATGCGACCAGCCTTAAAGAGGCTATCCTTCCTGAGGTCGCGACTGAAAGAACCATACCGGTACCTGAAGATACCGTGACGGTCGGTCTGCGGTTTATGCAGGTGAAGGCGGAGCGAGTAAGAGATCAACTTGCCAGGCCGCCCCCGCCGCAACCCAATCTTTTGCTGCAAGGTAAAGAGGAAGCGGATTACCGCCCTGTTCATTTTTTCAGGCCGCGGCCTCGAAACAAGTCGCGCGCTTCGTTGTTGAACCCGTCGCCCAGCTTCTTTCCCTCCGCTGCTCAACTTTCTGCTGCTAAGCGGAGGCAAAGTGAGAGATCGTGGAGAGAACAATGCCGAAAGTTCGATACCGAGCTAACAAGGCGACCCGTCCGCCCGAATTCAATTCAAACTGCCGCGGCTTGTAAGCGAGGAAAATTCGATGAAAGCGGTTTCCTTTTGAATACTCCTTGACTATTTTCTCTTATTGCAGATGACCGTGACTCGATCCCGAAGCCGGGCGAACTGGTGACCTATCTTCCCCCTCTTGATCCACCCCTGCTGAGTTCTTCTCTGCCGGATACTCGGATGGAGGACGAGATGTCCCGACTTCAAAAGAATCTGGAAACCCTTGCTAAGTAGGTTGAGGGCTATGGAGGAGAGAGAGAAGGTCGCCCAAGATAAGAAAGCTGCTCTTCGGGTTGAATTGGAAACCGAACGGAAGGAAAGCCGAGCAGCGCTGGAGGCCGAGCGGGGAGAGCGTCGAGAGAAAGAAAAGGCGCAACAAGACCAGGTGGCTGCGCTGACCGTCCGGATTGATCGTGGAAAGAAGGAAGTCCGCAAGCTCGAAGAGGACTGTGCCTATTATAGGGACAGATACCTTCATTTGGCAAAGGAAGCCGGCGGAAGTCGGCGCCCTATTAACGTGGTTGACGAAGGCCGGCGAGGGTCAAGCCCCCCGGACGCAGGGACGAGCTCGTCTCTTCCTGTAGCCGGGACGATCCGCCCAGTTGTTAGTGTTCATGAGTCCGCAGCGACCTTGCCTACTCGCATGATCCCCGTGACGCGAGTAGAGAGAGATGCCGCGCGGATTCATAGCATGATCAGCCGCCTTAATCATAATATGAACCAAATGCAGGGAACTGTTCTTCAAATCGGCGATCATGTCGCGCGGCTTCACAGGGAGGATGAACCGAGCGATACCCGTCCGTAACGAGTGGCTCTAAGATATGAATTTGTAATAATATTTCTATTCGGTCCCTTGGACAATTGCTTGAATCTGACTCTATAATGTTCGATCCGCCATCCAGGCCGTGCGGCTTAAATATTTGAATTTACTTTTTTGCCTTCTTGCTGTGTTGATTGATGCCTGTGGGTTATTTTACATAAACCGGTCTGCTTGTTTTCGAGATTCTTTAATTCGCTTGTTTGAATTATATAGTCTGTGGTTGACTTTTTTGATGATGTATCCGTACGGGTTGATCGGTCTAGCCGTGATTTGACCTTTGCTAAATGCAGATCAGCCGTTCTTATAAGTAGCGCCCTCCCGAAATTCCTTTTACCAAAATTTCAAGATGGGAGTAAAGCGCCAGCCGAAGCGACCTGCCAAGACTTCTGCTACCCGCTCCGAAGCCGCTGTGGCCTTTCATTCTGCAGACCTCGAGGAGTGTCATTTGACAAAGGCCGAGCTGGACGAATTCGTCGAGAAGCACATGACTGACAGTCCGCTGCTCGCGCGGCTTCCGCTCCGTGATGAGCGGATGAATTCGTCTGGCCCAAACCATATCGCGATCCCAATCGACCATTTCGATTGCGGATTTAAATTCCCGATTTCGATTGAGCTCGCCATGGTCTTTGACCATTATGGAGTTGTTCCCGACAAGATTTCTACCAACTCGATGGTCGGGATATGTAGCTTCATCTCCTACCTGCGATCTGAGAGAGTCCGCTTCTCTATGGACCTCTTCAGGAAGATATTCTCGGTGCGGGCCATCCCGGACTCTGAATCGGATGTCTTCAAAGGCCACCTCTACTTTGGCTGCCGCGGGTTGAAGATGGTCAATCTGGCGAACAAAGTCACGGCCTGGACGGAGAGGTACTTGATCTTCGAAGGCCGACTTGGCCTGTTGAACCCGAATCCGCAAGTGCGGCCTGAGGAGGCCTTTCAACCGGTCCCAATACGCGAAGTGGAGAAGGGAATCTGCAAGCTTCTCAAGGATCAGCGGCTTAACATAAGCTACTATATCCCTCTACTTGCCGAGCTAGAGAACGTTCGGCTTGAAGATAGTAAGCTTCCCTTTGCTTCCGACTTCAATGTTAACCGCTCGATCTCTTGTGCTGACTCTTCTCCTTTTGTAGCCCAAGCCGTTGTTCCTGCCAACAAGCCGATAAGCCCGGCCGGTTTAGTCTTGACTCAGACGGAGAAGAGAAAGAGGCAAGCCAGGAACAAGCCGCTGTCGTCCGATGGGGAGGATTCGGGTTCCTCAGGCGACTTCGCCGCCCTCCGCTCCTTCAGCAAGGTGAAGGATCTAAAAAGCCGCCCGGTCTTGACCTGGCATCCGGACAGTGATAGTGTCCAGGTCTCTACTGCGCTTCCCCACTGGGCGAACGAGAAGTCGGGCCGGCATGCTGAGGCCGCTAGCATCGCTATGTTCGGCCGACGGAACTTCAGGAGGTTAAGGAAAATTCCTGTGGAAGAGCTCGCCAGAGAGGCCGCGCGGGTTGGTGCCGAGAGCCTCATCACCAACGCCTTCATGGGAATGACCTTCAAGAGGTTGTTTAAAGAAAACGCTCTCCAAGAGAAGGAAATTGCCGAACTGAAGAAAGAAAATGCGCGGCTAAAGGAAGCCGAGTCGGTAAGTCATCACCTGGCCAGCCTCAACACCAATGTTCTCAGACCGCACGGTCTTATCTTACTCTCTTCTTTTGCAGGCTAAGTATGATGAGACCGACCCGGTCTATCAGCAGGAACTCTTACCTCATGTCGCCGAGGGAATTGATAATGCTTTTAACCGCTTGCGAGAGCTCAACGGGTTCGCGCCTGGTTTCGAGCATTTCACCTTCTCGGACGCCTATCCGATCTTGCAAAAGAAGTTAGAAAAGATCAGGCGGAAAGCCAAAGGAAAGAATAAAGCTGACGGATCCAGTTCGGAGGAGAGCGATGATGGAGATGATGAGGCCGAAGAACCCTGAGCGGCTAAGAGTGGTGAGAGTGGCTAGAAGTCCGAATCCAGCGATTCTGAAGAAGATGCTGGTCGCAAATCGGGCGAATTGAGCAGCTCATCCTCGTCGGGTAGCGAGGGTTATTCTCCTGACGTTTCGATTGATGGCAGCGAACATTCAAGTGCTCCTGCGTCTAAGAAACTCAAGTCGCATAATCAGTAGCCGAATTTCGTTTTTTATTTTGAATAGCCGTCGGCTTGATGTTGTTAGCCGGACAGCTTAAAATATAATGTAAATGTTTTGATAATGAAATGAAAAGTTTTTACCTGTCTATCCGTCTACCTTCTGCGACTTACATGTGATTGTTTGCGATTTCTTTGTGTTAAATCTAGACAAGTCATGCGACTTAATGTTAACTCATCCGGTTAGGATAGTGATTTTCATAAGATTCTGGCAAAATATCTATAAAAAACCCACTCGCATAGCTTGCTTCTTTTAATCCGAATCGAATTTGTCCAATTTATTCTGAGAAGGTGCTAACTTATTACGAATGTATTACGACATCCCGGAAACCGGACATAATTGAGCCGCGCGGTTACTACTAGACCCGGCATACTTGCTTTCCAGGATAAAGAAGGACAAGTCATGAGAACAATTTTCAGACCGAGCGGTCAGCGTTTTAACTCAGGCGACTTGCAGCTAACATCGCTGTAAATCCCACCTCCGTGAATGCAATCAGATATCCGATCCGGAATTTGAAATAATCAAGCCGTGCGACCGGAAATAGAATATCCAGTCTCAAGAAGATCAGTTGATAGACCGTGCGATTAACATTTAATCCGAACAATCTATATGACAGTTATATATAACATTGACTGACAAGCCGTACGAGCTGTATATAGAATTCGTGCGATTAGCAGGTTTAATACTTGCAACGAGAATCATAACCGCCTGATTGAAAAGATCCTGTGATTATCCGATCGGATTGAATGGAAACCCATAAGTATGATAAATTCATAATCCGGATAATAAGGTCGGCCGGTCATGATTATGCTTGCTTCCCTGATATTTACCTTGATACCTTAATGATACCCTGTTTATTTCAAACCGTCCGGTCTAAAAACCGAACCGCATGACATCTTTGGAACCTGCTGATTTTAGACCGCCTGGTTTAATAACCAGACCGCCAGGTTTAATAACCAGACCGCCTGAAAGCCCTGGTACCTGCTTATTTCAAACCGCCCGGTTTGAGTATTAAGCCGTCCGGTTTATGCTGCACATAGAAATCCTGCTTTTTCCTCCAAATGGTCTATAATGACCATATGGGATGAGATAATCCCTTGTAATGCAATAAAGATGATTACAGACTCAGATGACGAAGTGGGCAGGTGGGCCTAGGCGGCGAACATTGCTTTCCTCAAGTGGTCATAAGAGCTGTAGAAATAAAGAGAAACAAGTACAGACCCAGATGACCAAGTGGGCAGGTGGGCCTAGGCGGCGAACATTGCTTTCCTCAAGTGGTCATAAGGGTTGTAAGCGACTCGACTGCTCTCTTGCCTAGGGCTACAAGCCGAGTTGATCAATTGAGCAGGTGGGCCTAGGCGGCGAACATTGCTTTCCTCAGAGAGATCAACTCAGTTGTGGGTCCCGCTTAGGCATCGCTTGAGAGTACCTTGGAGTATTCGATAGTCACAGACTAAGATGATCAGTTGGGCAGGTGTGGTTATGTCGCGGGGGCTATACCGACATTGCTTTCCTCAGAAGGATCATCAAAGCTGTAATTATATCCCTCTCGGGGCATGATAGAGCCAACATTCACCTAGACCTCCCTTGATGCAGGGGTGTGTTGGATATCAGCCGGGATCCAAGGTTCTGAAGACCACCGCACGGGAATTGGCAAGCTACCACTACACGTGTGCGAAAACTCCCCGCTACACATGATCTTCATGGTTTTACGCTAATGACTACAATCTGAGGGGGTTCGAGCAGAACTTGGCGATGTCTCCGTGGTTCAGTGAGTTTGATATATGCGAGAATGCAGAAAGGAAACATCAGACATGGAGAAGTGTCAGTATGGTGCTTCTTATTAAAATATCTTAAAACTGCAGGAAAGTAAAGAAGACATTTTAAGGATAGAACCGTTTGAGATCGTCGCCACTCCAGGTGCGCGGGATGTCTTCTCCTTCACTTGTTTGGAGGCGATAAACCCCACTTTTTAGTACCTCCTTGACGATGAAAGGTCCAGCTCAATTAGGATTTAGCTTCCCGACATTACCTGTTCGGGCTGCTGCATCAACCTTTTTTAGTACGACGTCGCCGACCGCAAAATGCTTTACCCTGACATTTTTGTCAAAGTACTTTGCCATCCTCCTTTTAACTTCTTCTTGCCTGATTGTTGCCTCATCCTGAAGTTCTTCGATTAGATCCAGACTATACTTGATAGCTTCGTCATTGTATTCTACCCACGCTTCTCCTCCTTCTTTTCCGTACACAACTCTTGGAGTGACCACCTCAAACTCCACAGGAACAACAGCCTCCGAGCCATGAGACAGTTTGAATGGTGTCTCCCCTGTAGCTGAAGATGGAGTAGTACGAAGAGTCCAAAGGATGGAGGGAAGTTGATCTGCCCAGTTTCCTTTCTGATTCCAAACTCTTTTCATCAGGAGCTGCTGGATTCGTTTGTTGGCTGCTTCTACCTGACCATTGGTCCTTGGATGATGTACTGAGGAAAACCGCAGGTTAATTCCAACCTGATCGCAAAATTTTATCATCTTGGGATTATTGAATTGTGGACCATTATCAGTGACAATTGCCAGCGGAATTCCGTGTCGGCAGACTATTTCTCCCCAGATGAAGTTTCTAATAATTTGGGTAGTAGTTCTTGCCAGTGCCTTAGCCTCGATCCACTTACTGAAGTAGTCAATCATCACTATGATAAAGCGGCGCTGACCGCTAGCCATTGGAAAGGGTCCGATGAGATCCATCCCCCAAACCGCGAAGGGCCAGGGTGCAGTTATTGACCTAAGTGACTGAGCGGGCAGATGCTGAAGAGGAGCAAACTTTTGGCACTGAACACAATGCTTGGCAAATGCTTCGGCATCCTTTCTCATGGTTGGCCAAAAATACCCCTGCCTTAGGATTCTCTTCTCTATAGTTTTTGCACCTGAATGGCTACCACATTCCCCGGAATGAACTTCCTGAAGTATGATAGGGATCTCTTCTTCTGAAACACATCGTGCTGAGGGGGAAATCAAAGTTTTTCTGTAGAGAACTCCTGCTATTAGATAATAATATGCCGCCTTCCTTTTGAATCTTCTCCGATCCTTAATGGAATGATGGAATTCTCCTTTTGACAGAAATAGTTCATAAGGATCCTTTCAGGAGGGATTCTGATCAATCTGCATGAGATCCTCTTTCTCCGTGGCCGGATGGAAAAGTTCCGAGGTCACCCCTCCTGATGGAAGACCAAACTTTGATAACTCGTCTGCCTCTTCATTTTGTGTCCTTGGAATGTGCTCGATGATGAAGGATTTGAATTTCCCGATCTCTTCCTTAGCTAGCGATAGATACTTTCTCAGCATTGGTTCTCTTGTTTCGTAGTTCCCTAGAACTTGCGAGGCCATTACAAGAGAATCAGTTTTTACATGAACATGTTCTATCCCAAGCTCGTTTGCGAGTCTTAGGCCGGACAAGAGTGCTTCGTATTCAGCCTAGTTGTTTGTTACTGGGAAAAAGAATTTGATTGCCTGCTCGAGTTTGATGCCATTTGGACTGAGAAGAACTACTCCGGCTCCCACGGAGTTTCTCCCTGAAGCTCCATCTACGTAGATGATCCAGGCATAAGGAGATTTTTCCACCCGTTCAGGGTTAGACTCCATCGTGTCTACCAAGAAGTCTGCCAGTACTTGTGCCTTAATTGCTGTTCTGGGAATGTATAGTATTTCAAACTCGCTCAGCTCAATTGCCCATTTGGCCAGTCTTCCTGAATGATCTGGCTTCTCCAGGATACTTCTTAGTGGATGATCCGTAACCACCTGAATAGGATGAGCCTGAAAATAGGGGCGAAGCCTTCGTGAGGACATCACTAAGGCCAAGGCTAATTTCTCCAGAATCGAATATCTAGTTTCTGCATCTTTAAGGATATGGCTGACATAATATATTGGAAATTGCTTCTTCTTCTCCTCCCGAACCAGGACAGAGCTTATGGCATCTGGACCCACCCCCAAGTACAAGAATAACGTTTCCCCTTCACGAGGGCTTTGAAAAAGAGGGGTTGAGGTTAACTGCTTTTTCAACTGTTCGAAAGCATTATCGCACTCTTCATTCCATTCAAACTTAGATCCTCCCCTAAGTGTCTTGAAGAATGGAGCGCTTTTATCTCCTGATTTGGAAATGAATCGGCTCAATCCTGCCAGCCTCCCCCCAAGTTGTTGTACCTCTTTCTGATTACAAGGAGGGGTCATATCTAGGATGGCTTTTACTTTATCCGGATTTGGTGCGAGGCCATCAGGGGTGAGAAGAAGCCCGAGAAATTTCCCTTTGTTTGCCCCGAATACGCATTTTGATGGGTTTAGCTTTAATTTGAACCTCCGTAGAGTAGCGAACGTCTCTACGAGGTCTTTCAAGTGGATTGAAAAAGTTTTACTTTTTAGAAGGAGATCATCAACGTATACTTCAAGATTTCTTCCTTTCTGTTTTTCAAAAACCCTGTCCATCATCCTCTGAAATGTCGCACCCGCGTTTTTGAGTCCAAAAGGCATGACGAGATAACAATAACACCCGTCATTGGTAATGAAGGACGTATGCGGGATATCAGGCTTATGCATCTTAATCTGGTGGTAACCAGAAAATGCATCTAGGAAACTCATGAAATTATATCCCTCCGCGGAATCTACTAAAACATCTATCCGAGGCAAGGGATAACAATCCTTGGGACATGCTTTATTGAGTTTAGTGAAATCTACACACATACGCCATTTCCCCCCAGATTTTTTCACCATCACTACATTCGACATCCAGGTGGGATACTGGATTTCAGAAATGAAATTGGCTTTAAGAAGTTTTGCAACTTCTTCTTTGATGGGTACCGCTAGCTTGGTTGCTACCTCCCTTTTCTTCTGTTGGATTGGCTTGAATTCAGGAGAAATGTTGAGGTGATGGCACGCGACATCTAGATCTACACCAGGCATATCTTCTGCTGACCAGGCGAAGATGTCTAGATTCTCCAACAGGCAGGAGATCAACTGAACTTTCTCTTCTTCTGATAGCTCGGCGTTGATGATCAACTTCTTTCCTTCCTCTTCAGCAACAGGAACCTCTTGGGTCTCCTGGGCAGGTTCCAGGTAAGTCCCTGTCCGTTCTGCACTTTCCTCGGCGGCCCCTGAAGACTCAGCAACCTCCAAAACCTCATCCATGATCTTGGGAAGTGGAGTGTCGGTGACCATGTTGACAGTTCGGACGTAGCACTCCCGAGCTACCTTTGGGTTGCTTCTGACCCGATACTGCTTTCCTTCAGCAGCGAACTTGAGGGCAAGGTGAAAGGTGGACACTACTGCCCTATACGCATTGAGAATCGGCCTCCCGAAGATAGCACAATAGTTGCTCGGGGCATCTACTACCACGAAATTGATCAACTTTATTACTCCTCCAAGAGAGACCAGGAGCTTCACTACTGAACCCTCTACTTCCTTCTTCTCCCCAGAAAAACCGTAGAGGGGCCCATCGGTAGAAAGCAGATGCTTTCCGGTCTTCAGGGCCTCGAAAGTCGGGCGAAAAAGGAGATTGACGGAGTTGCCGGTATCAATCAGAATCATGTGGACTGTATAGTTTTCGATGACGGCCAAACGTGACAATAGTGCTTTCGGGAGGAGAACTTGTAGTGGCTGCTACTTCCTTCTTTAGAACTCTCGCAATGCTGGATTTGCGAGATGATTCCGCTCCAGCTCCCCCATGGATACAATAGATGTCCCCTAAGGGGCCCACATCATTGACTTCGACGCATTCGGTAGAAGGATGGATATCACCATAGTAGTCGGCGTCCCGACGTCGGCGCATTCCCAGGTCACTTCTACTGTTTCCTTCTCCTTTTTCTTCTCGGTAGTTGGCTCAGCAGTTTTATCTTTCCGAACTAGACCCCGGAGCTTTCCTTCTCCAAGGAGTCTTTCTATAAGCAGACGAAGAGCTCGACAATCTTCAGTTAGATGTCCCCCCTCTTTATGATATTCACAATAAAGGTTCGGATTTCGATTGCGAATATCCGACTTCAGAGGAGCAGGCCTTTTGAAATCTGGCCTCTTTTGCAGAATCTGGACTACTTCGTCCATGGTGACGTTTAGGGGAGTGAATGACTCTTGCGAATCATCGTATTGAGTTGATGGAATGACTGGAGGTGGCTGCACGACATACTGTTGTAAATATACCAGCATGATTTGCGGAAGGGGAGCGGATGGAGCGGGAGCAACAGCCAACGGTGGTTTCTGATCTTGAAACCGCTGATGGCCCATAAATGGTTGCTTATTTTTGTAGTTTCTCCCCCTTTGGGAACGGGGTTCAAAGTGGGACTGATTCGATGGTGGATGATGGAAAGACAGATTTGACTGCTCCTTGTTGCTTACCAGCTTCGCGACGTAGTCCGGATTGCTCTTCTCTCCTCTGATAAACATATTTGCCAAACTTATCATTTCCTGATAAGTCTTAGGCTCCCTTATATTTGCTTCGAACTTTAGGGGGCCCTCTCTTAGGCCATGGATGAGGGCAACCCTATACAGCTCCGGGTCCACATTTTGGACTTCCTTGATCTCTTTCTGGAAGCGGTCCACAAAACGAGCCCACGTCTCGTCTTCCCGTTGTTTATATCGAAAAGGGCCGCCGGGCCACTCTTTCTCTTCCTTGAGGTAGAGAATCTCAGCAGGAATTCTCTTCGCAGCTCCGCGAAACAACGAATCGACCTGAGGTGCAAACCGTAAAACCATTCCCTCGCATGTCCTTCAAAGGAGGTTACAAGAAGCTTGCACTTAGTTGCATTAGTTAAAGTTCTGAGAGCAATTGCTGACTCGAAAGCTTGTAAATGAACCGTGGGATCAGTCTCCCCATTGAAAGCTGGCAGGCGAGGCTCCCTGAAATTATTAGGGGCAGGCTCCCCTCTGACTTCGTCCACAAAGGGAGAAGTTTCTTCCATGTCTTCATACAGAGGAGCAGGGTAATAAGCCGCCGGAGCTGCGGCTATTCGCGGACAAGCCGCCTGATAAGAAGACCGGGCAGCAGCTTCTGGCGGGTAGGAGTGATGAATAGGAACTTCAGGCGGGTAGGAGAGACAGGCCGCGCCCTCCTGCGGGTAGGAAAGGTGGGCAGCGTGAGAAGTCGCCCACTGAAAGTCGAGGACTCGAGCTGTTATGCTGTGCGCGGCTTCCTGATAGAAGTTTTTCCTAGCCGCAGGGTCTTCTTGGTGGAGCTGGAAATTAGCGGCTTGCGGTAGCGAGTAAGGAGGAGGTGGAGGAAGGACCGGGGTCACCGCCTGATTAGCCGCGGCTTGTTGCGGAACTAGTCGCTCGGTTAGCATTGCTAAAGTCTGACTGATCGCTTCAAGTCGCTGATCAGTGGCCCTCTGAGCCCGCTCGGCCTCTCTCCTTGATTGCTCCAGGGCTTCCCACAAAGAGTCCTCGCTATGATCGGAGCGGTCTCCAAGGGGGAACTGACGGTCTGACATCGTGGCGAAAAGGATTTCACCGACAATCCGCGATCTGAAGGTCGCGTGTTTCTGTTGAGTCCGAAATCGCACCTCCGAGGGAAACCGGAGGCTGCGGGTTGCCGGTTACTTTTTGTGCAGAAGAATGAGACCGCTAGCAGCGGTCAAGGCCACACTTCGCCCGCCGCGGCAAATGCCACTCCTGCGACGGGCTTTCCTTTGATTAGAAAGAAGGGGTTACAGCGGGTTACAAGTGCAGGAAAAGAGAAGCCGGCCGGTCAGACAGTCCGCAAGACGAGAAACTCGAGTCCGCAGCTCAAACAAGCGAGCTCCTAGATTCGAGTGTGCGTGTCTTGGGAACAGTGCCGCCCCCTATTTATAGGCTTGGGGGCCTGCCCGAACGGGCAGGGATAAAATAACCGCCTGCCCGGGTACAGGAGAAACGGGCAGGCGGTGACGGGATACACAAAGAAGGAAAGAAAGAAGCCGCGCGGCTTGGCGGCTTGCCCTTCCGACTTGTCTGTCCGGAAGATAAAGATGATGCGACCAAGGCGACGATGCTATCCGAGCGGTCTCTATTTTGAGACCACGGCTTGTTCTTTGACCTTGAATCTGGGCTTATCTCCATAGCATAAACCGCGCGATCTCCGACTTGAGACCGCGACTTGCCCTGTTGGACTTGGGCTTGGACTATCTTTAATACTTGGCGACGGTCTGAGTTATGCCAGACCGCCCGACCTGTTGCTAGCTGGTGTCGATGGATCTCGTTTATCCTGAGCCGGGCGACTTGGATCCGCAAACCGCTCGGTCTGCGAGTAATCCTCTTGAAAGCGGTTTCCCGGGTAAACAGATATAATGTTTCTAGTTATGACCGGAACATAATAACAATTATTAAGTTCTATTACAAGCCCACTGGGTAAAGAAAGACGGTAAACCCCTACGGCTACAGCAGCAACTCTTGCTCCATTGCCGACGCGCAGGTCCACCTCTCCTTTACTCAGCAATCTTCTCCTTTTCAGTTCCTGCACATTTGTACAAATGTGAGAACCACATCTGGTATCCAATACCCAAGATGAAGGAGCAGAAAGGTTTATCTCTATAACGTAAATATTCGATGCGGAAGTCTTACCTCCCTTCATTTTCTACAGACCGTCAATGTATGAAGGACAATTCCTCCTCCAATGACCAGCCTTGCCACAGTGGTGGCATTTCCCTTCCTTCACGGTGCTCTTCCTTTTCAGCGCAGAAGATTTGGGCTCAAGATGTGACTTAGGTCCCACCTTCGTCTTCTTGAAGCCCTTGGCCTTACCCTTTCCTTTATGTACCATCAATATGGGACTAGAAGGCTTGGCCTTCTTCATGTTTATCTCGGCAGTTCGCAACATGCCTAGGAGCTCGGGCAGTGTCTTGTCTATTTCATTCATGTTGTAGTTCAAGACGAACTGCTCATAACTATCCGGCAACGATTGCAGGATAAGATCTGTGGCCAACTCTTGACCCAGAGGAAAACCCAGTCTCTCCAGGTTCTCAATATACCCAATCATCTTGAGTACGTGAGTACCAACCGAGTCTCGAGCTCCCATTTTGCACTGAAATAAGACCTTCGTGACATCGAACCTCTCTTGACGAGCTTGCCCTTGAAACATTTTCTTTAGGTGCTCGTCAATCTCCTTACACCCCATGTTCTCGTGTTGCTTCTGAAGCTCAGAGTTCATGGTGGCAAGCATAAGGCACTCGACGTCTAAGGCGTCATCGGTATACTTCTTATAAGCATCCTTATCAACACGGGACGAGTTCCCGGTCGGCACCTCGGGGGCTTCTTCTTCCAAGACGTAGAGCTTTCGCTCTTGCCTGAGAACAATTCTCAGGTTCCTATACCAGTCCATATAGTTCGTCGCACTTAGATTGTCCTTCTCAAGGATAGCTCTCAGGGACAAGGTGGAATGTGAACCACTTGCCATGGAATTCTACAAGAATTCATGCAGAATTTAATCAGTACTAAATTTCAAAATACAATTTGTTTTAATTTGGACTTCAATTAAATACTCCCACTATTTTATTCAAATTGATAGCCCTCACTATCAATTCGGAGAGTCCATGCGAGCTACTCTCGTAGTGGACAAGATCTGTATTTCACCAACACCACGAGTCCTCTTTGGCGTTCCTCTCATAATGCGGTTATTTAGGTAGGCAACGCTTGCCAATTGCATCCTCATGCAACTCTTGTATGGCTGGTGAATAACTCCTTATTCGCATCCATCATATGGTGCATGCCAACCCTATGCCTCTAGGCACTCAACCTTTGAGTTCACCTAGTTAAGTTAGACCCGATGTCGACAGTGGGATATCACAATTATCCGCTCGCACCCTTACCAAGATAGATTAATGCACCTTGCTTTGGCAAGCCCACACTTCATCGATCGAGGCAGGAAGAGTGTCATCCATCGGAAGGCATCCGAACACTTAATATTTGATGATGGGATTTTAATTTTTAATAATAGGTTAACACTTAACCATGATCAACATTTGATCAAAGTGCACATCCACAGAAAAACAAGCTTTCTAAAATCCACGTGCATCCCTTATGTGCACAACATAAGACTATCAACCTTTGACAGACGAAAGGGCTAAATCTGGACATTTAGAACTCTTCCAAATCTTTAGATTTACATGCATTGGACAAAGGCAAAGACAACTCGACTTAAAGCAGTAGACAAGCTCGTCTCTCATTGTTGGATTCAAAATCCAAAACAATACAAGTGTTCATTAACCACTTGAGGGACGGTTACTACTAAGGAGACAACAATTTCTAACAATTAGAAATTACCACGAAATCCCAGACGTTCCTGGCGGGGTTCCAAGGGGCCGCGCCCCTGGCGGGCTCTTAGGGGCAGAGCCCTTGCGGGGTGCGGGGCAGAGCCCCGACCAAATTTTTGAAATCCCACCACCAGAAACCACACAAAATCACATCAAATGTGATATTCCAAGAAGAAATCTTGACATTTAGAACGCTTCCAAATACCTAGATTTGCACGTACTGGAATAACCAAACTTCTGAAACAACATTCATGACCGGAACCTGGCTCTGATACCACTGTTGGGTTTTTCTAGAACCATACATCATATGTAGGCGCAGCAGAAATGAACAGAATAACCCAAAAAGAATTTGGATCGGGCCATGAATATTGAATCAAGAAGTTAACAAAATTGCTAGGTATAAATTACCTTAGTGGAGTTGGATCGAAACCAACCTAGGTGCTCCAAGAAGAAGAATCCTGTCGGCGGCAAAGAGAGTTCTCACGTAGAATTATGTCTACGTCTCTACAGAGATCCACACGAGCCGGGAGAAGAAGACTGCACTCTTGCACTTCCACGAACTGCTAGGTTCGCTCCAGGAAGAACAATCACGGCGACGATCGCCGGAAGGGAGATCTGCGGAGGCGCGGCGGAACTCTTCCGTCTAGGGTTCGGGCGGAACTCTTCCGTCGGCTCCTCTTCTTCATCGAATATGAGTAATCTATTGAACCCTTAAAACTGGTTCTATTTATACCCGAAGTATAAAAAGACTTAGAAAAATCGCTATCCGCAGTCCATACAGAAGTTTGGGGTTTCTGTAACAATTCGTCGGGATTCCACGGAACAATCCGACGAATTCCGACGAATCATATCAGACGGCAACATTTGCTGGACCTCCCCCATTCTATATGGTGATTGGTAACCTTTACCAACACAGTCAATCTTCCATCTTCTCCACATGCTCTTATGTGCGACCCTGCAGGCTCATATCGCGTTGGCAGTGAGACTACATGTTTGACCACTTCTAGATCATAATGGTAACTCCAACAGTTCTATCATGGGCATTTTAACCTAAATCTCTATTAATTTCCATGGATAGAGCTTGAATTACGCTTGGTTTTCACCTCCTAAGGATCTAAGAAACTAACACAAAGGGAGAGGAGGAGAAACCAAACCTTGATGGTTCTTGGCGGCAGCTATGGTAGTTGTTGGCCATGGATTTTCTCCTCTCCAGTGAGCTTGCCTGATCTCACATTTCCCCACCAAAACCTCAACTTCAAAGCTCAATCCCGCCTTCCCTCCAAGTTCTGAAGCTAACCAAAGGTTCAATTTGGAGGATGGTTGAGGTTTTAAGCGATGCCATGAATGGGGTTTCAGCCAAGGCAAAAACCCCTGAAATTCCTTGCCACATGGCATGAGGGTGGCTGGCATTCTGCAAGAAACTCCGCGGGGAGTTGAGGTGCATCCCTTGGGAGATGAATTTAGTGCCAATTGGTACTCAATCCATGAAACCCTCTTATTGCGTTATTAAAAATTGAGGAAAAGTCCAATTTTTCCCTTGGCATGCCCCTCATTTTTTGAAATCAAAGTGCATGGAATGTCTTTAGGTTAGTGGGTTATAGGATGGGCTAATCTTGAAGGCTTTAACCCATTAAAATATGTTAGCCCCTTTGATTTTCTCATTTAGGCCAAGTTTGACCCATGTTGACTTTGGGGTTAACTTGGTCAATATGATGGGTTGACTAGTCCAATGTGTTGGTATTGAGTCCCTTGACAACCCCCAATGTAGATTGGGTCATGGTGATGTCCTAATTGGGCCAATTTAGCCAATAGGTGTGATTTTGACCAAAATTGGGGAAAGTTTGACTTTGGTCATATTGGACCAATTGATGACCACTTGATGGAGTTTTTGGGACCATTGGGTCCCCTATGAGGTTTTAAGACAAGGGTGAGGTCAATTGCATGTTTTGGGGTCAATTGAACCTATTGGTGAAGGATTGATCTATGTTGACCTAAAGTTGACTTAGTTCAATGTGGACCAATTAGTGACCTCATGATGGGTCTTTTGGGTCACTTGGGTCTCTCTTAGGGTTAGGGACCTATTGTTTAGCTCAATTTGAGTTGGTGAGTCCAATTTGAAGTAAATTTGCCAAGGTTGACTTGTGCACTTTTGGGGTGATTATAGCAATTTTCCTAAGTTCAAGTTAACATAGGGTCATACCACGACCTCTACTCACCACTCAAGTCCTAGCCCTATCCCAAGGGGGTCTAGAAGGAATAGGTATGTTATAATTAGATACCTGAATGATCATCTTTAGTGGAAGCCTTGTGGATTATAAGTTTGTCGGTTGTTTATTCATATAATGAATTATGATTTGTACTATGTATTTCTTTTGCATTTATTACAAGTTCTTTTGTTATGTAAATTTGTTTCTATATTTGATATAGTAGTTAACATAATAAATATCCTTAGAATATTTGCTTTCATAAGAATTCAAGTGTGTGACTTGAATGTAAGGGCTATATTTTTTGAAGCATCATTCTTAAATGGTCCCTATTCGAGGTATCATCATAGAAATTTCTGAAAGGATGATACATCAAGACTAGTATGTGGGTTGACTAATGACCGGTTCTCACATGTCATGATATGGGATTTCAAGTCACCACATATGTACTTGTTAGGAACAAGTTGTACTGGACAGACCCACCGTGAGTCTACTTTATGGATTATTATATGAACGTGTCACAAGTAGATCTCAAGTGACAATGGTGTTTGTAGTTCTCTGACCTGAAGTCACAGTATTCATCAAGTGAGGAAGATCATACTTTGGTACCATCTAAAGTCTTCCTTGAGAAAGGTTGATTGTGGTTATTGGGTACGCTATAAATCATTTGAGTGTTTGTGTGGACAGAAATGGAATTTATCCTCCTATATGATAGGAGTTACATCCATTTGCCCCTTGATGGAATGATACTGAGAAAAGCATGGCCATGTTTGGTTGAGTCAATATATGATATTGAGCTCACCGATTTCTGAAAGTCCATTCTAGATCAAGAATTTTGGTTGAATTATTAAGAGGCTGACACGGTCCATCCCTCGAGTTCAATCTGAATGTAAAGGACAAAGGAACATGACAACACTGATACATTGGTCATGAACATGCTTGTTTGAGTTATGAACATTTATTGCTTGGGTAGTAATGATGCATTGCTAGATCTGACTCATTGCTTGTGAGACTTTTGTTGATACATTCTAGATCACGTGAGAGATTGTTGGAGTTTCAAAGGTGATCCAGAAGTTATCAAACAGTTAGTCTCACAGCCAACACGATATGAGCCTATAAGGTCACACATATGAGTGTTTTGGAGAAATTAGAGAAAGGATTGTGTTGGTCTTGCACATATTGGATATGAGTGAAAGAACCAAGCCAATGACTATTTGGAGTTGAGTTGGTTCGGGAAAATGCTCCTTAAATATTGTAAATATTGTATGGAGCCTGTCGAAAAAGCTTCAAGATGATATTGTGAATATCGTCGAGATGACTTCAAGACGACATTGTGTATGTCATCATGACAGATAGCCTGTCATCAGGATCACAAGCCGATATTGTGAATATCGACTTGTGATAAATGTCATCAAGAATTTCTTGATGACAGACTGTCATGGTTATTTCATCGATATGCATGGACAATTTCGTGGAGACTGTCTCGATGATTTCGTCGAGAATGTCTCGACGATGTCGTCGAGAATGTCTCGACGATGTCGTCGAGAATTTCTCGACGATGTCGTCGAGAATGTCTCGACGATTTTGTCGAGAATGTCTCGACGATATCGTCGAGAATGTCTCGACAATTTCATCGAGAATGTCTCGACGATTTCGTCGAGAATGTCTCGACGATTTCGTCGAGAATGTCTCGACGATTTCGTCGAGTTTGTCTCGACGATTTCGTGGAGACTATCTCGATGATTTCGTCGAGAGTATCTCGACAATTTTGTCGATATATGTCTACGAATGAGGTCATCCCGATGAAACTCTTTATACTCTGATTTAGTTTGGGTCTGCAAATAGTAGAAGCTTTTGTCTGCTTTATACCCCTGGGTATAAAGCACCAGACAATTAGGTTTTTCCGAGAGGGAGAACCCGTGTGAACACGAGAAAGACAAAGCCACTTTTAGAGATCGAGAAGGAAGAGTTCCTGAGATCTTGCTGCTAACACCCATCTGACTATTGCCGACGTTGCCGCCTCTTCTTAGACGAATGTAGTAATTTGTGGAGATGTTGAGGGCACTCTTTCTCTAACCTAGTTTTTGTTCAACAAGATATTAGGGTTGTCCGAGAGCTCGCGTGAACTTCTGCAGAGGTGCAGATCAACTTCTGCGCTAACTCCTTCATAAGAGCTTGCCGATTTAGCACAGAGCCGTAGGAACTGGAAGAAGTCTTGGAATAGGATTTCGATTCCGGGAAGAATTTTCTGGAGCAATCTGATAGAGTAGTGACTCGATTCAGCACATGTAATCTATTTATGGGCTAATCCAAAATGGCATCACCAAGCCTAAAGACACCCTAATTTGTGCCCATGGACCCAATGTCACCAATGTGATTCAACCGCATCACCCAGGTTGACCAAGGGTCAACCATGACCAAAATGCCCAAGTTAGTCTACCTTGGATAAAGTGAAACCAAGGCTTAACCAAATTGAGCTCAAGCCCACTAAATTAAGCCAAAAGGAGGCCCATTTACCCTGATTTAGAGAAGAATTCAGGAAGCTCAATTTGGGGGTGGCCGACCACCATCAAGAAGAGATCAAGGAGAGGGTATTGGGTTTGGGTACCATATGGCACCCAATTCCCCTCTCCTTGGCATGCTCTCAGACCCCAAATGAAACCCGGTAGAGAATAGATGATGTGACAGCTGGGTATGGGAGAGAAATGCATGGGGAGTGTAGCTTGTCGGCCACATTAATGGCAATTCAAGGGGGAGCTCTAATTGGATCCAATCCCCCCCCCCCCCCCCCCCCCCCCCCCCCCACTTACATGAATTCAAACTCAAGTTGTGAATTCTGGCTGTTTCCTGGCCCAATTGATTGGCTTGCAAGGAGGTGGAGTATAGAGGAAATCACAAATTATTGGCAGCTTGGCATTTAGCCACCCCCAACCCAAAATAATTCCACCATTAGCTTTAGTAAGTCGAGAGCAAGATAAGACCCATGTCAATTGAGGATTTCGGGCGCTGTTGACGGGAGATTCAGAGGAGCTCGCCGGAAAAACCAAATGTCCCCAAAGAGGAACACGAGGTTAAACACATGCAACCAAGTCGGTTTCCTTCTCTCCTCCACATGTGTTGGCCTCTCCTTTCTTCCCTTTTCAAATTCAACAAGTAAATGGTGGATCACAATTTCGATTTTGGTGTGTTCAAGCTCGAAAATGAAAACAATTGGAGAGCTACTCCGGCCACCTCCGACCGAGTACTCATTGCCGGTCGATATCCAAACCTCGGACGGAGGTTGTGTCTTGGAAATTTTGCCGGAGATTTTCGGAGTTGGCCGAAATTTGGAGACAAAGTTGGCCTAGGGGGATGGGATCTGGGTTGTTGGCTAGTCGGAAGAGACGATATCTCAGCTGTCCATTTAATTAAATTTCTGGATTTTTCTATTTAAATGGTATTAGACCTAGAGCTGGTTGTAGATGAAATAAATTGTAGAAAAATATGGGAGCTGAATAAGAAAAAGTGTTTAACATGAATAATGTAACTTTTGGCCTCTACTGTTTTTAGAAATTGATTTCACTCATTTTGGAGCGATGTAGCTCCCAAAAATCAAATTCGTGTGGGGGGATGTATGCTATGTGTCCTAGTCACTAGAAAAGTAATTAATGGAGTCCTACAACTCCAAATGACCTGAAATTTTGGGCATGCATGAGTCATGCAGTAATACCCCCTGCCCAGAATTGGGAATTTTTAGAGAACATTTTCCTAAAGTCTTAGGAAACATTTAAATAACTATGCATGCGCTAATTATGTAAATAAATGCCTTCACAACAACCCAATACTTTGGTGGGGGAGTGTTTTAGCTATATCATGAGCATGATTAAACTTTAGCTCATTTGGAATCATGCATGTGAGGGAAATTCACATGCAAAACCAAGGTAGCTTGGATAGTTGAAAATGATATTACACACCTATTGTTTTGTGCATAGAAAACTATCCACTTTATCAATCTTTAGAAAATTTGAAACATTCTCTTTATATTATGAGATCAATCATCTCAGGAAAAACCAAGGACATTGAGGTTGATTCCCATAGGAAATTATGGTATTAGTGCTTTAGTCACATTAGGCACAATTGAGAAATGTATGGCTAAATCTCCCTACGATCATGATGAAACTCTGGAATCTTACTTTAGAGGGTGTAATTACACCCTGGAAATTTTAATTGAAATTTTAGAGCTATTTTAGTCCTCTAATTTGCACATATCCAAATTACCCCCAATTACTTTACCCAACCTCTTTGTGAACAAATGAATTTGTAATTACATGAACCTGGGTAGTTGAACTTTTGAGATCTATAGGATGCTCTTTGAATTTTATCACATTTATTTGATTAGATTTTGCAGTGGTTCCCTCATAAAATGGAAGTTAATTATCTTATTAGAATAACTAATATCGCTGGTCAAATGAAATTAGAAAATTATGAAACTTAGTCAATAGACTTTTTAGATAATAATAATGTCCTGATAATTTTGTCACATTTATTCTATGAAGATTCACAATGGTTCCTACATAAAGTGGAATTTTATCATTTTCCTTTAGTAATTATTATTGGTAGTCAAATGAATCTTGAAATTTATGGGACTTAACCACAAGACTTGTTATATCAACATAGTGCCCTTATAATTTTGTTGTAATTATTTTATGATGATTTACTGTAGCTCCTTCATAAAGTTAAAATAATAGTCTTATATGATTTACTTAATATTGATGATAAAATAATGTTAGAAAAATGTCAATCCATGTTGATGTTTATTTTAGAGTTATACAATACCTGGAAAATTTATTTGATCATTCACAATGTTATAAATAATGCCCTTAGACATTTAATTAATTTTCTAGAATTTAATTAGGGAGAAAATTATGAATCTTTGCTGAACATTGTTTTGGATCATAACGAAACTCAGAAAATTTTATTAGACCCTTTGGGACATGCCATTTGACCCTTCATGTATAATTTGATGGATCCCCTAAATATTAAGAAGTTGAATATTAGGCCCAAACATAATCATATTCAAGTAAAGTGGGTGGAACTCAGTAACTTATCATCTGTACAACTTCAAGAACTATATTTGAATACATATTAGCTAGGATGACCATGTAGATCCCTTTTAGGTCATGTATCATACTTAAGGACATTTTGGTCTGCGGGTAGCAAAAGTGAAGTATTTGATTTAGACCCCATTTGATCTTTACTCACAGAATATTTAATTCCTGGAACATTATGTACATCTTAGATTGATTAGTAGATCAACCAACTAGTGTCAGCACTTAATGTTTGGGTTTGGGTTCATTTAGTAATATTATCAATATGGGATTTGGATAACGATATGTTAGGAGATATGAGGGGTGACCCACCAGCAAATAGAGGTTATGATTAACATCAGAATATGGAACCATTAGATAGGGATTGAGTGATGATGTGAAGGTGTAGTTAGTCACTAAAGAGGGGCAAGGATTGATGTTCAATTGTACATCATCGCTTCCTTTTCGCGGTAATTGTAAACCATCTTACGAAGCTAGAGTAACTAGACAGGAAGTGGGTATGTAAGAATGGGTAGCCACCAATAAGATTAAATATCTTGAGAAATAGATGTTGGGAGGTCAGCCCAACATACCTCTTAGTACCGCTATGAGCCCCTCACAGGGTAACCCTCGGGAAGTCCAAGATTCAACGTAAACTTTTAAGTATAACTAAATTATAGACAATCGTAGTTTAAGTAGGAAAACTTGATAAGGTAAACCTTGTCCCAATATATGGGACGGAATGGTACAAGGACTTATTGGTCATGTGAGCTGGAGACTCAGGAAATTATGATATCAGGATGTGTTAGTCCTTCGAGTGGTAGGCTCGGTGTTATCTAAGGAGGACATGATAGTCCTGCGAGCTGTAGGATGGGGGAAATACAATTAATAGGTGTTACTTACCAGATAGTATGTGGATACCTTGTGTGTTCTTAGGGGTGTACGTAAGGTCTAGGCCAGGAGGTGTTGATAGGAGACTAAAAGTGGACATGCCCGATCCACCGCCAATGTTTTCCTCAATGGGGTACCCGAGTTGACACGCCCTTGGTCAACTTACTAATTATGCTCTCAATTTTTTTTAATTTATATCTAGTTTTCAATTTCATTGGCTAAGGGGTAGGGGAAGCTTGGTAAGAGAAGAGATTTTTGATTTGGGGGTGATGAATTTTATCCTCTCACCACACTCAATTTTTTTCTTTTGGATAAGAGTAGGGCATGAAATCTTGTTCCCATTTTTTTTCTTCTTCCTTTTTGTGTTTCAAATACCCAATGCTTATGTTTACAGAACGAAATCTTATTCCCATTGACATAAGATCTTTTAAAATTAATTGGGTTCCTATGTTTACGGAATGAAATCTTATTCCCATTGACATAAGATCTTTTAGAACAAAATTATTAAGGATAAAGAATAGGAGGTAATGAGTTTATAAATTTCTAGAGTTTATAAATTAAGAAAAAAAATTAGAGCAATTTATAGTAAATTTTGAACATTCCTAAAGTTTCACAAGTTTGAAGTAGGAATAATTAAAGTCTAAAGATGGTCTGCCAAAATAATACAACAAGAAGCTATTTAGGATAAACTTGAAGTAGTACTAAAAAATTTGTTCTCTAATTAAATTAAAATTGCAATGTGTTCTTACAACTAAAATTCCAAAGATATAAATCTTACAAACTATGATACCAATAAGAGTTTTGGCAAATGGAATATAATGAAAATGTTTATAAATAAACTCAAACTAGTTTTGGGAAAATTAAAAACTAAGTAGGGGTATAATTTTAAATTTTTGGATTTTGGGGTTTTTTAGAATTTGTTTAGATTTGTCTAATTTATTTACAAAGTATGAAATAATTTTTTTGATTTTTGGGTTTTTTAAGAAATTTGTTTGGAATTTTCTAATTTATTTACAAAGTATGAAATAATTTTTTGGATTTTTGGGTTTTTTAGAATTTTTTTGGATTTCTCTAATTTATTTACAAAGTATGCTTTTTTTGGATTTTTGGGTTTTTAGAATTTTTTCAAATTTATTTACAAAGTATGAAAATTTTTTTTGGATTTTGGGGGTTTTTAGAATTTTTTTGGATTTTTTCAAATTTATTTACAAAGTATGAAATATTTTTTGAATTTTGGAGTTTTTAGAACTTTTTCTAATTTACTTATTTTCAACATTTTGAAGAACGGAAAAAGATACCCCCATACTTAAAACCCAACATTGTCCCCAATGTTGTAATTTAAGTATGAAGGAGCCAAAATAAAAGGGCGTTTTGTACAAAAATAAAGGACCAGAAAATAAATAAATAAACCCTGCAAAAAACAGAAAAGTAAGAAAATATTAGATAAATATGGGGTGCCTCCCACGAGCGCTTTGTTTACCGTCGCGTAGCTTGACACATTTGGCGTGTAAGTTTTCTTTTTAAAGGTTTGGAAGTGGTCTAGATTCGAGTTTACCGTCCACCGGATCGCCAGCCAAATAAAGTTTTAAACTGTGAACGTTGACTTTAAACTCGCCTTTTTCGGGGTGGGAGATAAGAACGGTCCCATATGGCCAAACCTCTTTGACTTCAATGGGGCCGGACCATCTGGATTTTAGTTTACCCGGAAAAAGATGAAGGTGTGAATTAAACAAATGGACAAGTTCACCCGACGCAAATGATTTTGGAAATTTAATTTCTTGATCGTCGTGGAACTTGAAACGCTCTTTATAAAATTTATTACTCTCGTAAGCGTTTGCACGTCATTCATCGAGTTTATTTAATTGGAATTTTCTACTCTCTGAGGCTAAGTCTAGATCGAGGTTTAAAAATTTTAAAGCCCAAAAAGCGCAATGCTCTAACTCTACGGGTAAATGGCACACCTTACCATAGACTAATCGATAGGGCGTACAACCGATGGCGGTCTTGTACGTCGTACGATATGCCCACTGCGCGTCGTCGAGTTTTAAAGACCAATCTTTCCAATTCGTCAAAACGGTTTTTTCTAATATTCGCATAATCTCTCGATTAACTACCTCTACTTGGCCGCTTGTTTGGGGGTGATAGGCGGTGGCGAGCTTATGTGTGACGTTGTATTTAGATAATGTTTTTTCAAACTGGGCGTTGCAAAAGTGCGTACCCCTATCACTTACTATTGCGCGTGGCCTACCGAAGCGAGAAAATATTTTTTTTAGAAATTTGATGATGACTCTCGCATCTTTAGTGGGGAGAGCTTGTGCTTCTGCCCACCTAGATACGTAGTCGGCCGCCACTAAAATATAGCGATTAGTATAAGAGGGAGGTAGGGGGCCTATGAAGTCTATGCCCCATAAATCAATGATTTAGCATTCTAAATAAAAATTTTGGGGCAACTCGTTACGACGTGAGATGTTACCCGACCGCTGACAGCTATCGTATTTTCTCACATAATTGTGAGCATCTTTAAGGAGAGCGGGCCAATAAAAGCCCGCCTTTAGCGCCTTCCGCGCGGTCTGGTTGGCTTGATAATGCCCCCCGGTCGGCCCCTCATGGCAGTGTTGCAATATTTGCGCACCCTGCTCGCATAAAATGCATCTTCGTACTACCTGGTCCGCGCAGACGCAAAATAGAAAGGGGTCTTTCCAAAAGTACTTTTTCAAATCAGAAAAGAATTTCTTCTTTTGCTGTTTTGAAAAGTGTTTTGGATGGACCCGCGCAACTAAATAGTTGGCGTAATCCGCAAACCAAGGAAGGGGAGAAGTTTTTAAATTAGAAATAGTTAGGAGGCGCTCCTTGGGAAATCTATCGTCTATGTCGGGTTCGACGAGCGCTTCCACGATGGGGCATTCTAAACGAGAGAGGTGGTCGGCCGCTAAATTTTCAGCCACCTTCTTTTCCTGAATCTCTATGTCGAACTCCTGCAATAGGAGGATCTATCGAAGCAAGCGGGGCTTGGCATCTTATTTTGATAATAAATATTTGAGGGCGGAGTGGTCGGTAAAAATGATAATTTTAGAAAGAGCAATGTAGGGCCTAAACTTATCGATCGAAAACACGACGACGAGAAGTTCCTTTTCCGTTGTCGTATAATTAGCATGTGCAGCTGTGAGTGTTCGAGAAGCGTAGTAGATGGGATGAAAATAATTTTCAACACGTTGGCCTAGTACGGCTCCCACCGCGATATCGCTCACATCGCACATAATTTCAAACGGAAGGGACCAATCTGGCGCCACCAGAATGGGAGAATTGATAAGTTTTTCTTTTATAATATTAAACGCCTCTACGCATGCGCTATCAAAAAATGGAGATTCCTTCTCCAGGAGGTGGGTTAGCGGTTTCGTTATTTTTTAAATTTTTTGAATAAACCGCCTGTAAAAACCCGCGTGGCTAAGAAAACTCCTAATTGATTTTATATTTGAAGGTGTTGGGAGTTTTTCGATGATTTTGATCTCAGCCTTATCGACCTCCATCCCTTTGGCAGAAATTTTGTGGCCGAGAACTAAACCTTCCCGGACCATAACATTACACTTTTCCCAGTTTAAAACTAGGTTTGTGTCTTCGCATCTTTGGAGGACTCGATCAAGATTTTGCAAGTAGTTAGAAAAGGAGCTCCCGAATACAGAGAAGTCATCCATAAAGACTTCCATTATGGCTTCTACGAGCTCCCCAAAGATCGCTAGCATACATCGTTGGAATGTAGCCGGCGCATTATAGAGGAAAAATGACATCCTTCGATATGCGAAGGTGCCGAAGGGACACGTAAAAGTTGTTTTCTCCTGGTCTTCGAGGGAGATAGGAATTTGGAAAAACCCCAATAAACCATCGAGAAAACAATAATATGGATGACCTGAAAGTCGCTCCAAAATCTGATCGATAAACGTTAATGGAAAGTGGTCCTTCCGGGTGGCATCGTTTAACTTTCAGGAGTCGATGCACACCCGCCAACCTGTAATAGTACGGGTTGGGATTAATTCATTGTTTTGATTGGCCACTACCGTTAAACCACCCTTCTTTGGCACAACATGTATGGGGCTAACCCACGTACTGTCTGAAATAGGGTAGATAATCCCCGCATCCAAGAGTTTTATGACTTCAGCCTTTACGACATCCCGTATATTTGGGTTAACTCGTCGCTGAGGCAAGATAGTTTTGCGGGAATTATCTTCTAAAAATATTTTATGCGTGCAAAAAGAGGGGTTTATCCCCCTAATATCAAAAATCTGCCATGCAATTGCATGACGATGCTTAGACAAAACCTCAACCAATTCGGAGGTTTCCGAATCGGTTAAAGTGGAAGAAATAATAACGAGAAGTTTTAAATTGTTGGCTAGAAAAGCGTATTTTAAATGGTCGGGGAGTTGTTTAAGTTCCAAGACCGGGGGTTCTTCATAAGATGTGGTGATTTTTAAATCTTTTGAATTAAAAGATTCGAAAGGTGAATCTGGCGGCAATTCGTCTAAAGGAGGGAGATTCGCCAGATCCAAATCGTCCAGCGTTAAGGAAAGTAATTAAAAAAATGAAGAACACTCATCCTCAAACGCAGAATCCAAATTAAAACAGGAATCGTCATTCGATAAAGTGTTCTGCATCGAGGGATTAATTTGAAGTGTAACTTCGTCGTCTTCGACCCAAAGGTGGAGGCGACCGTTACTTACATCAATTAATGCTCGAGAGGTCGCGAGGAAAGGGCGATCGAGGATAATTGGTACCTCGGCATCCTCCTTGATGTTGAGGATGTAGAAGTCTAACAGGAAGATAAACTTATCAACCTTGACTAGGACGTCCTCCACGATCCCGATGGGATACTTTATCGAGCGATCAGCGAGTTGGATGCTCATTTTAGTTGGGCTAGGAGTGCCCAGATCTAATTTTTTAAAAAGGGAGAAGGGCATTAAATTTATACTCGCTCCTAGGTCCGCTACGACGTATTTTATTAACAAGTTGCCGATAAGGCACGGGATGGAGAACCTTCCCGGGTCGTTTAATTTGGGCGGAAATTTGTTAAGTAGGACCGACTGGCATTCCGCATTTAGTGAAACACACAAAATCCCTCAAGCTTCTTTTTATTAGAAAGGAGCTCTTTTAGGTATTTCACGTATTTCGGCTTCTGAGAAAGTGCCTCACAGAAGGGGACATTAATTTGGATTTGTTTTTGTATGTTTAAATTTTTTTGATAATGTTCGTCCTCCTTCTCTTTATTAATTTTTGATGGATAAGAAATTTGAGGGCTCAAAACGCTCAGCGCAATTGGAAAATTCGGAGCTAATAAAATCGAAGAAGAGGGTGGAGGGGTCGGAGGCGAAATGTGTACCTTAGGCTCAACCCACGATGGGGAGACGACCTCCTTGCCGCTGCGAAGGGTTATAGCGTAGGCATTTTTGTGAGGGTTCAGATCTGTATTCCCTGGCAAAGCTCCGTGTGGCCGCTCAGAGATAATTTTCGCTAGCTTTCCAACCTGCAACTCTAAGTATTTTAGCGATCAAGTAATATTCCAAATATTTGTATCGTTGGACGCGATGTATTTAGCGAAAACTTCCTCAAGCGGAGAAAGTTTTGGAGGAGGCGGCGGATAACCCTGATGAAATCATTGCGGATTCGTATTTGGGGGCTGTTGCGCGTTATTTTGATTATTCCAGGCGATGTTCGGGTGATTCCTCCAACCCGGATTATAATTATAACGATAAGGATTATTATTAGGGTTGAAGGGGGTCCGAACCGGATCGCCGAGGTAATCCAACGTTTCTTTGATTAAATTATTATTATTATTATTAAAATTATTATTATTATTATTATTATTATTATTATTCGCCCACGCCGGAGTGGAGGAGGAAGCAGTCGTCTTCGCCACCTGCTTACATAGCCGCTCTACGTGTGAGGCTAAGTGAGTAGTGGCATCCACTTCAAAAATCCCAGCAGGTTTATTAGGACGTGACGTTGGCACGTTCCATTGGTATGCGTTCATGGCCATTTCTTCGATCAGAGCTTGAGCGGCCTCTGGGGCTTTGTTGTTTAACGTTCCCCCGGTGGCTGCGTCTATCATCTGTCGTATAGAGAAATTCAAGCCATTATAGAACGTCTGGATCTGTAGCCAAGTTGGTAGCGCGTGATGAGGACACCTACGCAACTATTCTTTTAAATGCTCCCAAGTCTCGGAAGGAGACTCGGAATCGAATTGTATAAAAGATGTGATATTCGTGCGTAATTTAGCAGTTTTTTACGGAGGAAATTACTTAGTTAAAAATATTTCCCTCAATTCGGCCCACGTGGTTATGGACCACATCTTGGAAGAGAAGTCAACCACGATTTAGCCTTTGCCCGCAAGGAAAAAGGAAATTAGTGCAAGCAAATTACGTCATCGCTGACGCCATTAATTTTAAAGGTGTCGCAGATTTCTAAAAAATTTGAAAGGTGAACGTTTGGGTCCTCATCTGGCAAACCGTCGAACTGAATCAACTGTTGTACCATTTGGATTATGCTGGATTTTATTTCAAAGTTGTTATTAGCTATCGCGGGGCGAGTGACCCTTGACCCAGTATCTTCCAAATTTGGCCTGGCGTAGTAGGATATGGTCCGCTGCGGAGCCGCATTTGGATTGGGGTCTGTCATGCTATCGTTAAAGTTTCGCTGGTTAATTCTTCGAGATTTAAGGGTTGATGATTTCGGGATCAAAAGAAAATTCCGAATTATCCGAAGAGCTTCCCCGGGTCATATACTTTTATAAAAAAAAAATTTCCTTTTTAAAAAAAAAATTTTTGATTTAATTTTTGGTTTTTGTTTTCTGGAGATAAATAAATATACGAGTAAGAGAAAGAGAAAGAAAGAAAAAAAAGACCTAAAAAGGTTTGATTTTTTTTTAGTTTTTAGTTTTTTTTAAGATAATATATTCAAGATGAAGTCAAAAAGAGCGTTCTTTTTTTTTTAATATTTTGATTTGATTTTGTGTGCACTTTTGTGACAATATAAATAAATGAAAGAAGGAGCTTTATAATTAAATTTTCTGATTTTTTTGGATGAAAATATATATATATAATGTTATATTTTAAAAAAAAATTAATTTTTTTCGAGTTTTTTTTTTTTGGGTTTATGTTTTAGAAAAAATATGTGCGAGATAAAAAGGAGGAGGAAGAAGTAAAAGATAAAATTATTAGCGATTCTTTTTTTTCGAAATAACAACAAGTCCCCAGCAACGGCGCCAAAAACTTGATGGTTTAAATATGAATTTTGCAAAACCTTTCTGTGATGAGATTAGAATTAGGCAGGCGTTTTCGAGGAGTTTCGTGAGTACTCCTAATTCGAGAAACTAACAGTTATTCTATCAAAAGATAGAAGTAACAGACTTTTCTTCTTTCAAAATATCGACAATTACCCCCCGGATACGACGACGAATTCTTGTGATTTTTAAATAGAAAAGGAGAGAGTTTTGCTAGTTTTTGTAATTATTTATCGAAACTAATCTTTCGACGAAGGCAATCGTACCTTATCGGGTATAGTATAGGATTTTTTTTAGAAATCAAGGTCGTATTTTTCAAAGGACGTGCTCATTATTTTTACTTTGAGAACACGTTATTATTTTACTGAGAGCAAAAGATGTAATTTGCGATAATTAAGAAGCAGAAATGACTATAATCACGGGCTTGGTGTGCGTTTAGCAAAAACCAAGAATAGCGATAGAAAAGAAAAGAACGCACTAAATTTAAAACACACGCACTCTACAGAATTGAAATGACTTAAATGCAATCTCTACCCAAATAGTTAGAGGAGAAATAAATACATGAGTGAGTTCTACCCAAATGGGTAGACGGGAAATAAATGCGGTGCAAGTTCTATCCAAACGGGTTGACGGGAAATAAATGCAGGACAATAATAAAAACTACGCTATTAAATTGAAATCTAAATTAACAAAAGCAAAAACAAAATCTAATTCTCACAAACACAAACACAACTTTGAATTGAAAGCTAAATTAAACTAAACAAAAATCATTCACCTACACAAACACACACACACACACTTACATAAAGGAAAAGCTAATGAAAACAAAAACAAAAGCTAAAGCTAAAATCAAACTCTTACACACACACACAAACTTAAAATCAAACTAAATTTAAAAGGGAACAAAATTTTAAAACAAGTTACTCTCATACAGTCACACACACTTACATAAAGAAGAAAATTAAAAACAACTAAATTAGTCACATACACTCACACACACTTACATAAAGAAGAAAATTAAAAACAACTAAATTACTCACTCACACACCCAACTAAGCTAAGAAAAGTAAGAACAATAGGAGGAAATAAACTATTTCGTTGATCAAAAGAAATTATTACAAAAACTAAGAGAGAGAAAGTCCAAAAGAAAGAGAGAAAATTGCAAATAAGAACAAAAGTGGCTCACAACTCCAAAAAGAGGCAAAAATTGTGAACCCTTACACTCAGCCGACCCCCTCTTATTTATAGAAAATATTTGAATTTACACGCCCCTGACCGAGGGCGTGACCTATGGGGTGCGGATAGAGGGCACCATCTTGAATATTTGGAAGGTCTTCAGAAGCTTTGTCTTGAAGAGGTGGTCGAACACGGGCGTGACCTGAGTGTCACAGGCGTGACTTGATGTCGGCAGGCACTGGGCATGACGGTTGGCGTATCCTTGTGGCTTTTGGAAGAATTTTACCATGTCACGAGCGTGACCGATTTGACACCGGAGTGACTTCGCAATTTGCTTGGACATCTAGGCGATTCGCCGAGAAGGTGCGTTCAGTCACCTTGATGAGAAGTACACGGGCATGTCCCGCGTACACGGCCTCGGTCACGAGCGTGACCGAGGGCGTGACTTGGAAAAATCGACTGGACACCTTCTGAAATTCACTAAGTACTGCAATTTGGCATTTGTGCGACACGCCCTTGGTCACATCCGGGACCGAGGGCGTGACCTAACAAAAAAATAGAAAACTAAAAAAAGAGTTAGAAAAATATGTTAGAAAAAAGAAATATATAAAAACATACATTTTATCAATTAATTTACACAAAAATTTTACAAGTTTTATTAAAACTATACAAAAAACTATATAGAAAATACGTATAAATTACTATTTATCAACTTACATGATCTGTATGTATTGAGTCGCATGGGTGAGTTGCATCATTACATTGCACAACATTGCATAATATAACATCATAACAAAAATGTGACATCATCGTATAAATTAGTATGGGCTCTTTTATACGATGAGTTTATCTTAGTGTCAGATCCCCTAACTTATAAGTTTGTATGAGCATTCTTATAAGCTAGGGTTAATTTTCCTAGTTGCTCCTTTTACATATACTGCTCAATCTTTACTTATAATGATGCGAATAATATTGCTTATTCATTGTTCACCGATACAATTAGGAGTGCTTATTCATTGTCTATTGCACTCTTATACATCGACAGTATAGTAGAACTGCTAGAATAGGCCCCTTTTATATCCATACTTATATACAATTGTTGGCTAGGGCCACTGTAATCCGCTTGTTTATTACCCCTTGTTACCTTCCTTCTTCATCCTCCCCCGCCCAGTGCCTAGGAGTTTGATAGTTTATTAGGTAGTAGTCTTATTCACCTAGAGGGGGGGGGGGGGGGGGGGTGAATAGGTTTCTTTGATTTTTTTTAGTTACTGCTAGCTGTTGTTAGAGATTATATAATGTAAATGCACAACACAGAAAACACACAACTATTTATAGTGGTTCCCCAAAACAGTGTGTCTATGGGTAGTCCAGTTTCCCTCAACACCTTTCTAATAGTGCATTAGATAAGATAGCCTCCTCCAAAAACTCAGCTCCAAGAGCTTACAACTAAGATCCCTTGGGGTCTCTTAGGTTTGCTCAAAATCCTACCTCAAGCTCAACAACCCTACTTCAGGCTCAACAACCCTACCTCTCAGAGTGCTCCAACTCCTACACCTCATAAATCCTCCTGATTTCCTACCTCAGGTCTATCAAGAAGCCATATCTCAGATCTCCTCAGATATTCAACACTTAAGCTGGGAGTACAACTCTACAAGCTTAGTCTCAACAGCCCTACACACTCAGGCTTAATAGCCC
Source organism: Dactylorhiza incarnata (assembly GCA_033032865.1). NCBI lineage: Eukaryota > Viridiplantae > Streptophyta > Magnoliopsida > Asparagales > Orchidaceae > Dactylorhiza > Dactylorhiza incarnata. Next base: position 394,289 of record JAWHQI010000201.1, on the reverse strand, counting down.
TACACACTCAGGCTCAATAACCCTACACACTCATGCTTAACAACCCTACACACTCAAGCTTAACAGCCCTAAAAACTAAGAACACTAATGTTCTTATAGAGATAATAGTGTTTGTTTATACAATAGAGGACAGACAAGATTTAACCTTTAGCTCTGGTCTTCTGTTGTAAATGCACGGCAGGTGCTGTCTTGAAGCAGGGCTGAATGGTAGTAGCTCCAGTCCTTGCTTCTATCTGATCTTCTACTTCAGTTGATGAACAATGATTTACTTGTTCTTTAGGATTGAATCAGGAAGAGATGTCTTATCTCAGATGCTTGCTTGTAGCTTCAGGAAGGAGACTGAGAAATAACTATGGAAGCCGTCAATGGCAGAGTAGCTCTGCCTTCAGAATGGTTTCCACCACTTCAATAATTCCCTAACTTCTTCTTTTATACTCCCTCCAATCTGCAATGGCTCTAAAGGGGGCCCTGACACATCATCGACATGATTTGAAAAAGTTATCATGCTTTCCAGCGATTTGTGCCAATTGCAGATCCCACCAGGATTTATTCAAATATGAATCTATCTCAGTGGTTGGGCTGAGACAGTCTTCAATCTCAGAGGCTGAATATGTCTTTATCTCAGCAATGGATTCTATCTAAATGCAGCTCAGCTGAGACAGACTCCTTCTCAGTGGCTCTGGCTTCATCTCAGCAGTTCAGCTGAGACCATGCTGTCATCTCAGTGGTTTGGACAGTAAAACCACAGAACTATTCCATTAATTGGAATAACCTAACCTTGCATTGACATGATGTAAAATATGGTTTCTCAAATATAATATATACTTAGCATTGAGTGTAATGCCTCTTCAAATCAAAGGAACATTGAGGGTAATATTCCCAACAATCTCCCCCTATTTGAAGAAGGCAGAACATACATGTACAACCCCGATATTCGCCTCGAGCGAGAAGGTGGAATCAGGTTAGAGCTCGCCAAGTCAAACTTCGAACCAGTAGAAATCTAACACGGGGATAAGCCAGGTGCGATCCCACCTAGGAGAGAGACCCGGTCTGCGTAGGACGAGATCCGTTCTGCGCTCGACAAACATCGAGCTTCTGTTGGGATCGATGAACTCAGTTCAGCGTTCGACGAACGACACCTCAGCATCCGTCCAAGCGGTTGGGCTGAGAAGGTCATCCGTCTCAGCAGCTATTTTTGACCCGTCCCAGCGGACCTGTTGAGACAAGCAGTTGTCTTAGCGGGATCAGGCACCTTCTCAGCGGCCCCTATCCCTGTTTCAGCGGGATGGCTCACAGATGGAAGTGCGAGAGCCGACCTCGGTGGAGGTCGCCGGTAGAAGTGCGAGTGGGGTCTTCACAGACTGCTCGCTCAAGTGGGGTTTCAGATCCAACAGGTGGAAGAGGTGACAAAGGAGGCGAGCCAGAGCTTCAAGGGTCACCCGCAGGAAGGCACGTGAGCCATGTCCCTGCGAGCCCGAGCCTCAAGGTCAGCTCGCAAGAAGGCGGGCGAGCCAAGTACTTGCTGACTGCTCGCGAGAAGGTGGACGAGCCGAATTTCTTCCAAGTCTTCGTGTTCGACGATCTTCAAACGGCGTTCGACGAAATAAGTTCCCCGTTCGATGAACGTGCCCCTCCGTTCGACGAACTCGCGTTACGTTCTCAGTTCGACGAACTGGTTCCTCAGCTCGGTGAACTCAATCTTCCAGCCATTTCAGCAGATTTACACAAGGCCAAGGGGAGCTCGCAGGAGGGCGTGCGAGACCTGGCCTCGGTGGCCATCACCAGAAAAGGCGCGAGCGAGGCCTTCGCAGAGTCCTCGCCTATAAGGGGTTTTTGCGAGCCATCCTCGCGAAGAGACTCGCGGGATCTCTCGCGAACGGTGTTCTCATAGGCCGCTTACCCATAGGCTGAAGAGGTGGAATTACCCCACCGCCCCTGGTGGTCTGCAGTTTGCCTCTCCAAACAGCAGAGTTTGGTTGTTAGCAGACGAAATTGGGGTGCGTTTAGTAAAACCAAAAGGCAAAATTCCGCTATTAGCAGGCCACGAACAAAAAACTATAAATAGACCTTGAAGGGCACCTTGGGAGAGGATTCCAATCTCAGATCTCAGAGCTTCTTCCTCCTTTGGTTACTTTGGTTTAGCTCTCTAGCTCTCCAAGGTGCCCGAGTCTCAGCTTTGGCTTGGGAGGGGAAGCGCTCAACAATCTTCCGGGTTAGTGGAGTGACCTCCTTGCTGCGACTAAGGTCTTAGTTAAAGTTCCAAGTCTTCAGTCATTCCATTCCAAGAGATTAGTAAGGGCTAGCTGCCCCTCAACTCGTTGAGGGCCCGAGCTTCACAGGAGACCGAGAAATCGGTTTCAACAATTTGGTGCGGTGAGCGTGGAGCGTGGCTGGTTCAAGAAAATTCCGAAGAAGGGATATGGAGAGATACGAAGAGCAAGGCGAGGAGTTCTGCGAATCACCCCCGGTGGTGACGCCAAGGATGTTCTCAGACTTTCGGAGGGAGGTCCCAGAGACCGTCGGGTTCGCGGTCGCATCGCTGCGAAGCGAGTTCGCGACCCCGATGGTTCAGACGTCGCATCCTCCAACGATGATTGGCGAGGATGCCCCGGGAGGAAGGATAGGAAAAGAAGTGGTCGGGGGGGGGGTCAGCGCAAGATCTGGAGGGGCGGGTGCTGTTCGCCAGCCCATCGAGCTCGGTTCCGGCGAGCTCAGTCCAGGCGAGCGCGTCGCAGGCAAGTGCGGGACAGGCAGGCGTGGGGTAGGTGAGCACTGCGCCGGCTAATGAGATTCCGGTGGGAGCGGCGCCTGTAGGGGCCGGTCTGGCAACTGTGGCTTTCACGAGCTTGGCCCCGGCGAACTCCAGTTTGGCGAGAGAGCTCGGGGGGCGAGCCGAGCAAGAAAGGGCAGCAGGGGGAGGAAGCCCCTTTTGCGAGTTAGTGCTTTCTGCTCCCGTCCCGGAGGGGTTTAGGGAGTGGGATAGGGTCTACTTCCACGGCAGGGATGACCCTGTCCAGCATCTACAGTAGTTCGAGGACTCCGTCTCAATCAGGCTAATGACAGATGACTTCAAGTGTCGGCTCTTCGTCATCACCCTAAAGGAGAAGGCCCGGGAGTGGTTCCATCAGCTCCCTGTCGGATCAATCTACCAATTCGAGGACCTGCACAGGAGCTTCTTGTTGCGGTTCTCAACTTCGAAGAAGAGGAAGAAGGTCGCCGAGTCCCTCTTCAAGGTGAAGCAAGAGCCCAATGAGTCATTGGCTCATTATGCAGATCGGTTCTAGGAGGAGGTGCTTCTCACCCAGGAGATGCCGAGGTTTGCCCTCCATCTCGCCTTCATGGTTGGTTTGAAGGAGAGCTTCTTCAAGATGGCTCTGAAGTGGAAGGCCCCCGTCTCCTACGAAGAGTTGATGGAGAAGGTGGCGGAAGAGATCGAGAGTGAGGAGGCCAATCCCGAGCTCACCAAGTGGCTAGAGAAGCTCAGTGAGCCGGAGGTAAGGCAGCAAGAAGTGCGGAGAAGGGAAGAGCCCCGAGCCCCAGAGGGGGATGGAGGCATCAAGGCGGAGGAATACAGGGGCAGGGGAGGGGTTATGCCCCGGGAGGAGGCAACTTTCATGGAGGCCAGGTAAGACCCCATCAGCTGGGATGGAGGCAAGGTCCAAGGCAGGTACCTCCCCCGCCACAGCAGGCTATGGCCATCCGTTGAGGGAGAGGAGGAAGAGGAAGGAGAGAAGGAGCGGAGGCAGGAGCAGGAACGAGAAGGGGGAATAGGACGGCGGAGGACGAGAGGGGGGAAGTGGTGTTGCCTTACTGTGACTTGCATGATGAGGAAGGTCACGCGACTGCCACTTGCCCAGAGTGTTTGGAGACCAAGAGGGCTAGAGTGCCAGCCCCACGACAGCAGCAGGTGAGGATTGAAGAGGTCCTGCCTCGAGAGGAGGAAGAGGAAAGGTGCGAGGACCGGGCCGATTTGGAGTCCCGAGGGGGAATCAGGGTGTTCCACGGGGGGGGGGGGGGGGGGGGGGGGGGGGTAGGGATCGAGGCAACCCGGAAGGCGAGCCTCCATACTATCTATCGTCATAACACGGCTTCGACATCCCTGGCCCCGCTCCCAGTAGAGAAGATTTCATTCACCCAAAAAGACATGCCGGGCTATGAGGACCCGTTCTGCAATGCGCTGGTCATTCAGACGGCGATCGAGAACTTCACCGTCTCCCAAATCCTCGTGGACAACGGGAGCTCGGTCAACGTCATATTCAAGAAGGTGTTCGAAGGGATGGAGGTGGAGGCACGGAGAGTGTTGGCCTCAGACGGTCCATTGTTCGGATTCTCTGGGGAGAGGAAGGAGGTAGAAGGGGGAGTGGGACTGCCGTTTTGTCATAGTGGATGCCCCCAGCAGCTATAGCGCCATCTTCGGACGGTCTCTCATCAGCGCATTCCGCTGCGTCCCCTCCACCTTCCACCAATGCCTTAAATTCAATGATGGATGAGTCCAGGTCTGGATCAGGGGAGATCCGAAGGTGGCAAGGCAATGCTACGTGACGGCAGTCAACACCATCTCCTGGATGGCCGAGGCAGAGAAATGGGACCAGGAGATGGGTGAGCCAGCAGGACTTGGAGAAGGAGGTGAAGAAAAGGAAGAAGTGGAAGGTCAGGCCCAGGGGGAAGGGGTGGATGAGATGATGAAAGAGGGGGATGAGGCAGAAGAGGAGGAGAGATTGGAAGGAAGGATGGAGGAAGGAGTAGTTCATGCCTAGATAGTGGTCGCTGAAGGACCCATGGCAGAGGAGAGAGAAGAGGAGGAGGCCCCGGGAGGAGGGGTGAAGGAGTCGATGGTGGTGGGAGAAGAAGAGATGGGGGAAGGAGCCAAAGCGATCGCTTGTGGCAGGGAGGAAGAGAATTCTTAGGGGGAGCAATCCAGGTTGGAGGCAGTGGAGGAAGTAGTGGAGGTGGAGGTCACCACCAAGGCCGGAACAATCGAGAAGATCATGATCAGCAGGGAGCTCAGCCCCGAGGACCGGAGAAAGATATTGGCTTGCGTCCAAGGCAATGTGGATGTCTTCGCATGGATTGCTGCGGAGATGCCGGGGATCGATGCGGATGTGGCATGCCATTACCTCAACCTCAATCCCGGCACTCGCCCCATTCACCAAAGGAAGAGGTCCATCGCGGATAAGCTAGAGGTTCCTATCCGGGAGGAGGTAAACAAGCTCATCAAGGCCGATTTTGTATCGGAGATCCAGTATCCCGGCTGGGTCTCCAATATGGTGATGGTAAAGAGGGGTGATGGTAAGTGGCGTATGTGTGGTGATTTCTCTTTGCTTAATAAATCTTGCCCCAAGGATTGCTACCCCCTGCATTGAATCGACACGCTGGTTGACTCAGTCGTCGGTTTCTCTGTGATGTATTTTCTAGATGCTTTTTTAGGTTATCACCAAATTCGCACGCACCCTCCCGACATCAAGGATGTATCCTTCATCACCGGGGATGGGTGCTATTGTTACAAAAAGACGCCGTTCGGCTTAAAGAACGCAGGAGCAACGTACCAGCGAATGATGGATAGAGTATTTCGTGAGTAGAAGGGCAGGAACCTGGAGGTCTACGTAGATAAACTAATGATCAAAAGTCGGGACCTTGAGTCCCACCTCAGGGACCTCGAGGAAACCTTTGGGACTTTGAGAAAATTTAAAATGATGCTTAACCCCTCAAAGGGTGTCTTCGGGGCCAGTCGAGGGAAATTCTTGGGTCATTTGCTTACCCCCTCGGGGTGGAGCCTAACCCAGACAAGGTGAGGGCGATCCTCGAGTTGGGATCTCCAAGGAATGCGACGGAGGTGCGGGAGAAAAATGTTCTTCCTTCTTCAGGGTGCTGAGGGGTAACAAGAAGTTCGAGTGGACCCCCGAGTGCGAGAAAGCTTTTCATGCTCTAAAGGAACAACTAACCCAGGACCCGTTACTGCAAGGGCCGAGGCAGGGGGAGGACCTATACCTGTACTTAGGGGTAGGGTCGGAAGCGGTCAGCTCGGTGTTGGTTCGAGAGGAAGGGAAGAAATAACTCCCCATCTACTACGTTAGAAGGGTATTGAGGAAGGCCGAACTCAGATACACTATTTTGGAAAAGCTAGCATTTGCCTTGGTGGTGTCGGCTAGGAAGCTCCGGCCCTACTTCCAGGCACACACAATCAAAGTGGTGACCGACCACCCACTTCGCGGCATCATGGAAGGGGTGGAGCACTCCGGGAGACTGGCTAAGTTGTCTGTGGAGCTGAGTGAGTTCAATATCTCCTACGTGCCCAGGGTATCCATAAAAGCACAAGCAGTGGCGGATTTCATGGCTGACTATGTGACCGAGTTGGGAGAGTCCGAACTACCCCACCCAGTGGCCTGGAAGATATTGGTTGATGGCACGTCAGGAAAGCACTCCTTCGGGGGAGGGGTGATATTGGTGAGCCCCTAGGGCACCAGGATCGAGCAGGCAATCAATGTTCATTTCCCCCTCACCAACAACCAGGCTGAGTATGAGGCCGTGATAGCAGGCCTTCGCCTAGCTCGGGAGTTAGGAGTACAGGACGTGGAGATCTCAACGGACTCCATGGTAGTGGCTTGCCAGATCAAGGGGGAGTTCGAGGTTAAAGATCCAACTCTGCAGCGGTATCTGGAAAAGGTCAAGGGGGTCGTCGGGAAATTTCGCACTTTCTCCATCAAGCACATCCCAAGAGAGGAGAGCACCCAGGCGGACCTCCTGACCAAGTTTGGTCCCCGGGCAGGGCGGACGGTGTTGGAACTCTTCCAGCCTTCCATCGAGGAGGGAGAGCTGATGGAGGTGGATCGGCGGGTGTCATGGATGGATCCCTTCGTCACCTACTTGGCGACAGGGAAGTTCCCCGAGGAGGAGGTAGACAAGCGGCGGCTCAGGTATAAATCGGCATATTACTCCATACATGCAGGGTTGCTATACCGCAAGACCCTCTCAGGGCTCCTAGCTCTTTGTGTCTCGGAGGAGGAAGCCCCGAGGGTCTTGGAGGAGATTCACTCGGGGGAGTGTGGCATTCATTCAGGGGGCAGGACCCTGGAGGGAAGAGTGCTGAGACAGGGCTACTTCTGGCCCACCCTCAGCAAAGACGCGGCGGAGTTCTCTAAGAGGTGCTCCATGTGCCAGCTCTACGCCCCCTCCAGCTCCTTCCAGCACAGAGGCTCCGGAAAATCACAGCCCCCCCTGGCCCTTTGCAATATGGGGGTTGGATTTGGTGGGGCCTTTCCCCCAGTCAAGCGGCCAAAGGAAGTTTCTACTAGTGATGATAAACTACTTTTCTAAATGGATCGAGGTGAAGGCGCTCGCTAAGGTAACATCTCAGGTAGTGAGAAACTTTGTTTGGGGTGAAATAATTTGTAGGCATGGGCTCCCTCTTGCCATAGTCACGGACAACGGGCCGCAATTTGCCAGCGAGGAGTTTGTTAGTTTCTGCACCCAGCTGGGCATCGACCTCAGGTTCACGTCGGTCCACCACCCAAGAAGCAATGGCCCAGTGGACGCAGCAAACAAGATCATCGTCAACCTACTCAAGAAGAAGGTGGAGAATCTCAGGGGGAATTAGGTGGAGCAGCTACCTTCAGTCCTCTGGGCCATGAGGACTACTCCAAACACGGCCACTGGGGAGACTCCTTTCAAACTGTCACATGGGACCGAGGCCGTCCTCCCGATAGAATTCGAGGTAAAGACCCCCAGGGTGGTCGCCGCAGGCGAAGGGGATGGATAGTGAGTGGCTAGTGGCAAACGACGCGGAACAAAGATTGTCCCTGGACCTAGTAGAAGAGCTCTGAGACCTCTCTACGGTTCGACAGGAGGAGGTCAAGAGGCGGATGGCCAAGTATTTTGATCACCACGTCCGGATAAAACAGTTCGAGAAGGGGGACTTGGTCTTGAAGAAGGTCGATGCGGCAGGGAGAGGAGCCGCTATAGGTAAACTAGAGCCCAATTGGGAGGGGCCGAACATTGTAAGTGAAGTGCTCAAATCGGGAGGGTATCACCTCCAGGATGTGAAAGGGTTACCTCTCGGCCGAGCCAGGAGTGGGACGACTTGAAAAGATTCTACCCTTGAAACTTTTATAACAAATTTACTGTGTAACTCAATATTCATACATATGTCTTGAGGTCTTTTCTGAGCAGGTGATTAGTTCTTTGGCGCTGGAATGCCCCAAATCGATTCCGCTACCGGGCTCTCATAGACGGTGGGTCAGGTTGATCTCTGGAGAGGCTGGCGAGTGGCAAGTTCTTTGGCGCTGGAATGCCCCAGATCGATTCCGCTGCTGGGCTCTCATAGACGGTGGGTCAGGTTGATCTCTGGAGAGGCTGGCGAGTGACAAGTTCTTTGGCGCAGGAATGCCCCAGATCAATTCTGCTGCCGGGCTCTCATAGGCGGAGGGTCAGATTGATCTCTGGAGAGGCTGGCGAGTGGCAAGTTCTTTGGCGCTGGAATGCCCCAGATCGATTCCGCTGTCGGGCTCTCATAAACGGTGGGTCAGGTTGATCTCTGGAGAGGCTGACGAGTGGCAAGTTCTTTGGCGCTGGAATGCCCCAGATCGATTCCGCTGCCGGGATCTCGTAGACGGTGGGTCAGGTTGATCTCTGGATAGGCTGGCGAGTGACAAGTTCTTTTGTGCTGGAATGCCCCAGATCGATTCCGCTATCGGGCTCTCATAGGCGGTGGGTCAGGTTGATCTTTGGAGAGGCTGGCGAGTGACAAGTTCTTTGGCGCTGGAATGCCCCAGATCAATTCCGCTGCCGGGCTCTCATAGATGGTGGGTTAGGTTAATCTCTGGAGAGGCTGGCGAGTGGCAAGTTCTTTGGCGCTGGAATGCCCCAGATCGATTCCGCTGCCGGGCTCTCATAGACGTTGGGTCAGGTTGATCTCTGGAGAGGCTGGCGTGTGACAAGTTCTTTGGCGCTGGAATTCCCAGATTGATTCTGCTGTCGGGCTCTCATAGACGGTGGGTCAGGTTGATCTCTGGAGAGGCTGGCGAGTGGCAAGTTCTTTGGCGCTGGAGTGCCCAGGATGATTCCGCTGTTGGGCCCTCATTAGCCTATGGAATAAATAGGCCCCAAGGGCCAGCTAGTAAGCTATTCATACTGAGACATCCGGCTCGCAGGGAATTCTTAAGGCACAGGCGAGGCGAGCCCTGAAGCACGCCCGCGTGAAAATGGAAACCCTTGACGGATGAAAAACGTCTAAGTCTGAGGGTAAAAAGCAAGGCCATGGAGTAGGGCATTTGCAAAGCTTGTCGAGTCGGCCCTGGCCCGCGAAACACTTAGAAAATTTTGGTAATATGCATAAAATAATTATGCCAGAAGGGCCCTCCGGTAGGACAGTCCACATGCATCGCTAAGTGAACGTCGTATTGGCGATGTGCGAGCGCGAGCCGGACTGAAGGCAAAAATGCATGGAGAAGTGAACATGTTAATGCAAATGCAGTGATGTACGTCTCTGCAAGCACGCGTACAAGTGCGCGTGCGAGCGATGAAATAAAAATAAAATGACATTCAAGAGGTACAAAAATTTCTATCATTGATTAAAAGGTGTTTACAGTCAACGGCGAACTCGCCGATCAAAACAAAAATTTCTACACTTTGAAAAATCTAAAGGGTGGAGGTTGCCCGCTGAAGGCCTGCTCACTCGCTCTCGCGATCCTCTGCCTCGGAGATTGGCGCGAACAGGTCGGGGACGATGTCTTCCGTAGTGAACTCCAAGGCGTCGGGAACGATCATGTCCGCCCCTTTGAGGGTATCGAGGATGAGTTCGGCAATCTCCATCGACCTTTTACGGTCGGCTTCCTTTTCCTTTCGCGACTGGCCGCGAGCCCCAGCTCATGGAGGATGGGGGGGGGGGGGGGCAGTGCCTCCAGAGTCAAGTCGCGAACATGGGCTCCGAGATAGGCGTTCTGTTTCTCCAGGTCGGAGATCCTCTCGTTTAATTTGCTCACGCCCTCGGCATCCTGCAAAAAAGGAAATTAACAAGGGCAAGACAAAGCGAGGCGGTAAGAGATTTTGGCGGATACCACTTACCAGGCCACCCTAAAGGCTGGCGAGGAGGCCCTCAGACAAAGCCTCTTTTCCCTTAAGTTCCGCGATCTAGCCAGCAGACTTCCGGAGCTCAACGTTGAGCTCCCTGATTTCCTTATCCGCAGTGAAGTAGCGGCGACCCACCATATGGGCAAGCTCCGTCGCCCGAAACTGGGCCCGCATGGCCTCATATACTAGTCCTTCCTGTGCAAAGGCCCTGAAGAGGGAGGCGTATTCGCAGCCGTAGAGCCCGAAGGCGAGGGCGAATGCCTCACCTCCAACTTTGTCACCCTCCACCCAGGAAGGGAGGAGGGAGGAGCAAACGACCTTATTCTGATCAGGGTCCCACGCGAGCACCGACTCGTCAATTGCGTCCTTGAGCTTCATGCCGAGCCCGAAATTTGTATGGCTCGTCGGATTGGGCTTGTCGCCCGCCTCCTCTGGCTCGCCACCCTCTTTGTCGGGCTCCTGATTCGCTGGAGGAGAAAGAGGAGTCTCCGGATCGGAGAGATCCACAACCTCTTTATCCTTAAGTGTGGGGGGGACCATCTTGGTCTTTTTTGCCAACCCCTGCGAGGCGGGCCGGCGTAGAGGAAGAGGACGCTTCTTTCCCGACGAAGAGCTCGGGAGTTCGCGGAAAGCCTCGGCAGCCACGCTCGCGAGCGGGCCAAAGGTAAGGTAGGAGGAAGGCGCGTATGGGGGATTGACCGGAAGATCGCGCTCTCCTGCACAGGTGACTAAGAGCGTTAATTAACAGAAGGAAGGGGGAGTGTTGAGATTCGCGAGCACGAGTCAGACCTTCTCCTAGGGTAACATGCGTCAGCGAGTCCACCAGCTTCCGAAGGAAAGCGACCTCGAAATTCTTCCCCTTGAGGTATTGATATAGACTCGCGTCAGCACCCCCTAGCGAAGCGGGAGGGCGGTAGTCGGCATCATCTCGCGGGAGGGGAGTGTAGGAGATGTTGCTAAAGGGGCCCTTCACCAGGACGTATTTCTGCGTCCAATAGTGGGATTTGTTGATGGTCTCGCCGAGCGTGACGTGTTGGCTCGCGAAGTGAGCCGTCCGGTCCCTGTAGGAACGGAAGGAAAACACCTTGCGGAAGACAAGAAGACTAAACTCAATCTTCTCGGCTCGCAAGTAGTTGACGAACGCGACCATAACGACGATCGCATTCGGCGTCAATTGGCTGAGTAGTACACCGAAGTATTTGAGTACCTAGAAGAATCCTTAAGGGTTAGAACACCGCTCGCGAGGCGAGCCAGGAGGAAGTATTAAGAACGTTCTTTGCTAGGCGAGTTCGAAAGATGTACCTGGCGCACTTCAGGCCATATTGGGAGCCGCAACCCATTCTCAAAATGAGTAATGGGGATGGCGAGCTCGTCGGCAGGGCTATCGTTGATAGTGTCCTTTTCAGTAGGGCAGCGGGCCACGAACCCTGATTGTAAGTACTTGTCCACAGTGGTTAAGTACTCCTCTTTAGTGAGGTTGGCATAGAAAAAGGGGTTTTCGCGAAAGAGCACAACGCACTTGGCCCACCCTTCTATATCCATGTCTGCGACCATGGCGCCAATTGGCTGCGAGTCAGAGAATCCGCGAACGCGAGCTGTGCTTGGAGAGAGAGTCGGCAGAAGACAAACGCGGAGGGAGAACAGTAAATGCGTTGGTTGGAAAGTAAAGAGACCGGCTATTTATAGAAATGGAAAAGGCGGCAATAAGTCGAAGCGCCGGTGTCTGCGGGTAGCGGATCCGCGCGGTAACTTTTCCGCCTCCAGGGATCCTATCCGCTCCGAGCGAGTTAACGTCTCGACAAACTCTCTCCCGTTGGGCATCAGCGAGCTAGCGCTGGATAATGAAATTAAGCGAAACGCGAGAACAGGACGCGATTGCGAGCGACAGAAGTATAAAAGTAACCAATAAGAGAGGGAGCCAGATATAGCAAAAGAAAAGATAATAGAAATAGAAAATACTGGCTCGCAAGCGAGTCAAAAATATCATTATTACAGACTACTGAATTGTTTGCGACCCCTCCCTACGAAGGGGAGGGGGAGAAAAATAAAATGCAAACTGCGAAGAAAGAATTCTTAATAGTGCAACCATTTCCAGCAACCGCGACCCCGTACACCAGAGCGAGGAGGGATTCGCGGATACTGATACACGTTAAGCGACTGGGCCTCTTGGTTTGTCAGTCGCGTGTAATCTTCAATCCGAGCAATGTACACCCCGGGGGAGGTCACATCGCTGTGATCGATCGGTCGTGGCACGACAAGGATGCGCGCCTTCGCGTCCTCCATCGCACCAAATCTTTCCTCACTCGCGAGCCGGTCCAACCGATTTTGTTCATGTAGATTCCGCAGCAGGGAAGTATGCTTCTGGAATATCTCGGTGACCCTCCTCTTCATTTGCCCCGGATCACCGGGGTCCCCCCAAAAATTACGCGACCTGACTCGGCGAGGGTGTGGCGATATCTCCAACGCACCCTGCTCCGACTCGGTAGGCGGGGTCATGGAATCACCTGCGAAGTAAAATCAGCAAGAAGGTGGAAAGCGACGCTCTATAGCTACGGTCTAACCTAGTGGGGGAAATTGAGTACTGGGCCGCTGGCAAGAGGCGCCTGGTTGGCCTCGGAATGCTTCAACAAAGGCAGGGGTAACGACCTTACCCAGACCGGAAGAGAATGCGGGTTTGGCAGCGAATCCGGGCTCGACAATCAGCGTCCCTCTGTGGCCCATTTGTCCCAGAATGCCGAATCCGGGAGTGATGATGGTCTGATTCGGCGGGGCCGGCGTCCGCGGGAGGAGGAACTCGCTCTTCCAGGTCTGCTAGAGGAGGAACTCGCTCCTCCAGGTTTGCGAGAGGCGGCACTGCACAGGGAGTAAGTGTGATTTGGCGAGCCAAGAGACATGAATAAAGGCAAGGTAAATTACTCACCTCGTCACGAAGGTGAGTCCCGCAGGTCGACGACCAGAGTATCAGCCCCGCCGGTGGATGAGATGTGGGTCTCCGTGATTGTTTTCCACAAGGAAATCTCTCCCGGGGAAGCGTTCTGCGAGTGAAGAAACAATTTCGAGAGAGGAAGACATTACATCGGCAAACTTGACAGCAGTACTTGCGAGGTGAGCCTGTCATGGGAGGAGGGAGACGAAAAGGAGGACCCACCCTCGCTTATCGAGCGTCGAACGTCCTTTGCCGTTTTGGTTGAGGACAGAAGCGGAGAGCGCTGCGGAGAAGCCCAAGAGGCGATGGCGGCGGCTTTACCCTTCTGGGCCGCTTGCGAGGCCTTCAGGCGAGCCAGCATTTCGTCTTTCTTAGACATCGCGTTGGGGCTCACGGCGAGTAAGAAAAGAGGGAGAAGGCTATAAAAAGCTTGTGCACCGGCCAGGAAGAATGATATTTATAGCAGTAGGCATGGGCCCCACCACAAGATTCGCGCCACGTCGTCAAAAGGCTGGCTAATATCTGAGGTTGGATGATTCTTCGCGAGCCCGGGGAGCCTCGCGAAGAGCGGGGATTGTGTACAACCCCGATATTCGCCTCGAGCGAGAAGGTGGAATCAGGCTAGAGCTCGTCAAGTCACACTTTGAACCAGTAGAAATCTAACGCGGGGACAAGCCAGGTGCGATTCCACCTAGGTTAGAGACCCGGCCTGCGTAGGACGAGATCCGTTCTGCGCTCGACTAACGTCGAGCTTCTGTTGGGATCGGCAAACTCAGTTCAGCGTTCGACGAACGACACCTCAGCATCCGTCCCAACGGTTGGGCTGAGAAGGTCAACCGTCTCAGCAGCTATTTCTGACCCGTCCCAGCGGACCCGCTGAGACAAGCAGTTGTCTCACCGGGCTTAGGCACCTTCTCAGCGGTCCCCGTCCCTGTTTCAGCGGGAGGGCTCGCAGAAGGAAGTGCGAGACCCGGCCTCGGTGGAGGTCGCTGGTAGAAGTGCGAGCGGGGTCTTCACAGACCGCTCGCCCAAGTGGGGTTTCAGATCCAACAGGTGGAATAGGTGACAAAGGAGGCGAGCCAGAGCTTCAAGGGTTACCCGCAGGAAGGCGCGCGAGCCATGTCCCTGCGAGCCCGAGCCTCAAGGTCAGCTCGCAATAAGGCGGGCGAGCCAAGTACTTGCCGACTGCTCGCGAGAAGGCGGATGAGCCAGATTTCTTCCAAGTCTTCGTGTTCGATGAGCTTCAAACGACGTTCGACGAAATAAGTTCCCCGTTCGACGAACATGCTCCTCCGTTCGACAAACTCGCGTCACATTCTCAGTTCGCCGAACTGGTTCCTCAGCTCGGCGAACTCAATCCTCCAGCCGTTTCAGCAGATTTACACAAGGCCAAGGGAGCTCGCAGGAGGGCGTGCGAGACCTGGCCTCGGGGGCCGTCACCAGAAAAGGCGGGAGCGAGGCCTTCGCAGAGTCCTCGCCTATAAGGGGTTTTTGCCAGCCATCCTCGCGAAGAGACTCACGGGAGCTCTCGCGAACGGTGTTCTCATTGGTCGCTTACCCATAGGCTGAAGAGGTTGAATCACCCCACCGCCCCTGGTGGTCTGCAGTTAGCCTCTCCAAACAATGGAGTTTGGCTGTTAGCAGGCCAAATTGGGATGCGCTTAGTAAAACCAAAAGGCGGAATTCCGCTTTTAGCAGGCCATGGACAAAAAACTATAAATAGACCTTGAAGGGCACCTTGGGAGAGGATTCCAATCTTAGATCTTTGAGCTTCTTCCTCCTTTGGTTACTTTGGTTTAGCTCTCTAGCTCTCCAAGGTGCCCGAGTCTCAGCTTTGGCTTGGGAGGGGAAGCGCTCAACGATCTTCTGGGTTAGTGGAGGGACCTCCTCGCTGCGACTAAGGTCTTAGTCAAAGTTCCAAGTCTTCAGTCATTCCATTCCAAGAGATTAGTAAGGACTAGCTGCCCCTCAACTCGTTGAGGGCCCGAGCTTCACAGGAGACCGAGAAATCGGTTTCAACAATACACCAATGCAAAGATACATAACAACAAAAACCTATCATGACAATATATGAAATAACAGTCATGATAACATTACAAATAATTGTTAACTGAATATAGGCATCATAGAAGTTATCATGACAAATTATGAATAATTGTCATGACAATATAATAATAACATTGTTAACTACATATAGGCACCACAGTATATATAAAGCATTAGTATAGAACAATATTAAGCTTAACTAATGTTGGTCTATCAACACAAGATATCATTTCAAACATTAAGAAAAAATTTCAGTATTGATCAATTGTCAATACATTTTTCAGTTTACATTTGATTCATATGAAAAACTAAATACATTGTTTCAAGTTTTTCTTTTCTTTGCTGCACTTGAGCTTTCTGCACCTCCGTCATCAGGCTCTTATTTTGGAGCAGCAACTTTCAGCTCAGCAATTTTTCTCTTGTTCTCTTGCCTTTTGAAATATAGATATGGCTTGGGAATATATTTTGAAGGCATCCTCTTTGGATTGTTCTTCCTGTCAAGATTCTCTTTGAAGACCCTTTCCTTCTGGGAATTCCTCTCAAGGTTCTTTATCCATTCATCTACGGGATATATTCTGTCAATATCTTTGCAGATATTGCAATGATGCAGCCATATATTCATAATGATACCCTTGGAGTCATCACTCCAATGCTCATAATCATGGTCCTTGGCCCGCTCTTTTCTATTCTTGGCCATGAATTCTTCTGCAAGCATGACACCTTCTCTTTTTCTCTTTGCTGTAAGTTGAGCATCTTGAGCAACCTTAGCTTGAGCCTCAAAATCAAAATCTTCTTTTCTTAGATTATCTGGAAGAGGCAGGTTTAGTGCTATCATTGTTCCTTGCAGAACTTTGAGGGCAACCTCAAAATTGGTCTCAGCATTGGTCTCCTCCCCTTTCCATCTTATTCAACCACTTTTTGTTCTAGACTTTGGGAGGCAGCAGCAACTGACCAAGATATGGTTTGGAAGGCATTCTGTAGGTCTTATTTAAGTTCATCCTTCATCTTATCTGCCTCTCCAATCATTGTTGTTGTAGTAGACCATACATATTCTTCAATTTGGATTGAGGCCTTCTCTATGACCTCATCAGTTTTACTCATAGAATTTTTGACATAGTTCATGTCTTGCTCTAAGATTTGCAGATGCTTGTCCATTGATCTCAGTAGTGTATTCTGAGCTATAACTGATTTTTCTGCTAGATCAAACCACTAGGTCATCTGCCTATTAAGGTAAGAGGTTTCTTCCTTTATTACTGTATTTCAGACATGAGCTCACCCTTGAATGAAAAGACAGACCTATCAAAATATTCCTTTATTGATGTCATATGACCATCAATAAGTGTGCTGATTGAACATAGGATGAGTACATTTGACAATGTAGAGGTGAAGGGTTGAACTTCAGCTACCACGGTGGGTATGCTTTTCTCTTGGAGGGTTTGTTTCTCACACTCATTTAGAGTGGATGGCTCCATTGCATGCTCTTCATGCTCCCCCTCAGTTAGAGCAGGGATACCATGCTCCCCCTCAGCTTGATCATTCCTCTCAGCAGCCTTTGCATATTGATCAGTGTGATCAGCGGCAATTCTGTCTTCACTATCAATGTTGACTTCTTCATTACCTGATAAGTTCTCTTGCTCCTCCCCTTCAGATAGGGCATCCATCCTTTCTGGATCAGTGAATCCCAGAAATATGGGGAGTTATCAGGTATTATATTAATCCTTCTTTCAAGATTAAAAATGAGTTTGTCAATATTACTTTGCAAGTCACCAGGAGAATCAGATTGCTCCTCATCATTTCCTCAGAATCAACTACTTGAGGATTAGGAGCATCACTTTGAGTATGATCTCCTTCATTGCCATCAGATTTCTCTTCAGCAGCAGCATCGTCCTCATTTTTCTCATGCTCTACAACAACAACATCATCATTTTGCTCATGCTCTACAACAACAACAACATCCTCATGATCTTCATTGGCATTCTCTATATGACCATCGTTGTCTAGAATGTTGTCAGATCCTTGATCATCATCAGCATGGGCATTATCTGCATCATCTGAATCAGAATCAGAGCATATAATTTTAGCCTTCTTTAGTCCTTTGATTAATTTCTTTTTCTTCTCCTTTATCTTAGAGGGCTGACTCATTGGGAGCACCCTTGAGAACCTGTCCAATGTCCTTATATCCATTATTTTAAGATAATGAAGGTTGGATCCTTCTGAGCTATTAAATTCTTCAGGATAGGTGTTCATAAGGCAGAGAGAAACAATTTTGCCTAAGTTAGGAGCCTGCAGACATTCTTTTATCCTTTGGAAGATTACAGCAGCCCAGGAGGTCTTTTTCTTCAAGATATCTCTTGTCATCAACTTTTTCATGTACTTCGAGATTATATCATGTGACTGTGGCTTGCAAAATAATGCCTTGCCTACTATATCTGATAGTAGCTTCCCTCTCTAATTGAAATATTTCCTTTTCAGTGAGCTAGTTTTGGCATCACTGTACTCACACCATTTGAGGGCTTTTTCTTGGTTCTTTTTAGACACACTGTCTTCCTCCTCATTACTGCATTCAATGGAGAGCAAGTTTTACCCAATGTAGTTCGTTTAGTGGTCGATATGCATTGAGTTGAAGTGGTAATGTGGGATTTAGCTACAACTGATACCTAAACTTCAAACAGCTGATCTGGATGTCCGCATTTTGCACAAAACACCTTTTTGGAAAGAGCTAAGAGCCATACATCCTAAGGGGAATAGGATTTACTCGATCAAGTTCATTTAGTGGTCGACGTATAGTGGATTGCAGTTGAAATGAGGGATTTTGCTCCAATTGGCACCTAAACTTCAAACATCCATAACTTTTGATCCGGTTGTCTGATTTCTGCCCACAACGCCTTTTCAGAATGATATCGGAGCCCTACATCCAATGGACAACAAGTTTTACCCATTCCAGTTAGTTTGTTGTTGATCTATAGTGGGATGTAGTGAAAATGAGAGATTTAGCTCCAAATGACGCTCAAACTTTTAACCGCAACAACTTTTGATCTGGTTGCCTGATTTTACCACACAACACCTTTTCGAAATGAGCTCATAGCACTACATTCATTGGAGTATATGTTTTACCCATTCCAGTTCATTTAGTTGTCAATATTTAGAGCGTTGCAGCGGTAATGCGAAATTTCGCTCCAAATGACACCTAAACCTTCCAACAGGCATAATTTTTGATTTGTATGTTTGATTTTTGCCCACATCACCTTTTCGGAATATGCTCGGAGGCATACATCCAATGGAGCACAATTATAAACCCTTACAGCTCATTTTAGTGGTCACATAAACTGTAACAGCAATAGCTATTAATCTGGTTGTTCGATTTTTGCGCACAACACCTTTTTGGAAAGAGCTCGGAGCCCTACATCCAATGGATAGCAAATTTTACCCATCCAGTTTGTTTAGTGGTCAATATACAGCGGGTTTGCAATAATGTATTTAGCTCGAAAGGAGACCTAAACTTTAAAGATCCATATCTTTTTATCCGGTTGTCCGATTTTCGCCCACAATACCTTTTCGTAATGAGATCGGAGCCCAAAATCCAATGGACAGTGAATTTAACCCATTTAAGGTCGTTTAGATGTCGATATACAGTGGGTTGTAGTGGTAATGCAATATTTAGCTCCAAATGACACATAAATTTCAATATGAAAGAATTTTAGATGCGGTTTGTAGTGAAAGTGAGAGATTTAGCTCCAAATGACACTCAAACTTTAAACAGCAATAACTTTTGATCCGGTTGTCCAATTTTACCCCCACAACACCATTTAGGAATGAGATCGGAGCCCTACAATCATTGAAGCACAAGTTTTACCCATTACAGTTCATTTAGTTGTCTATATTGAGCGGGTTGCACTGTTAATGCAAAATGTAGCTCCAAATGACACCTAAACTTAAAACAGCCATAACTTTTGATCAGGTTGTGTGATTTTTGCCCACAACACTTCTTCGAAATGAGCTCTGAGCCCTACATTCAATGGAGAGCAAGTTTTACCCAATGTAGTTCGTTTAGTGATCGATATGCATTGAGTTGAAGTGGTAATGTGGGTGTTTACCCAGAAGACCGCTTTCAATAGAATTACTCGCAGACCGTGCGGTTTGCGGATCCAAGTCGCCCGGCTCAGGTTGTACAAGGTCCATCAACACCAACTAGCACAGGTCGGGCGGTCTGACATAATTCAGATCGCCTCCAAGTACTAAAGATAATCCAGGCCCAAGTCCAACAGGGCAAGTCGCGGTCTCAAGTCAGAGACCGTGCGGGTTGTGCCATAGAGACAAGCCAAGGTTCGAGATCAAAGAACAAGCCGCGGTCTCAAGACGAAGACCGCTCGGATTGCATCGTCACCTTGGTCGCGTCATCCTCAGCCTTTGGTCAGACAGGTCGAAAGGGCAAGCCCACAAGCAGCGCGACTTCTTTCTTTCCTTCTTTGTGTATCCCGTCACCGCCTGCCCGTTTCTCCTGTACCCGGGCAGGCGGTTATTTTATCCCTGCCCGTTCGGGAAGGCCCCCAAGCCTATAAATAGGGGGCGGCACTGTTCCCAAGGCATGCACACTCGAATCCAGGAGCTCGCTTGTTTGAGCTGCGGTCTCGAGTTTCCCGTCTTGCGGACTGTCCGACCGGCCGGCTTCTCTTTTCCTGCACTTGCAACCGCTGTAACCGCCTCATTTTAATCAAAGGAAAGCCCGTCACAGGAGTGGCATTCGTCGTGACAGGCGAAGTCTGGCCTTGACCGCTGCTAGCGGTCTCATTTTTCCCACCTAAAAAGTAACCGGCAACCCGCAGCCTCCGATTTCCTTCGGAGGTGCGATTTCGGACTCAACAGAAACACGCGACCTTCAGATCGCGGCTTGTCGGTGAAATCCTCACTACAATGTCAGACCGTCAGTTCCCCCTTGGAGACCGCTCCGATCACAGTGAGGACTCAATGTGGGAAGCCCTGGAGCAATCAAGGAGAGAAGCTGAGCGGGCTCAGAGGGCCACTGATCAGCAACTTGAAGCGATCAGTCAGACTTTAGCAATGCTAACCGAGCGGCTAGTTCCACAGCAAGCCGCGGCTAATCAGGCGGTGACCCCGGTCCCTCCTCCACCTCCTCCTTACCCGCTACCACAAGCCGCTAACTTCCAGCCCCAGCAAGAAGGCTTTGCGTCTAGGCAAAACTTCTATCAGGAAGCCGCGCACAGCATGCCGGCTCGGGTCCTCGACTTCCAGGGGGCGGCTTCTCATGCTGCCCACGTTTCCTACCCGCCAGAAGGCACGGCCCGTCATTCCTACCCGCCAGAAGCTGCGGCCCGATCCTCTTACCAAGCGGCTTGCACGCGACTAGCCGCAGTTCCGGCGACTTATTATCCTGCTCCTCTATATGAAGATATGGAAGAAACTTCTCCCTTTGTGGACGAAGTCCGAGGGGAACCAGCCCCTAATAATTTTAGAGAGCCTCGCCTACCAGCTTTCAATGGGTAGACTGATCCCACGGTTCATTTACAAGCCTTCGAGTCATCCATCGCTCTTAGAACCTTAACTGATGCAACTAAGTGCAAGCTTCTTGTAACCTCCTTTGAAGGACAAGCAAGGGAGTGGTTTTACGGGTTGCACCCCAGGTCAATCCGTTGTTTTGCTGAGCTACGAAGGCAATTCCTGTTGAGATTCTCTACCTCAAAGAAGAGAAAAAGTGGCCCGGCGGCCCTTTTTGATATAAAACAGCGGGAAGACGAGACGTGGGCTCGTTTCGTAGACCGCTTCCAAAAAGAGATCATGGAGGTCCAAAATTTGGATCCGGAGCTGTATAGGGTTGCCCTCATCCATGGCCTAAGAGAGGGCCCCCTAAAAATTGAAGCAAATATAAGGGAGCCTAGGACTTATCAGGAAATGATAAGTTTGGCAAATATGTTTATCAGAGGAGAGAAGAGCAATCCGGGCTACGTCGCAAAGCTGGTAAGCGACAAGGAGCAGTCAAATCCGTCCTTCCATCATCCTCCATCGAATCAGTCCCACTTTGAACCCCGTTCCCAAAGGGGGAGAAACTACAAAAATAAGCAACCATTCATGGGCCAGCAGCGATTTCAAGATCAGAAACCACCGTTGGCCGTCGCTCCCACTCCATCCGCCCCTCTTCCGCAAATCATGCCGGTATACTTACAACAGTATGTCACGCAGCCACCTCCAGTCATTCCATCCACTCAATATGATGACTCGCAAGAGTTTCACTCCCTTAAACGTCACCATGGACGAAGTGGTCCAGATTCTGCAAAAGAGGCCAGATTTCAAAAGGCCTGCTCCTCTGAAGTCGGATATCCGCAGTCGAAATCCGAACCTTTATTGTGAATATCATAAAGAAGGGGGGCATCTGACCGAAGACTGTCGGGCCCTTCGTTTGCTTATAGAGAGACTCCTTGGAGAAGGAAAGCTCCGGGGTCTAGTTCGAAAAGATGCAACTGCTGAGCCAATTGCCGAGAAGAGAAAGGAGAAAGAAACAGTAGAAGTAACCTGGGAATGCGCCGACGTCGAAGACGCCGGCTGCTATGGTGACATCCATCCTTCTACCGAATGCGTCGAAGTCAATGATGTGGGCCCCTTAGGGGACATCTATTGTATTCATGAAGGAGCTGGAGCGGAATAATCTCACAAATCCAGCATCGCGAGAGTTTTAAAGCAGGAAGTAGCAGCCACTACAAGTTCTCCTCCCGAAAGCACTATTGTCACCTTTGGTCAGTGTTGAGGCTGAGATCGCTCCTCCGAAGGAAACCGGATGCTGCGGGTTGTCGGTTACTTTTTAAGTAGAAAAAAAAGGGAGACCGCTGGCAGCGGTCAAAACCAGACTTCGCCCGCCGCGGCGAATGCCACTCTTGCGACGGGCTTTCCTTTGATTACAAAAAAGAGGTTACAGCGAGCTGCAAGTGCAGGAAAAAAGAAGCCGGCCGGTCAGACAGTCCGCAAGACGGGAAACTTGAGTCCGCAGCTCAAACAAGCGAGCTCCCAGATTCAAGTGTGCGTCCCTTGTGAACAGTGCCGCCCCCTATTTATAGGCTTGGGGGCCTGCCCGAGCGGGCAGGGATAAAATAACCGCCTGCCCGGGTACAGGAGAAACGGGCAGGCGGTGACGGGATACACAAAAAGGAGAAGTAAATAAGCCGCGCGACTTGGCGGCTTGCCCTTCCGACTTGTCTGACCAGTAGCTAGAGATGAGGAGGCCAAGGCGATGAGACTACCCGCTCGGGCTCTGCTATGAAACCGCGGCTTGTTCTTTGACTTTGGACCTTGGCTGCCTCTATTGCATAGGCCGCGCGGCTTCCGACTTGAGACCGCGGCTTGTCCTGTTGGACTTGGGCTCTGATTACCTTTAGGACTTGGAGGCGGCCTGAGTTGTCACAGACCGCCCGGCCTGTGCTAGCCGGAGTCGATAGACCTCGTTTGACCTGAACCGGGCGACTTAGACCCGCAAACCGCGCGGTCTGGGAATAACCCTCCTGGAAGCGGTTTCCCGGGTAAACATAATCCCCGCATATTTTTAAATTTCCGTGAAGATTTCGAAAATATCAGTGCTAGCCGGAGATCGCGCCGACTTCACCCTGCTGGTTATAAATGCTCCAGAAGCTTCGACTCTGGCATAACTCTATTGTTACCACGAGTCACTATTCGCCTGTTGCGGTTAGAACTTTCGGTTTGCTCAACTCGAGAAAGATGGTGAACCTGATGGCTGAACTCGAGCTTCTTGAGAAGTCCGGAAAGAACTGTGATAGAGACCGCTCGAAAGAGAAGAAGAAGAAGAAGACGAAGCGGCCTGATAAGACGGTAACAATTGCCTTTACGAATAAACCGACCGACCTGCCTGTAGGTTTAACAATTGCTTTATCATCTAAACAGGAGGATAGACCGACCGAACTGCTCCCTGAGACAGCAGTTGTTCCGCCGACTAAGGATGGAGCGGGCAGCTCGAACCCGCCCCCAATCTTCTCTGTCCAGGGAAACAACCCGCCTTCTCCGCCGGGTAGGACAGACCTGGAAGCTGCTTCCTCGAAAGGCGACGGGGATGAGTCCTTCAAGATGGAAGTTACCCCGTCAGGGGTCTTTCATTTGAAGATAAGGGATGAAGCGGGAGAAGCAGTTGACTCCCCCAAGCCGGACGGTCTGGATTCTCCCATAATCAATGTTGAGGACAGCCCGGACAAGCCAACCATCCCGAAGTCGAAGAAGAGGAAGATGGAGGAGTCCGCTGCGGACAGGCTCCTCCAAAAAATGAAGAAGCTTAAGGCCAAGAATAAGGCGGCCTCTGGTAAATCGAGAGCGGTCAGGCTGCAGGGCAAATCGCGTGAGAATGAGGTCTCGGAAGGCCTGACCACTCCCTCCCCTCAGCCGAACGACCAGGCTCTGGTTGATGCGCATAGTATTTCTGTGAGCGACCTTCTCAAAGATTTTGACTCTTTTCAGAAGCAGGATGACCAGCTGGGAACTTCCGCCGAACTGCAGGCTGCCAACCCGCCAGGGGAAAAAAGATCCGCTCTGTCCGAGGATGCGACCAGCCTTAAGGAGACCATCCTCCCTAAGGTCGCGGCTGCAGAATCCATACCGGCCTCTGTCGATCCCGTGATTGCCGGTCTGCGATTTATGCAGGTGAAGGCGGAGCGGGTAAGAGATCAACTCGCCAGGCCACCCCCGCCGCAGCCCAACCTCTTGCTTCAAGGTAAAAAGGCAGCGGATTTCCATTCCGTTCGTTTTTTTCATGCCGCGACCTCGAAACAAGTCGCGCGCTGCGTTAATGAATCCATCGCCTAGCTTCTTTCCCTCCGCTACTCAATTCTCTGCTGCTAAGCGGAGGCAAAGTGAAAGATCGTGGAGAGAACAACGTAGGAAATTCGATACCGAGCTAACAAGGCGACCT
Organism: Dactylorhiza incarnata; assembly: GCA_033032865.1. Lineage (NCBI taxonomy): Eukaryota > Viridiplantae > Streptophyta > Magnoliopsida > Asparagales > Orchidaceae > Dactylorhiza > Dactylorhiza incarnata. The sequence goes on along the minus strand of JAWHQI010000201.1, from coordinate 370,335 downwards.
GCCCGCCCGAGTTCAATTCAAACCGCCGCGGCTCGTAAGCGAGGAAAATTTAATGAAAGCGGTTTCATGTTGAACAATTTTTGACCGTTTCTCTTTTTGTAGATGATCGTGATTCCATCCCGGAGCCGGGCGAACTGGTGTCCTACCTTCCTCCCTTTGAACCACCTCTACTGCGCTCCCCTCTCCCGGATACTCGGATGGAGACCGAGATGTCCCAGCTTCAGAAGAATCTGGAGACGCTTGCCAAGCAGCTGAGGGCAGTGGAGGAGAGGGAGAAAGTCGCCCAGGACGAGAAAGCCGCGATTCGGGTAGAGCTGGAAGCCGAGCGGAGAGAGCGCCGGGAGAAAGAGAAGGAGCAGCAGGACCAGGTGGCAGCGCTGACCGCCCGGATTGATCGCGGGAAGAAGGAAGTCCGCAAGCTCGAAGATGACTGTGCCTACTATAGGGACAAATACCTGCATCTGGCCAAGGAAGCCGGCGGAAGTCGGCGCCCTTTAAACACGGTTGATGAAGGCCGGCGAGGGTCAATCCGCCCGGATGCAGGGACGAGCTCGTCTCTTCCTGCAGCCGGGACAATCCGCCCAGTTGCTAGTGTTCATGAGTCCGCAGCGAACTTACCTATTCGCACGATTCCTGCGTCGCGAGTGGAGAGAGACGCCGCGCGGATTCATAGCATGATCAACCGCCTTAATCATAATATGAACCAAATGCAGGGGACTGTCCTTCAGATTGGCGATCATGTCGCGCGGCTTCACAGAGAGGACGAACCGAACGATACCCGCCAGTAATGAGCGGTGTTGGGATACAACTTTGTAATATGGTTTCAATTCGGTCCTTTGGATAATTCGCCTGAATCTGATTTTGTGATATTCGACCTGTTTACTCAGGCCGTGCGGCTTCAATATTCAATTTTACTTTTTTAGCCTTCATGCTGTTGATTGATGCCTGAGTTATTTTTCATAAGCCGCTCGGCTTGCCTTCATGGCTTTGTAATTCGCTTTTTTCAATTTATGCAATCTATCGCTGACTTTTGTGATGATATATTCGCGCGGGTTGATCATCTAGCCGCGATTTGACCTTTGCTAAGTGCAGATCATCCGTTCTTATAAGTAGCGTCCTTCCGAGTTCTTCTTACCAGAATTTCGAGATGGGAGCAAAGCGCCAGTCGAAGCGACCTGCGAAGACCCCAGCTACCCGCTCTGAAGCCGCCGTTGCCTTCCACTCTGCTGATCTTGAGGAGTGTCGATTAACGAAAGCCGAATTGGACGAGTTCGTTGAAAAACATATGGTCGACAGCCCGCTGCTTGCGCGACTTCCGCTCCGTGATGAGCGGATGAACTCGTCCGGTCCAAACCTCATCGCGATCCCAATCGATCACTTCGATTGCGGATTCAAATTCCCGATCCCAATGGAGCTCGCCATGGTCTTCGACCACTATGGAGTTGTTCCGGGCCAGATTTCTCCCAACTCGATGGCCGGGATATGCAGTTTTATCTCTTACCTTCGATCTGAGAGAGTCCGCTTCTCCATGGATCTCTTCAGGAAGATATTCTCAGTTCGGGCCATCCCGGACTCTGAATCGGACGTCTTCAAAGGCCACCTCTACTTCGGTTGCCGTGGGTTGAAGATGGTCAACCTGGCGAACAAGGTAACTGCCTGGTCGGAGAGGTACCTGATCTTCGAAGGCCGGCTGGGCCTGTTGAACCCGAACCCGCAGGTGCGGCCTGAGGAGGCTTTTCAGCCAGTGCCAATCAGCGAGGTGGAGAAAGGGATCTGTAAGCTCCTCAAGGATGAGCGGCTTAACATAAGCTACTACATCCCTCTGCTTGCCGAACTGGAGAACGTTCGGCTTGAAGATAGTAAGCTTCTCTTTGCCTTCGACTTGAATGCTAACCGCTTGATTTCTTGTGCTGACTCTTCTTGTTTTATAGCCCAAGCCGTGGTTCCTGTTAACAAGCCGGTCAGTCCGTCCGGTCTGGTCCTGACCCAGACGGAGAAAAGAAAGAGGCAAGCCAGGAACAAGCCGCTGCCATCTGATGGGGAGGATTCGGGCTCCTTGGGCGACTTCGCCGCCCTCCGATCTTTCAGCAAGGTGAAGGACCTGAAGGGCTGCCCGGTTTTGACCTGGCACCCGAACGGCGACAGCGTCCAGATCTCTACCGCGCTTCCCCACTGGGCGAGCGAGAAGTCGGGTCGGCATGCTGAGGCCGCCAGCATTGGCATGTTCGGCCGGCGGAACTTCAGGAGGCTAAGGAATGTTCCTGTGGAGGAGCTCGCCAGGGAGGCCGCGCGGGTAGCTGCCGAGAGTTTTACCACAAACGCCTTTATGGGGATGACCCTGAAAAGGTTGACCAGAGATAACAGCCTTCAAGAGAAGGAAATCGCCGAATTAAAAAAGGAGAATGAGCGGTTAAAGGAAGCCGAGTTGGTAAGTTATCACCTGACCAGCTTTAATACCGATGTTCTCAAACCGCCCGGTCTTACCTTACTCTCTTCTTCTGCAGGCTAAATATGATGAGACCGACCCGGTTTATCAGCAAGAACTCTTCCTTCATGTCGCCGAGGGAATTGAAAATGCTTTTAACTGCTTGCGGGAGCTCAAAGGGTTCGCGCCCGGTTTTGAGCATTTCACCTTTTCGGATGCTTACCCGACCTTGCAGAAGAAGCTGGAAAAGATCAGGCGGAAGGCCAAGGGGAAGAACAAGGTCGATGGATCCAGCTCGGAAGAGAGTGAAGATGAGGACGTCGAGGCCGAAGAACCCGAAGCGGCCAAGAGTGGTGAAGGTAGCTCAGAGTCCGAACCCAGCGATTCTGAAGAAGATGCTGGTCGCAAGTCGGGCGAGTTGAGCAGCTCATCCTCGTCGGGCAGCGAAGGCTATTCTCCCGATGTTTCGGTCGACGGCAGCGAACATTCAAGTGCTCCTGCATCTAAGAAACTCAAGTCGCACGATCAATAGATGTATTTTGTTTTTTATTTTGAATAGCCGCCGGCTTGATGTTGTTAGCCGGACGGCTTAAAATACAATGTAAACAGCGTTTTATTGAAATGAAAAGTTTTTACTTATCTGTCCGTCTACCTTCTGCGACTTATTTGTATTTGCTTGTGATTTCTCTGTATTGAATCTTACCAAATCGTGCGCCTTAGTGTTTAATCTATCCGGTTTGGATAGCGATCTCCCCGAGACTCCGTTAAAGTATCTGAAAAATACTGGCACAGCCCGCTCCTGTTAATCCGCGTCGAATTTATTTGATTCGTTCTGAAGAAGAGCCGATTTATTTCGAATGTGTACATTCCGGAAACCGGGCGCAATCAAGCCGCGTGGTTGCTACTAGACCCGGCATACTTGCTTTCCGGGATAGAGGGCAAGTCTTCGCGAATGCAATCAGATAACCGATCCAGTATTTTGAAATAACCAAGTCGTGCGACTATAAAGAGAATATCCGATCTCAAGAAGACCAATCGATAGATCGTGCGGTTAGTACTTAATCCGCAAACTGCATATTAAATTTGTACGATTAGCAGGCATAATACTTGTAGTGAAAATTATAACCGTCTTGAACAACAAGCCGCACGAACTGTGCATTAAATTCGTATGATGATCAGGCATAATACTTGTAGTGAAAATTATAACCGTCTTGAACAACAAGCCACACGAACTGTGCATTAAATTCGTATGATGAGCAGGCATAATACTTGTAGTGAAAATTATAACCGTCTTGAACAACAAGCCGCACGAACTGTGCATTAAATTCGTATGATGAGCAGGCATAATACTTGTAGTGAAAATTATTACTGCCTGATTTAAAAGATCCTGTGATTATCTGATCGGATTGAATGGAAACCCATAAGGATGATAAAATTCATAATCCGGATGATAAGATCGGCCGATCATGATTATGCTTGCTCCCCTGATATTCAGCTTGATACCTTAATGATACCCAGTTTTATTTCAAGCCGTCCGGTTTGAAAGATTGAGCCGCATGACAACCTTGGAACCTGCTAATTTTGAGACCGCCTGGTTTAATTACCAGACCGCCTGGTTTATTAACCAGACCGCCTGAAAGGCTTGGTATCTGCTTATTTCAAACCGCACGATTTGATCATCAAGTCGTCCGGTTTGTGCTATATGTATAGGAATCCTGCTTTCTTCTCCAAACGGTCTATAGTGACCATATGGAATGAGATAATCTCTTATAATGTTATAAAGATGACTACAGACTCAGATGACCAAGTGGGCAGGTGGGCCTAGGCGGCGAACATTGCTTTCCTCAAGCGGTCATAAAAGCTGTATAAATAAAGAGAAGAAAGTACAGACCCAGACGACCAAGTGGGCAGGTGGGCCTAGGCGGCGAACATTGCTTTCCTCAAGTGGTCATAAGGGTTGTAAGCGACTCGGCTGCTCTCTTGCCTAGGGTTACAAGCCGAGTTGATCAATTGGGCAGGTGTGGTTATGCCGCGGGGGCTATACCGACATTGCTTTCCTCAGAGAGATCAACTTAGTTGTGGGTCCCGCCTAGGCATCGCTCGAGAGTACCTTGGAGTATTCGATAGTCACAGACTAAGATGATCAGTTGGGCAGGTGTGGTTATGCCGCGGGGGCTATACCGACATTGCTTTCCTCAGAAGGATCATCACAGCTGTAATTATATCCCCTCGGGGCATGATAGAGCCAACATTCACCTAGACCTCCCTTGATGCAGGGGTGTGTCGGATATCCGCCGGGATCCAAGGTTCTGAAGACCACCGCTCGGGAATTGGCAAGCCACCACTACATGTGTGCGAAAACTCCCCGCTACACACGATCTTTATGGTTTTACGCTAATGACTACAATCCGAGGGAGTTCAAGCAGAACTTGGCGATGTCTCCGCGGTTCAGTGAGTTTGATAGATATGAGAGAGTACAAAGAGGAAAATATCAGACATGGAGAAGTGTCAGTATGGTGCTTTTTTATTAAAATATCTCAAAAAACTGCAGGAATAAAAAGGACATTTCAAGGATAGAACCGTTTGAGGTCGTCGCCACTCCAGGTGCGCGGGATGTCTTCTCCGTCACTTGTTTGGAGGTGATAAGCTCCACTTTTTAGTACCTCCTTGATGATGAAAGGTCCAGCCCAATTCGGATCTAGCTTCCCGACGCTACCCGTTCGGGCCGCTGCATCAACTTTCTTTAACACAAGGTCGCCGACCGCAAAATGTTTTACCCTGACATTTTTGTCAAAGTACTTTGCCATCCTTCTTTTGACCTCTTCTTGCCTGATTGTAGCCTCATCCTGAAGTTCTTCGATTAGGTCCAAACTACACTTGAGAGCCTCGTCATTGCATTCTACCCATGCTTCTCCTCCTTCTTTTCCGAACATAACTCTTGGAGTGACCACCTCAAACTCTACAGGAACGACGGCCTCCGAGCCATGAGACAACTTGAATGGTGTCTCCCCTGTGGCTGAGGACGGGGTAGTACGAAGAGTCCAAAGAATGGAAGGAAGCTGATCCGCCCAGTTTCCTTTTCGATTTAGGACTCTTTTCATCAAGAGTTGTCGGATTTGCCTGTTTGCTGCTTCTACTTGCCCATTTGTTCTCGGATGATGTACCGAGGCGAACCGAAGATCAATCCCGACCTGATCACAAAAATTTTTCATCTCTGGATTATTGAACTGTGGACCATTATCGGTGACGATTGCCAACGGTATTCCATGCCGGCAAACTATTTCCCCCCAGATGAAGTTTCTGACAATTTGGGTAGTAGTTTTCGCTAATGCTTTGGCCTCGATCCACTTACTGAAATAGTCGATCATTACAATGATAAAGCGTCGCTGACCACTGGCCATTGGAAAAGGCCCCATAAGATCCATCCCCCATACTGCAAAAGGCCACGGCGCGGTTATCGACCTGAGTGACTGAGCAGGCAAATGCTGAAGAGGAGCGAACTTTTGACACTGGACACATCGCCTGGCAAATGCTTCAGCATCTTTCCTCATGGTCGGCCAAAAATATCCCTGCCGCAAGATCCTTTTCTCCAAAGTCTTCGCTCCTGAATGACTACCGCACTCTCCCGAATGAATTTCCTGAAGTATAGCCGGGACCTCCTCTTCTGAAACGCACCGTGCTGAGGGAGAAATCAGAGTTTTCCTATACAAGACTCCTGCCATCAAGTAGTAGTACGCTGCCTTTCTTCTGAATCTATTTCTGTCCTTGATTGACGAATGAAACTCCCCTTTTGACAGAAATAGTTCATAAGGATCTTTCCAGGAAGGATTTTGATCGATCTGCATGAGCTCCTCTTCTTCCGTCCCATCTGTTGCTGGATGAAAAAGTTCTGAGGTCACCCCTCCGGACGGAAGACCAAACTTTGATAATTCGTCTGCCTCTTCATTCTGTGTTCTCGGAATGTGTTCGATGATGAAGGATTTGAATCTCCCAATTTCTTTCTTCGCTAGGAATAGATATTTTCTCAACATCGGTTCTCTTGTTTCATAATTCCCCAGAACCTGCGAGGCCATCACAAGAGAATCAGTTTTCACATGAACATGTTCTATCCCAAGCTCCTTCGCGAGTCTCAAGCCAGCCAAGAATGCTTCGTATTCGGCCTGGTTATTTGTAACTGAAAAGAAGAATTTGATAGCCTGCTCCAGCCTGACGCCATTTGGACTGATCAGAACCACTCCGGCTCCCACGGAGTTTCTGCCAGAAGCCCCATCCACATAAATGATCCAAGCCAAGGGAGATTGTACTCTCTGTTCTGGATTAGACTCTGTCGTGTCCACCAAGAAATCTGCCAATACTTGTGCCTTTATTGCCGTTCTGGGAACATATGATATTTCGAACTCGCTTAGCTCAATTGCCCATTTAGCCAACCTTCCCGAATGATCCGGCTTTTCCAAGATGCTCTTTAGTGGATGGTCCGAGACCACCTGAATGGAATGAGCCTGAAAATAGGGGCGGAGCCTTCGTGATGACATGACCAAAGCCAAGGCCAGCTTCTCCAGGATCGAATATCTGGTTTCTGCATCTTTAAGGATGTGGCTAACGTAATATATTGGAAACTGCTTCCTCTTTTCCTCCCGAACGAGGACAGAACTTACTGCATCTGGTCCGACTCCCAGATATAAGAAAAGATTCTCCCCCTCACGGGGACTTTGAAGTAATGGAGTTGAAGTTAATTGCTCCTTTAACTGCTCGAAAGCCCTGTCACATTCTTTGCTCCATTCGAATTTCGATCCCCCTCGTAGTATTTTGAAGAATGGGGCACTTTTATCTCCAGATTTAGAGATAAACCTGCTCAATCCTGCCAGTCTTCCCCCAAGTTGTTGAACTTCTTTAGTATTTTGAGGAGGGGTCATATCAAGGATAGCTTTCACTTTATCCGGGTTTGGCGCAAGGCCATCAGGAGTTAAAAGATGCCCGAGAAATTTTCCTTTGCTTGCTCCGAATACACATTTTAATGGGTTTAGTTTTAACTTGAACCTCCGTAGAGTAGCGAACGTCTCTACGAGGTCTTCCAAGTGTAACGAGAATGTTTTGCTTTTTAGAAGAAGGTCATCAACGTAGACTTCGAGGTTCCTGCCCTTTTGATTTTTAAAAACGGTATCCATCATTCGTTGGTATGTTGCGCCCGCATTTTTGAGACCGAAAGGCATTACGAGATAACAGTAACACCCATCGTTCGTGATGAATGAGGTATGCGGGATATCAGGTTTATGCATTTTGATTTGATGATACCCAGAGAAGGCATCGAGGAAACTCATAAAACCATACCCAACCGCGGAATCAACTAAAACATCTATCCGAGGCAAAGGGTAACAATCTTTAGGGCACGCTTTATTGAGTTTGGTGAAGTCTACGCACATGCGCCACTTCCCACCAGATTTTTTGACCATTACAATGTTCGACATCCACGTGGGATATTGAATCTCAGAAATAAAACCAGCTTTTAGGAGTTTGGAAACCTCCTCTCTGATGGGCAACGCCAGCTTGGTCGCCACTTCTCTTTTCTTCTGCTGGACGGGCTTGAACTCAGGAGACACATTGAGATGATGGCAAGCCACGTCCGGATCCACCCCTGACATGTCCTCCGCTGACCAAGCGAAGACATCCAGATTCTTCAGCAGGCAGGAGATTAGCTCCGCTTTCTCCTCCTCTTGCAATTCAGCGTTGATGACTAGTTTCTTTTCTGTCTCCTCAGCAACAGGAACTTCTTGGGTCGCTTGGGCAGGTTCCAAGTGAGCCCCTTCTCGATCCTTCTCTTCCTCTGCAGGCCCTGAAGATTCAGCAATCATCAAAACCTCAGCCTCGGCCTCGGGAAGTGGAACGTCAGTGATCACGTTGACAGTTCGGACGTAGCACTCCCGAGCCACCTTTGGGTTGCTCCTGACCCGATATTGTTTCCCTTCTGCGGCGAACTTGAGAGCGAGGTGAAAAGTAGATACTACCGCTCTGTATGCGTTGAGAATCGGCCTCCCGAAGATAGCACAGTAGTTGCTCGGGGCGTCTACCACCACAAAATTGACCAACTTTATCACCCCTCCAAGAGAGACCAGGAGCTTCACTGAACCCTCTACTTCCTTCTTCTCCCCAGAAAAGCCATAGAGGGGCCCATCGGTGGAAAGCAGCTGCTTTCCAGTCTTCAGGGCCTCGAAAGTTGGGCGGAAAAGGAGGTTGACGGAGCTGCCAGTATCAACCAGAATCTTGTGGACCGTGTAGTTTTCGATGACGGCCTTGATGACCACCGCGTCATCGAAAGGATTAGCATTAGGGGGAAGGTCATCCTGACCAAACGTGACGACAGTGCTTTCGGGAGGAGAACTTGTTGTGGCTGCCACTTCCTGCTTTAGAACTCTTGCAATACTGGATTTGCGAGATGATTCCGCTCCAGCTCCCCCATGGATACAATAGATGTCCCCCAAGGGGCCCACATCATTGACTTCGATGCATTCGGTAGAGGGATGGATGTCACCATAACAGCCGGCGTCCTCGACGTCGGCACACTCCCAGGTCACTTCTACTGTTTCTTTCTCCTTTCTCTTCTCGGTGGCTGGCTCAGCAATTTTATCTTTCTGAATCAGACCCCGGAGCTTTCCTTCTCCCAGGAGCCTTTCTATAAGCAGACGAAGGGACCGACAATCATCAGTCAAATGTCCCCTCTCTTTATGGTATTCACAATAAAGGTTCGGATTTCGACTATGAACATCCGACTTCAGAGGAGCAGGCCTTTTGAAATCTGGCCTCTTTTGCAGAATTTGGACTACCTCGTCCATGGTGACATTCAGGGGGGTGAACGAGTCTTGCGAATTACCGTATTGAGTTGATGGAAGGACTGGAGGTGGCTGCGCGGCATACTGTGGTAAGTATACCGGCATGATCTGCGGAAGGAGAGCGGATGGAGCGGGAGCGATGGCCAGCGGTGGTTTCTGATCTTGAAATCGCTGATGGCCCATAAATGGTTGTTTACTTTTGAAGTTCCTCCCCCTTTGGGAGCGGGGTTCGAAGTGGGACTGATTTGATGGTGGACGATGGAAGGATGTATTTGATGGCTCCTTGTCGCTTACCAACTTCGCGACGTAATCTGGATTGCTCTTTTCTCCTCTGATAAACATATTTGCCAGACTTATCATCTCTTGATAAGTCCTGGGCTCCCTTATATTTGCTTCAAACTTTAGGGGGCCCTCCCTCAGGCCATGGATGAGGGCAACCCTGTACAGCTCCGGGTCCACATTCTGGATTTCCATGATCTCTCTTTGGAATCGATCCACAAAATGGGCCCATGTTTCGCCTTCCCGTTGTTTTATATCAAAGAGGGCCGCCGGGCCACTCTTTCTTTTCTTCGAGGTGGAGAATCTTAGCAGGAATTCTTTTCGCAGCTCCGCGAAACAATGGATCGACCTGGGGTGCAATCCATAGAACCATTCCCTCGCTTGTCCTTCAAAGGAGGTTACGAGAAGCTTGCATTTGGTGGCATCGGTCAGGGTTCTGAGAGCAACGGCTGACTCAAAAGCTTGCAAATGAACCGTTGGGTCAGTCTCTCCATTGAACGCTGGCAGGCGAGGTTCCCTGAAATTATTAGGGGCAGGTTCCCCCCTGACTTCGTCCACAAAGGGAGAGGTCTCTTCCATGTCTTCATATTGAGGTGTAGGGTAATAAGCCGCTGGAGCTGCGGCTATTTGCGGACAGGCCGCCTGATGAGAAGACCGGGCGGCTGCTTCTGGCGGGTAGGAGTGATGGATGGGCACTTCAGGCGGGTAGGAAAGACGAGCCGCGCCATCTGGCGGGTAGGAAAGACGGGCAGCATGGGAAGTCGCTCCCTGGAAGTCGAGGACTCGAGCTGGCATGTTGTGCGCGGCTTGATAGAAGTTTTCCCTAGCCACAGGGTCTTCTTGATGGAGCTGGAAGTTAGCGACTTGCGGTAGCGAGTAGGGAGGAGGTGGAGGAAGGACCGGGGTACCCGCCCGATTAGTCGCGGCCTGTTGCGGGACTAATCGCTCAGTCAGTATTGCTAAAGTCCGACTGATCTCTTCAAGTCGCTGATCAGTGGCCCGCTGAGCCCGCTCGGCTTCTCTCTTTGATTGCTCCAGGGCTTCCCATAGAGAATCCTCGCTATGATCGGAGCGGTCTCCAAGGGGGAACTGACGGTCTGACATTATGGTGGAAAAGGGATTTCGCCGACAATCCGCGATCTGAAGGCCGCGTGTTTCTGTTGAGGCTGAGATCGCTCCTCCGAAGGAAACCGGAGGCTGCGGGTTGTCGGTTACTTTTTAAGTAGAAAAAAAAGGGAGACCGCTGGCAGCGGTCAAAACCAGACTTCGCCCGCCGCGGCGAATGCCACTCTTGCGACGGGCTTTCCTTTGATTACAAAAAAGAGGTTACAGCGGGCTGCAAGTGCAGGAAAAAAGAAGTCGGCCGGTCAGACAGTCCGCAAGACGGGAAACTTGAGTCCGCAGCTCAAACAAGCGAGCTCCCAGATTCAAGTGTGCGTCCCTTGTGAACAGTGCCGCCCCCTATTTATAGGCTTGGGGGCCTGCCCGAGCGGGCAGGGATAAAATAACCGCCTGCCCGGGTACAGGAGAAACGGGCAGGCGGTGACGGGATACACAAAAAGGAGAAGTAAATAAGCCGCGCGACTTGGCGGCTTGCCCTTCCGACTTGTCTGACCAGTAGCTAGAGATGAGGAGGCCAAGGCGATGAGACTACCCGCTCGGGCTCTGCTATGAAACCGCGGCTTGTTCTTTGACTTTGGACCTTGGCTGCCTCTATTGCATAGGCCGCGCGGCTTCCGACTTGAGACCGCGGCTTGTCCTGTTGGACTTGGGCTCTGATTACCTTTAGGACTTGGAGGCGGCCTGAGTTGTCACAGACCGCCCGGCCTGTGCTAGCCGGAGTCGATAGACCTCGTTTGACCTGAACCGGGCGACATAGACCCGCAAACCGCGCGGTCTGGGAATAACCCTCCTGGAAGCGGTTTCCCGGGTAAACAGTCAGGATGACCTTCCCCCCAATGCCAATCCTTTCGACGTTGCGGTGGTCATCAAGGCCGTCATCGAAAACTATACAGTCCACAAGATTCTGATTGATACCGGCAGCTCCGTCAATCTCCTTTTCCGCCCGACTTTCGAGGCCCTGAAGACCGAAAAGCCTTTGCTTTCCACCGACGGGCCCCTCTACGGTTTTTCTTGGGAGAAGAAGGAAGTAGAGGGTTCAGTAAAGCTCCTGGTCTCTCTTGGAGGAGTAATAAAGTTAATCAATTTTGTGGTAGTGGATGCCCCGAGCAACTACTGTGCCATCTTCGGGAGGCTGATTCTCAATGCATATAGGGCAGTAGTGTCTACCTTTCACCTTGCCCTCAAGTTCGCTGCCGAAGGAAAGCAGTATCGGGTCAGAAGCAACCCAAAGGTGGCTCGGGAGTGCTATGTCCGAACTGTCAACATGATCACCGACGTTCTACTTCCCGAGGCCGTGGCTGAGGTTTTGGAGATTGCTGAGTCTTCAGGGGCTGCCGAGGAAGGAAAAGATCGAGAAGGGGCTCACTTGGAACCTGCCCAAGCGACCCAAGAAGTTCCTATTGCTGAAGGGGCAGAAAAGAAGGTGGTCATCAACGCTGAGTTGCCAGAGGAGGAGAAAGTGGAGCTAATCTCGTGCCTGTTGGAAAATTTGGATATCTTCGCTTGGTCAGCGGAGGATATGCCAGGAGTGGATCCAGACGTGGCTTGTCATAATCTAAACGTATCTCCTGAGTTCAAGCCCATCCAGCAAAAGAAGAGAGAAGTGGCGACCAAGCTGGCGTTGCCCATCATAGAGGAGGTTTCCAAACTCCTGAAAGCGGGTTTTATTTCTGAAATTCAATATCCCACGTGGATGTCGAATGTTGTAATGGTTAAGAAATCCGGTGGGAAGTGGCGCATGTGCGTGGACTTCACCAAACTTATTAAAGCGTGCCCTAAAGATTGTTACCCTTTGCCTCGGATAGATGTCTTAGTTGATTCTCGATGCTTTCTCAGGGTATCATCAAATCAAAATGCACAAACCTGACATCCCGCATTCTTCATTTATCACGAACGATGGGTGTTACTGCTATCTCGTAATGCCCTTCATTCTTAAAAATGCGGGCGCAACATACCAAAGAATGATGGATACCGTCTTTAAGCATCAAAAAGGCAGGAATCTTGAAGTTTACGTTGATGACCTTCTTCTAAAAAGTAAAACATTCTCATTACACTTGAAAGACCTCGTAGAGACGTTCGCTACTCTACGGAGGTTCAAGTTAAACTAAACCCGTTGAAATGTGTGTTTGGGGCAAACAAGGGAAAGTTTCTTGGGCATCTCTTAACTCCTAACGGCCTTGCACCAAATCCAGACAAGGTGAAGGCCATCCTTGATATGGCCCCTCCTCGAAATACTAAAGAAGTTCAGCAACTTGGAGGGAGATTGGCAGGATTGAGCAGGTTTATCTCCAAATCTGGAGATAAAAGTGCCCTATTCTTTAAAACACTGCGAGGGGGATCAAAGTTTGAATGGAGCGAGGAGTGTAACAAGGCTTTTGAGCAGCTGAAAGAGCAGTTAACCTCGACTCCACTACTCCAAAGTCCCCGTGAGGGAGAAATGCTATTCTTATATCTGGGAGTCGGACCAGATGCGGTGAGTTCTGTCCTCGTCCGGGAAGAAAAGAAGAGGCAGTTTCCAATATACTATGTCAGCCACATCCTTAAAGATGCAGAAACCAGATATTCGATCTTGGAAAAACTGGTCTTGGCCTTGGTTATGTCTGCGCGAAGGCTTCGTCCTTATTTTCAGGCTCATTCCGTCCAAGTTATTACAGATCATCCTTTAAAAAATATTCTTGAAAAGCCAGATCATTCAGGGAGGTTGGCAAAATGGGCTATTGAACCAAGCGAATTTGAGATATCATACATCCCTCGAACAGCGATCAAGGCGCAAATCCTGGCAGACTTCTTGGTAGATACAACAGAACCTAGTTCCGAACAGGTAGTGCAATCTCCTTTGGCTTAGATCATTTATGTGGATGAGGCTTCTGGCAGAAACTCCGTGGGAGCCGGGGTAGTTCTGATCAGTCCAAATGGCATCAGGCTGGAGCAAGCTATCAAATTCTTCTTTTCAGTTACAAATAATCAGGCAAAATATGAAGCACTTTTGGCTGAGCTGAGGCTTGCGAAAGAGCTGGGCATAGAACATGTACATGTTAGAACTGATTCACTGGTGATGGCCTCTCAGGTCTTGGGAAATTATGAGACAAGGGAGCCAATTCTGAGGAAATACCTGCTGTTAGCCAAAAGGGAAATTGGAAGATTCAAGTCATTCATCATCGAGCATATTCCAAGGACACAAAATGAGGAGGCAGATGAGTTGTCAAAGTTCGGTCTTCCATCCGGGGGAGTGACCTCTGAACTTTTTCATCCGGCAACAGATGAGGCAGAACTCATGCAAATTGTTCATAATCCTTCGTGGAAGGACCCTTACGAGCTATTTCTATCAAAGGGGGAGTTCCATCATTCCATCAAAGATCGGAGAAGATTCAAAAGGAAGGCGGCGTATTATTATCTGATAGCGGGAGTTCTCTACAGAAAAACTTTGATCTCTCCCTCAGCACGATGTGTTTCGGAGGATGAAGTCCCAACCATACTTCAGGAAGTTCATTCCGGGGAGTGCGGTAATCATTCGGGAGCGAAGACTCTAGAGAAAAGAATCTTAAGGCAAGGGTATTTTTGGCCAACCATGAGAAAGGATGCTGAAGCATTTGCCAAGCGGTGTGTTCAGTGCCTAAAGTTTGCTCCTCTTCAGCATTTGCCTGCTCAGTCACTCAGATCAATAACTGCGCCATGGCCCTTCACAGTATGGGGGATGGATCTTATCGGACCCTTCCCAATAGCCAGCGGTCAGCGTCGTTTTATCATTGTGATGATCAACTACTTCAGCAAGTGGATTGAAGCAAAAGCGTTGGCAAGAACTACAACCCAAATTATCAGAAACTTCATCTGGGGAGAAATAGTCTGCCGGCATGGAATTCCGCTAGCAATTGTCACTGATAATGGTCCACAGTTCAATAATCCGGAGATGATAAACTTTTGTGATCAGGTGGGAATTGATCTTCGATTTGCCTCAGTACATCATCCAAGAACAAATGGCCAAGTAGAAGCGGCAAACAGGCAAATCCAGCAGCTCCTGATGAAAAGAGTTTTGAATCAAAGGGGAAATTGGGCAGATCAGCTTCCTTCCATCCTCTGGACTATTCGTACTACCCCGTCTTCAGCTACCGGGGAGACACCATTCAAATTATCTCATGGCTCGGAAGCTGTTGTGCCTATAGAATTTGAGGTGCTCACTCCAAGAGTTGTGTATGCAAAGGAGGGAGGAGAAGCGTGGATAGAAGACAATGATGAGGCTATCAAGTATAGTCTGGATCTGATCGAAGAACTTCAGGACGAGGCAACAATCAGACAAGAAGAAGTTAAAAGGAGGATGACAAAGTACTTTGACAAAAATGTCAGGATAAAGCATTTCGCGGTCGGCGACGTTGTGCTAAAAAAGGTTGATACAGCAGCCCGAACAGGCAATGTCGGGAAGCTAAATCCTAATTGGGCTGGACCTTTCATCGTCAAGGAGGTACTAAAAAGTGGGGCTTACCGCCTCCAAACAAGCGAAGGAGAAGACTTCTCGCGCACCTGGAGCGGTGACGATCTCAAACGGCTCTATCCTTAAAATGTCTTCTTTACTTTCCTGCAATTTTTTAGATATTTCGATAAGAAGCCCCATACTGACACTTCTCCATGTCTGATGTTTCCTTTTTACATATCAACCTCACTGTACCACGGAGGCATCGCCAAGTTCTGCTCGAACCCCCTCGGATTGTAGTCATTAGCGTAAAACCATTAAGATCATGTGTAGCGGGGAGTTTTCGCACACGTGTAGTGGTAGCTTGCCAATTCCCGTGCGGTGGTCTTCAGAACCTTGGATCCCGGCTGATATCCAACACACCCCTGCATCAAGGGAGGTCTAGGTGAATGTTGGCTCTATCATGCCCCGAGAGGGATATAGTTACAGCTTTGATGATCTTTCTGAGGAAAGCAATGTCGGTATAGCCCCCGCGGCACAACCACACCTACCCAACTGATCATCTTAGTCTGTGACCATCGAATACTCCTAGGTACTCTTAAGCGATGCCTAAGCGGGACCCACAACTGAGTTGATCTCACTGAGGAAAGCAATGTTCGCCGCCTAGGCCCACCTGCCCAATTGATCAACTCAGCTTGTAGCCCTAGGCAAGAGAGCAGTCGAGTCGCTTACAGCCCTTATGACCACTTGAGGAAAGCAATGTTCGCCGCCTAGGCTCACCTGCCCACTTGGTCATCTGGGTCTGTACTTGTCTTTTTCTTTATTCCTACAGCTCTTATGACCACTTGAGGAAAGCAATGTTCGCCTCCTAGGCCCACCTGCCCACTTGGTCATCTGAGTCTGTAGTCATCTTTTATTGCAGTACAAGGAATTATCTCACCTTATATGGTTATTATAGACCATTTAGAGAAAAGAGCAGGATTCTTATGTACATCACAAACCGGCCGACTTAATACTCAAACCGGGTGGTTTAAAATAAGTAGGTACCAGGACTTTCGGGCGGTCTGGTTATTAAACCGGGCGGTCTAAAATAAGCAGGTTTCAAAGATGTCATGCGGTCTGGTTTTCAGACCAGATGGTTTGAAATAAACGGGATATCATTAAAATGTCACAAGGTAAATATCAAAGGATCAAGCATAATAATGACCGGCCGACCTCATTATTCGGGTTGTGAATCTATCATCTTTATGAGTTTCAATTCGATCCGTTCGGCTAATTACAGGCTCTTTTCGATCAGGCGGTTATGATTCTCATTGCAAGTGTCAAACCTACTAATCGCACAAATTATATATATAGTCCGTGCGGGTTGTCAGCTAATACTATATAAGGCTGACATGTGAATTGTTCGGATTAAATATTAATCGCACGGCATATCAACTGATTTTCTTGCGACTTGATATTCTGTCTTGTAAGGCAATTATGTAAAGCCAGGTTATGGTCGCGCGGCTTGATTGTTTCAATTTCCTGATTGGTTATCAGTTACATTCACGGGGGTAGGACTTGCAGCAATCTTAGTTGCAAGTCGCTTGAGTTAAAATACTGGCCGCTCGGTCTGTTGATTGTTCTTATGACTTGGCATTCTTTATCCTGGAAAGCAAGTATGCAGGGTCTAGTAACAACCGCGCGGCTTGATTATGTTTGGCTTCCAGGATATCGTAATGCATTCATAATCATTATCCTAACTGGATGAGTTAATATTAAGTCGCACGACTTGGTTAGATCTAACACAAAAAGAGATCGCAAACAATCACAAGTAAGTCAGACAGATAGACAGGTAAAAGCTTTCCATTTCATTATCAAAACATTTTTTACATTATACTTTAAACCGATCGGCTAACAACATCAAGCCGTCGGCTATTCAAAACAAGAAGCAAAATACAGCTATTGATTATCCGACTTAAGTTTCTTAGGCGCATGAGCACTTGAGTGTTCGCTGCCATCAATTGAAACGTCAGGGGAATAACCCTCGCTACCCGACGAGGATGAGCTGCTCAATTCGCCCGACTTGCGCCCAGCGTCTTCTTCGGAATTGCTGGATTCGGACTCCGAGCCACTCTCACCACTCTTAGCCGCTGCGGGTTCTTCGGCCTCATCATCCTCGTCGTCGCTCTCCTCTGAACTGGAACCGTCGGCTTTGTTCTTTCCTTTGGCTTTCCGCCTGATCTTCTCTAACTTCTTTTGCAAGATCGGGTAGGCGTCCGAGAAGGTGAAATGCTCGAAACCAGGCGTGAACCCTTTGAGCTCCCGCAAATGGTTAAAAGCATTGTCAATTCCCTCGGCAACATGAGGAAAGAGTTCCTGTTGATAGACCGGGTCGGTCTCATCATACTTTGCCTATAAGAAAGAGTAAGGTAAGAGACCGTGCGGTCTGGAAAATTCAGAAGGATGGCTGGCCAGGTGATAACTTACCGACTCGGCTTCCTTTAGCCGCGCATTTTCCTTCTTCAATTCGGCAATTTCCTTCTCTAGGTGATCATTCACTTTAATCAACCTTTTGAAGGTCATTCCCATAAAGACATTGGTGATGAGGCTCTCGGCACCAACCCGCGCGGCCTCCCGGGCGAGCTCTTCCTCGGGAATCCTTCTCAACCTCCTGAAGTTCCGTCGGCCGAACATGGCAATACTGGCGGCCTCAGCATGCCGGCCCGACTTCTCATTCGCCCAGTGGGGGAGCGCGGTAGAGACCTGAACACCGTCGCCATCCGGATGCCAGGTCAAGACCGTGCGGCCTTTTAAATCCTTCACCTTGCTGAAGGAACGAAGGGCGGAGAAGTCGCCCGAGGAGGCCGAATCCTCCCCATCGGATGGCAGCGACTTGTTCCTGACTTGTCTTTTCCTCTTCTCCGTCTGAGTTAAGACTAAACCGGCCGGGCTGACCTGCTTGTTAGCAGGGACAACGGCTTCGGCTACAAAAAAGAGAAAAGAGTCAGCACAGAAGATCGAGCGGTCAACATTGAAGTCGGAAGCGGGTTGAAGGAAGGCTTACTATCTTCAGGCCGAACATTCTCTAGCTCGGCAAGTAGCGGGATGTACTAGCTTACGTTAAGCCGCTCATCCTCGAAAAGCTTGCAGGTTTTCTTCTCGACCTCGCTTATTGGGACCTGTTGAAAGGCCTCCTCAAGTCGCACTTGCGGATTTGGGTTCAACAGGCCAAGTCGGCCTTCGAAAATCAAGTACCTCTCCGACCAGGCTGTGACCTTGTTCGCAAGGTTGACCATCTTCAACCCGCGGCATCCAAAGTAGAGATGGCCTTTGAAGATATTCGACTCGGAGTCCGGGATAGCCCGCACCGAGAATATCTTCCTGAAAAGGTCCATAGAGAAGCGGACTCTCTCAGACCGCAGGTAGGAGATGAAGATGCAAATCCCGGCCATCGAGTTAGGAGAAATTTGGCCGGGTACAACTCCATAATGGTCAAAGACCATGGCGAGCTCAATCGAAATAGGGAACTTGAAGCCACAATCGAAATGGTCGATTGGGATCGCGATTTGGTTTGGCCCAGAAGAGTTCATCCGCTCATCACGGAGCGGAAGCCGCGCGAGCAGCAGACTGTCAGTCATATGCTTCTCATCGAATTCGTCCAATTCGGCCTTTGTCAAACGGCACTCATCGAGGTCTGCTGAGTGAAAGGCCACAGCGGCTTCGGAGCGGGTTGCAGAGGTTTTCGCAGGTCGCTTCGGCTGGCGCTTTGCTCCCATCTCGAAATTTTGGTAAGAAGACTTTCGGAAGGGCGCTACTTATAGGAACGGCTGATCAGCATTTAGTAAGGGTCAAATCGCGGCTAGACCAATCAACCCGCACAGGTGCATCATCACAAAAGACAACCACAAAGACATAAGTATAATTCAAGAAGGCGAATTAAAAAAGCACAGAGACAAGCCGATCGGATTATATAAAGTAATCAAACTTCCGGCGTTGTTCTCTCCACGATCTCTCGCTTTGCCTCCGCTTAACAGCAGAAAATTGAGCAGCGGAGGGAAAGAAGCTGGGCGACGGGTTCAACAACGAAGCGCGCGACTTGTTTCGAGGCCGCGGCTTGAAAAAACAAACGGGGTGGTAATCCGCTCCCTTTTTACCTTGCAGCAGAAGATTGGGTGGCGGCGGTGGCGGCCTGGTAAGCTGATCCCTTATTCTCTCCGGCTTCACCTGTATAAGTCGGAGACCGGTCATCACAGTATCTTCGGGAGCCGGTACGGTTTTCTCGGTTCTGGTCGCAACCTCAGGGAGGACGGTCTCCCTAGTGCTAGTCGCAATCTCAGGGAGGACGGCCTCCTTAGTGTTGGTCGCATCCTCAGACAGGGCGGCTCCTTTCTCTCCTTGCGGGTTGGCAGCCTGCAGTTCGGAAGAAGTTCTCAGATGATCATCTTGCTTCTGAAGAGAATCAAAATCCCTGAGGAGGTCACTTACGGAAATGCTATGAGCGTCGACGGGAGCCTGGTCGTTCGACTGGGGGGAGGGAGTGACCACGCCCTCCGAGACTTCATTCTCGCGCGACTTGCCTTGCAGGCTGTCTGCTCTCGGTTTCCCGGACGCTGCCTTGTTCTTGGCTTTTAGCCTCTTCATCTTCTTCAGAAGCCTGTCCACCGCGGACTCCTCCTTCTTCCTCTTTTTCGACTTCAGGGCGGTTGGTTTTTCTGGACTATCCTCGATGTTAACTACTGAAGCTTGCTGGTCACTCGGCTTGGGGGAGTCAACTGCCTCTCCCCCTTCGTCTCTTATTTTTAGATGGAAAACCCTAGATGGGGTGACCTCCACTTTGAAAGACTCATCCCCATCGCCCTTCGGGGTAACGGTCTCCAAGTCTGCCTTATCCGGCGGAGGAGGCGGGTTGTTTCCTTTGTCAGAGAAGGCTGGGGGATCAGCTGGGGGTGGGTTCGGACAACTCGCCTCCTTTTTAGTCGACAAGTCGACTGTCAGCTCGGGAAGCAGGTCGGTTGGCTTACTCGCCTCCTTTTAAGTCGATAAGTCGACTGTCAGCTCGGGAAGCGGGTCGGTCGGCCTACTCGTGGAAGCAATCGTTACTATATTATCAGGCCGCGTCGTCTTCTTCTTCTTCTTATCCTTCGAACGGTCTCTCTCGCGGTTTTTCCCGGGCTTCTCAAGAACTTCGAGCTGGGCCATTAAATCCACCATCTTTTTCGGGCTGTTCAGCCTGAAAGTCCTAACCGCAATAGGCGAGTATTGACTCGTGATAGCAATGGAGTTATGCCAGAATAGAAGCTCCTGGAACATTTATAGCCAACAGGGTGAAATCGGCGCGGTCTCCGACTAGAACTGATATTTTCGAAATCTTCTCGGAAATTTAAAAATATGCTGGGATTATGTTTACCCAGAAGACCGCTTTCAATAGAATTACTCGCAGACCGTGCGGTTTGCAGATCCAAGTCGCCCGGCTCAGGTTGTACAAGGTCCATCAACACCAACTAGCACAGGCCGGGCGGTCTGACATAATTCAGATCGCCTCCAAGTACTAAAGATAATCCAGGCCCAATTCCAACAGGGCAAGTCGCGGTCTCAAGTCAGAGACCGTGCGGGTTGTGCCATAGAGACAAGCCAAGGTTCGAGATCAAAGAACAAGCCGCGGTCTCAAGACGGAGACCGCTCGGATTGCATCGTCACCTTGGTCGCGTCATCCTCAGCCTCTGGTCAGACAGGTTGAAATGGCAAGCCGCCAAGCCGCGCGGCTTCTTTCTTTCCTTCTTTGTGTATCCCGTCACCGCCTGCCCATTTCTCCTGTACCCGGGCAGGCGGTTATTTTATCCCTGCCCGTTCGGGCAGGCCCCCAAGCCTATAAATAGGGGGCGGCACTGTTCCCAAGGCACGCACACTCGAATCCAGGAGCTCGCTTGTTTGAGTTGCGGTCTCGAATTTCCCGTCTTGCGGATTGTCTGACCGGCCGGCTTCTCTTTTCCTGCACTTGCAACTGCTGTAACCGCCTCATTTTAATCAAAGGAAAGCCCATCACAGGAGTGACATTCGCCGTGACGGGCGAAGTCTGGCCTTGACCGCTGCTAGCGGTCTCATTTTTCCCACCTAAAAAGTAACCGGCAACCCGTTGCCTCCGATTTCGTTCGGAGGTGCGATTTCGGACTCAATAGTGGGATTTAGCTCCAACTGACACCTAAACTTTAAACAGCTATAACTTAGATCCGGATGTCCGGATTATGCACAAAACACCTTTTCGGAAAGAGCTAAGAGCCATACATCCTAAGGTGAATAGGATTTACTCGATCAAGTTTATTTAGTGGTCGACGTATAGTGGATTGCAGTTGAAATGAGGGATTTTGCTCCAATTGGCACCTAAACTTCAAACATCCATAACTTTTGATCCGGTTGTCTGATTTTTGCCCACAACCCCTTTTCGTAATTAGATCGGAGCCCTACATCCAATGGAAAACAAGTTTACCCATTCCAGTTCATTTGTGGTTGATCCACAGTGGGTTGTAGTGAAAAATGAGGGATTTAGCTCCAAACGACGCTCAAACTTTAAACCGCAACAACTTTTGATCTGGTTGCCTGCCTGATTTTACCACACAACACCTTTTCAAAATGATCTCGTAGCACTACATTCATTGGAGCACATGTTTTACCCATTCCAGTTCATTTAGTTGTCAATATTTAGAGCGTTGCAGCGGTAATGCAAAATTTCGCTCCAAATGACACCTAAACCTTCCAACATGCATAACTTTTGATTTGTATGTTTGATTTTTGCCCACATCACCTTTTCGGAATATGCTTGGAGGCATACATCCAATGGAGCATAATTATAAACACTTCAAGCTCATTTTAGTGGTCAATATACAGGGGGTTGCAATGGAGACGAGGGCTCCTCTAGACACATAAACTGTAACAGCCATAACTTTTGATTTGGTTGTCTGATTTTTGCGCACAACACCTTTTTGGAAAGAGCTCGGAGCCCTACATCCAATGGAGAGCAAATTTTACCCATCCAGTTTGTTTAGTGGTCAATATACAGCGGGTTTGTAATAAGGTATTTAGCTCGAAAGGAGACCTAAACTTTAAAGATCCAAAACTTTTTATCCGGTTGTCCGATTTTCGCCCACAATACCTTTTCGTAATTAGATCGGAGCCCAAAATCCAATGGAGAGCAAATTTAACCCATTCAAGGTCGTTTAGAGGTCGTTATACAGTGGGTTGTAGTGGTAATGCGAGATTTAGCTCCAAATGACACATAAATTTCAATATGAAAGAATTTTAGATGTTGGTTGTAGAGAAAGTGAGAGATTTAGCTCCAAATGACACTCAAACTTTAAACAGCAATAACTTTTGATCCGGTTTTCTGATTTTACCCCCACAACACCATTTAGGAATGAGATCGGAGCCATCCAATCATTGAAGCACAAGTGTTACACATTACAGTTCATTTAGTTGTCTATATTGAGCGGGTTGCATTGTTAATGTAAAATGTAGCTCCTAATGACACCTAAACTTCAAACAGTCATAACATTTGATCAAGTTGTGTGATTTTTGCCCACAACACCTCTTTGAAATGAGCTCTGAGCCATGCATTCAATGGAGAGCAAGTTTTACCCAATGTAGTTTGTTTAGTGGTCTATATGAATTGAGTTGAAGTGGTAATGTGGGATTTAGCTCCAACTGACACCTAAACTTCAAACAGCTGATCCGGATGTCCGGATTTTGCACAAAACACCTTTTTGGAAAGATCTAAGAGCCATACATCCTAAGTAGAATAGGATTTACTCGATCAAGTTCATTTAGTGGTCGGCGTATAGTGGATTGCAGTTGAAATGAGGGATTTTGCTCCAATTGGCACCTAAACTTCAAACATCCATAACTTTTGATCTGGTTGTCTGATTTTTGCCCACAACGCCTTTTCAGAATGAGATCGGAGCCCTACATCCAATGGACAACAAGTTTTACCCATTCCAGATCGTTTGTGGTTGATCTACAGTGGGATGTAGTGAAAAATGAGAGATTTAGCTCCAAATGACGCTCAAACTTTTAACCGCAACAACTTTTGATCCGGTTGCCTGATTTTACCACACAACACCTTTTCGAAATGAGCTCATAGCACTACATTCATTGGAGTACATTTTTTACCCATTCTAGTTCATTTAGTCGTCAATATTTAGAGCGTTGCATCGGTAATGCGAAATTTCACTCCAAATGACACCTAAACCTTCCAACAGGCATAACTCTTAATTTGTATGTTTGATTTTTGACCACATCACCTTTTCGGAATATGCTAGAAGACATACATCCAATGGATCACAATTATAAACCCTTACAGCTCATTTTAGTGGTCACATAAACTGTAACAGCAATAACTTTTGATTTGGTTGTCCGATTTTTGCGCACAACACCTTTTTGGAAAGAGCTCGGAGCCCTACATCAATGAAGAGCTAATTTTACCCATCCAGTTTGTTTAGTGGTCAATATACAGCGGGTTTGTAATAATGTATTTAGCTCGAAAGGAGACCTAAACTTTAAAGATCCATATCTTTTTATCCGGTTGTCCTATTTTCGCCCACAATACCTTTTCGTAATGAGATCGGGGCCCAAAATCCAATGGACAGTGAATTTAACCCATTCAAGGTCATTTAGATGTGGATATACAGTGGGTTGTAGTGGTAATGCAATATTTAGCTCCAAATGACACATAAATTTCAATATGAAAGAATTTTAGATGCGGTTTGTAGTGAAAGTGAGAGATTTAGCTCTAAATGACACTCAAACTTTAAACAGCAATAACTTTTGATCCGGTTGTCTAATTTTACCCCCACAACACCATTTAGGAATGAGATTGGAGCCCTAAAATCATTGAAGCACAAGTTTTACCCATTACAGTTCATTTAGTTGTCTATATTGAGCGGGTTGCACAGTTAATGCAAAATGTAGCCCCAAATGACACCTAAACTTCAAACAGTCATAACTTTTGATCAGGTTGTGTGATTTTTGCCCACAACACCTCTTCGAAATGAGCTCTGAGCCCTACATTCAAGGGAGAGCAAGTTTTACCCAATGTAGTTCGTTTAGTGATCGATATGCATTGAGTTGAAATGGTAATGTGGGATTTAGCTCCAACTGACACCTAAACTTTAAACAGCTATAACTTAGATCCCGATGTCTGGATTATGCACAAAACACATTTTCAGAAAGAGCTAAGAGACATACATCCTAAGGTGAATAGGATTTACTCGATCAAGTTCATTTAGTGGTCGACGTATAGTGGATTGTAGTTGAAATGAGGGATTTTGCTCCAATTGTCACCTAAACTTCAAACATCCATAACATTTGATCCGGTTGTCTGATTTTTGCCCACAATACCTTCGTAATGAGATCGGAGCCCTACATCCAATGGACAACAAGTTTACCCATTCCAGTTCGTTTGTGGTTGATCCACAGTAGGTTGTAGTGAAAAATGAGGGATTTAGCTCCAAATGACGCTCAAACTTTAAACTGCAACAACTTTTGATCTGGTTGCCTGATTTTACCACACTACACCTTTTCGAAATAAGCTCGTAGCACTACATTCATTGGAGCACATGTTTTACCCATTCTAGTTCATTTAGTTGTCAGTATTTAGAGCGTTGCAGCGGTAATGCAAAATTTCGCTCCAAATGACACCTAAACCTTCCAACATGCATAACTTTTGATTTGTATGTTTGATTTTTGCCCACATCACCTTTTTGGAATATGCTCGGAGGCATACATCCAATGGAGCACAATTATAAAAACTTCCAGCTCATTTTAGTGTTCAATATACAGGGGGTTGCAATGGCGACGAGGGCTCCTCTGGACACATAAACTGTAACAGCCATAACTTTTGATCTGGTTATCTGATTTTTGCGCACAACACCTTTTTGGAAAGAGCTCGGAGCCCAACATCCAATGGAGAGAAAATTTTACCCATGCAGTTTGTTTAGTGGTCAATATACAACGGGTTTGTAATAAGGTATTTAGCTCGAAAGGAGACCTAAACTTAAAAGATCCATAACTTTTTATCTGGTTGTACGATTTTCGCTCACAATACCTTTTCGTAATTAGATCGGAGCCCAAAATCCAATGGAGAGTGAATTTAACCCATTCAAGGTCGTTTAGAGGTCGTTATACAGTGGGTGGTAGTGGTAATGCGAGATTTAGCTCCAAATGACACATAAATATCAATATGAAAGAATTTTAGATGTAGGTTGTAGTGAAAGTGAGAGATTTAGCTCCAAATGACACTCAAACTTTAAACATCAATAACTTTTGATCCAGTTTTCTGATTTTACCCCCACAACACCATTTAGGAATGAGATCGGAGCACTACAATCATTGAAGCACAAGTGTTACACATTACAGTTCATTTAGTTGTCTATATTGAGCGGGTTGCATTGTTAATGTAAAATGTAGCTCCAAATGACACCTAAACTTCAAACACATAACTTTTGATCAGGTTGTGTAATTTTTGCCCACAACACCTCTTCGAAATGAGTTCTGAGCCATGCATTCAATGGAGAGCAAGTTTTACCCAATGTAGTTCGTTTAGTGGTCGATATGCATTGAGTTGAAGTGGTAATGTGAGATTTAGCCCCAACTGACACCTAAACTTCAAACAGCTGATTTGGATGTCCGGATTTTGCACAAAACACCTTTTTGGAAAGAGCTGAGAGCCATACATCCTAAGGGGAATAGGATTTACTCGATCAAGTTCATTTAGTGGTCGACGTATAGTGGATTGCAGTTGAAATGAGGGATTTTGCTCCAATTGGCACCTAAACTTCAAGCATCCATAACTTTTGATCCGGTTGTCTGATTTTTGCCCACAACGCCTTTTCAGAATGAGATCAGAGCCCTACATCTAATGGACAACAAGTTTTACCCATTCCAGTTCGTTCGTGGTTGATCTACAGTGGGATGTAGGGAAAAATGAGAGATTTAGCTCCAAATGACGCTCAAACTTTAAACCGCAACAACTTTTGATCCGGTTGCCTGATTTTACCACACAACACCTTTTCTAAATGAGCTCGTAGCACTACATTTATTGGAGCACGTGTATTACCCATTCTAGTTCATTTTTTTGTCAATATTTAGAGCGTTGCAGTGGTAATGCGAAATTTCGCTCCAAATGACACCTAAACCTTCCAACAGGCATAACTTTTGATTTGTATGTTTTATTTTTGCCAACATCACCTTTTCAGAATATGCTCGGAGGCATACATCCAATGGAGCACAATTATAAACCCTTACAGCTCATTTTAGTGGTCACATAAACTGTAACAGCTATAACTTTTGATCTGGTTGTCCGATTTTTGCGCACAACACCTTTTTGGAAAGAGCTCGGAGCCCTACATCTAATGGAGAGCAAATTTTTCCCATCCAGTTTGTTTAGTCGTCAATATACAGCGGGTTTGTAATAATGTATTTAGCTCGAACGGAGACATAAACTTTACAGATCTATATCTTTTTATCCGGTTGTCCGATTTTCGCCCATAATACCTTTTCGTAATGAGATCGGAGCCCAAAATCCATTGGACAGTGAATTTAACCCATTCAAGGTCATTTAAATGTTGATATATAGTGGGTTGTATTGGTAATGCAATATTTAGCTCCAAATGACACATAAATTTGAATATGAAAGAATTTTAGATGCGGTTTGTAGTGAAAGTGAGAGATTTAGCTCCAAATGACACTCAAACTTTAAACAACAATAACTTTTGATCTGGTTGTCTAATTTTACCCCCACAACACCATTTAGGAATGAGATCGGATCCCTACAATCATTGCAGCACAAGTTTTACCCATTACAGTTCATTTAGTTGTCTATATTGAGCGGGTT
The DNA here is from genome assembly GCA_033032865.1 of Dactylorhiza incarnata. Classification (NCBI taxonomy): domain Eukaryota; kingdom Viridiplantae; phylum Streptophyta; class Magnoliopsida; order Asparagales; family Orchidaceae; genus Dactylorhiza; species Dactylorhiza incarnata. The sequence goes on along the minus strand of JAWHQI010000201.1, from coordinate 343,417 downwards.
GTACTGTTAATGCAAAATGTAGCTCCAAATGACACCTAAACTTCAAACATCCATAACTTTTGATCAGGTTGTGTGATTTTTGCCCACAACACCTCTTCGAAATGAGCTCTGAGCCTTACATTCAATGGAGAGCAAGTTTTACCCAATGTAGTTCGTTTAGTGATCGATATGCATTGAGTTGAAGTGTAATGTGGGATTTAGCTCTAACTGACACCTAAACTTCAAACAGCTATAACTTAGATCCGGATGTCTGGATTATGCACAAAATACCTTTTCGGAAAGAGCTAAGAGCCATACATCCTAAGGTGAATAGGATTTACTCGATCAAGTTCATTTAGTGGTCGACGTATAGTGGATTGCAGTTGAAATGAGGGATTTTGCTCCAATTGGCACCGAAACTTCAAACATCCATAACTTTTGATCCGTTGTCTGATTTTTGCCCACAACGCCTTTTCAGAATGAGATCGGAGCCCTACATCCAATGGACAACAAGTTTTACCCATTCCAGTTCGTTTGTGGTTGATCTATAGTGGGATGTAGTGAAAAATGAGAGATTTAGCTCCAAATGACGGTCAAACTTTTAACCGCAACAACTTTTGATCCGGTTGCCTGATTTTACAACACAACACCTTTTCGAAATGAGCTCATAGCACTACATTCATTGGAGTACATTTTTTGCCCATTCTAGTTCATTTAGTCGTCAATATTTAGAGCGTTGCAGCGGTAATGCGAAATTTCGCTCCAAATGACACCTAAACCTTCCAACAGGCATAACTCTTGATTTGTATGTTTGATTTTTGCCCACATCACCTTTTCGGAATATGCTCGGAGGCATACTTCCAATGGAGCACAATTATAAAAACTTCCAGCTCATTTTAGTGTTCAATATACAGGGGGTTGCAATGGTGACGAGGGCTCCTCTGGACACATAAACTGTAACAGCCATAACTTTTGATCTGTTTATCTGATTTTTGCGCACAACACCTTTTTCGAAAGAGCTCGGAGCCCAACATCCAATGGAGAGAAAATTTTACCCATGCAGTTTGTTTAGTGGTCAATATACAGCGGGTTTGTAATAAGGTATTTAGCTCGAAAGGAGACCTAAACTTAAAAGATCCATAACTTTTTATCCGGTTGTACGATTTTCGCTCACAATACCTTTTCGTAATTAGATCAGAGCCCAAAATCCAATGGAGAGTGAATTTAACCCATTCAAGGTCGTTTAGAGGTCGTTATACAGTGGGTTGTAGTGGTAATGCGAGATTTAGCTCCAAATGACACATAAATTTCAATATGAAAGAATTTTAGATGTGGGTTGTAGTGAAAGTGAGAGATTTAGCTCCAAATGACACTCAAACTTTAAACATCAATAACTTTTGATCCGGTTTTCTGATTTTACCCCCACAACACCATTTAGGAATAAGATCGGAGCCCTACAATCATTGAAGCACAAGTGTTACACATTACAGTTCATTTAGTTGTCTATATTGAGCGGGTTGCATTGTTAATGTAAAATGTAGATCAAAATGACACCTAAACTTCAAACACATAACTTTTGATCAGGTTGTGTGATTTTTGCCCACAACACCTCTTCGAAATGAGCTCTGAGCCATGCATTCAATGGAGAGCAAGTTTTACCCAATGTAGTTCGTTTAGTGGTCGATATGCATTGAGTTGAAGTGGTAATGTGAGATTTAGCCCCAACTGACACCTAAACTTAAAACAGCTGATCTGGATGTCCGAATTTTGCACAAAACACCTTTTTGGAAAGAGCTGAGAGCCATACATCCTAAGGGGAATAGGATTTACTCGATCATGTTCATTTAGTGGTCGACGTATAGTGGATTGCAGTTGAAATGAGGGATTTTGCTCCAATTGGCACCTAAACTTCAAGCATCCATAACTTTTGATCTGGTTGTCTGATTTTTGCCCACAATGCCTTTTCAGAATGAGATCGGATCCCTACATCCAATGGACAACAAGTTTTACCCATTCCAGTTCGTTTGTGGTTGATCTACAGTGGGATGTAGGGAAAAATGAGAGATTTAGCTTCAAATGACGCTCAAACTTTAAACCGCAACAACTTTTGATCCGGTTGCCTGATTTTACTACACAACACCTTTTCGAAATGAGCTCGTAGCACTACATTTATTGGAGCACATGTATTACCCATTCCAGTTCATTTTTTTGTCAATATTTAGAGCGTTGCAGTGGTAATGCGAAATTTCGCTCCAAATGACACCTAAACCTTCCAACAGGCATAACTTTTGATTTGTATGTTTTATTTTTGCCAACATCACCTTTTCGGAATATGCTCGGAGGCATACATCCAATGGAGCACAATTATAAACCCTTACAGCTCATTTTAGTGGTCACATAAACTGTAACAGCTATAACTTTTGATCTGGTTGTCCGATTTTTGCGCACAACACCTTTTTGGAAAGAGCTCGGAGCCCTACATCCAATGGAGAGCAAATTTTACCCATCCAGTTTGTTTAGTGGTCAATATACAGTGGGTTTGTAATAATGTATTTAGCTCGAAAGGAGACATAAACTTTAAAGATCTATATCTTTTTATCCGGTTGTCCGATTTTCGCCCACAATACCTTTTCGTAATGAGATCGGAGCCCAAAATCCATTGGACAGTGAATTTAACCCATTCAAGGTCGTTTAAATGTCGATATACAGTGGGTTGTATTGGTAATGCAATATTTAGCTCCAAATGACACATAAATTTGAATATGAAAGAATTTTAGATGCGGTTTGTAGTGAAAGTGAGAGATTTAGCTCCAAATGACACTCAAACTTTAAACAACAATAACTTTTGATCCGGTTGTCTAATTTTACCCCCACAACACCATTTAGAAATGAGATCGGATCCCTACAATCATTGCAGCACAAGTTTTACCCATTACAGTTCATTTAGTTGTCTATATTGAGCGGGTTGCACTGTTAATGCAAAATGTAGCTCCAAATGACACCTAAACTTCAAACATCCATAACTTTTGATCAGGTTGTGTGATTTTTGCCCACAACACCTCTTCGAAATGAGCTCTGAGCCTTACATTCAATGGAGAGCAAGTTTTACCCAATGTAGTTCGTTTAGTGATCGATATGCATTGAGTTGAAGTGGTAATGTGGGATTTAGCTCCAACTGACACAACTTCAAACAGTTATAACTTAGATCCGGATGTCTGGATTATGCACAAAATACCTTTTCGGAAAGAGCTAAGAGCCATACATCCTAAGGTGAATTGGATTTACTCGATCAAGTTCATTTAGTGGTCGACGTATAGTGGATTGCAGTTGAAATGAGGGATTTTGCTCCAATTGGCACCTAAACTTCAAACATCCATAACTTTTGATCCGGTTGTCTGATTTTTGCCCACAACGCCTTTTCGTAATGAGATCGGATCTCTACATCCAATGGACAACAAGTTTACCCATTCCAGTTCGTTTGTGGTTGATCCACAGTGGGTTGTAGTGAAAAATGAGAGATTTAGCTCCAAATGACGCTCAAACTTTAAACCGCAACAACTTTTGATCTGGTTGCCTGATTTTACCACACAACACCTTTTCGAAATGAACTCGTAGCACTACATTCATTGGATCACATGTTTTACCCATTCCAGTTCATTTAGTTGTCAATATTTAGAGCGTTGTAGCGGTAACGCAAAATTTTGCTCCAAATGACACCTAAACCTTCCAACAGGCATAACTTTTGATTTGTTTGTTTGATTTTTGCGCACATCACCTTTTCGGAATATGCTCGGAGGCATACATCCAATAGAGCACAATTATAAAAACTTCAAGCTCATTTTAGTGGTCAATATACAAGGGGTTGCAATGGTGACGAGGACTCCTCTGGACACATAAACTGTAACAGCCATACAACTTTTTGGAAAGAGCTTGGAGCCCTACATCCAATGGAGAGCAAGCTTTACCCATCCATTTTGTTTAGTGGTCAATATACAGCGGGTTTGTAATAAGGTATTTAGGTCGAAAGGAGACCTAAACTTTAAAGATCCATAACTTTGTATCCGGTTGTCCGATTTTCGCCAACAATACCTTTTTGTAATGAGATCGGATCCCAAATCCAATGGAGAGCGAATTTAACCCATTCAAGGTCGTTTAGAGGTAGTTATACAGTGGGTTGTAGTGGTAATGCAATATTTAGCTCCAAATGACACATAAATTTCAATATGAAAGAATTTTAGATGTGTGTTGTAGTGAAAGTGAGAGATTTAGCTCCAAATGACACTCAAACTTAAAACAACAATAACTTTTGATCCGGTTGTCTGATTTTACCCCCACAACACCATTTATGAATGAGATCGGAGCCCTACAATCATTGAAGCACAAGTTTTACACATTACAGTTCATTTAGTTATCTATATTGAGCGGGTTGCACTGTTAATGTAAAATGTAGCTCCAAATGACACCTAAACTTCAAACAGTCATAACTTTTGATCAGGTTGTGTGATTTTTGCCCACAACACCTCTTCGAAATGAGCTCTGAGCCATGCATTCAACTGAGAGCAAGTTTTACCCATTGTAGTTCGTTTAGTGGTCGATATGCATTGAGTTGAAGTGGTAATGTGGGATTTAGCTCCAACTGATACCTAAACTTCAAACAGCTGATCCGGATGTCCGGATTTTGCACAAAACACCTTTTTGGAAAGATCTAAGAGCCATTCATCCTAAGGGGAATAAGATTTACTCGATCAAGTTCATTTAGTGGTCGACGTATACTGGATTGCAGTTGAAATGAGGGATTTTGCTCCAATTGGCACCTAAACTTCAAACATCCATAACTTTTGATCCGGTTTTCTGATTTTTGCCCACAACGCCTTCTCAGAATGAGATCGGAGCCCTACATCCAATGGACAACAAGTTTTACCCATTCCAGTTTGTTTGTGGTTGATCTACAGTGGGATGTAGGAAAAAATGAGAGATTTATCTCCATATGACGCTCAAATTTTAAACCGCAACAACTTTTGATCTGGTTGCCTAATTTTACCACACAACACCTTTTCGAAATGAGCTCGTAGCACTACATTTATTGGAGCACATGTATTACCCATTCCAGTTCATTTAGTTGTCAATATTTAGAGCATTGTAGTGGTAATGCGAAATTTTGCTCCAAATGACACTTAAACCTTCCAACATGCATAACTTTTGATTTGTATGTTTGATTTTTGCCCGCATCACCTTTTAGGAATATGCTCGGAGGCATACATCCAATGGAGCACAATTATAAACCCTTACAGCTCATTTTAGTGGTCACATAAACTGTAACAGCAATAACTTTTGATCTGGTTGTCCGATTTTTGCGCACAACACCTTTTTGGAAAGAGCTCGGAGCCCTACATACAATGGAGAGCAAATTTTACCCATCCAGTTTGTTTAGTGGTCCATATACAGCGGGTTTGTAATAATGTATTTAGCTCGAAAGGAGACATAAACTTTAAAGATCCATATCTTTTTATCCGGTTGTCCGATTTTCGCCGACAAAACCTTTTCGTAATGAGAACAGAGCCCAAAATCCAATGGAGAGCAAATTTACCCCATTCAAGGTCGTTTAGAGGTCGTTATACAGTGGGTTGTAGTGGTAATGCGAGATTTAGCTCCAAATGACACATAAATTTCAATATGAAATAATTTTAGATGTGGGTTGTAGTGAAAGTGAGAGATTTAGCTCCAAATGACACTCAAACTTAAAACAACAATAACTTTTGATCTGGTTATCTGATTTTACCACCACAACACCATTTATGAATGAGATCGGAGCCCTACAATCATTGAAGCACAAGTTTTACACATTACAGTTCATTTAGTTGTCTATATTGAGCGGGTTGCACTGTTAATGTAAAATGTTGCTCCAAGTGACACCTAAACTTTAAACAGTCATAACTTTTGATCAGGTTGTGTGATTTTTTCCCACAACACCTCTTCGAAATGAGCTCTGAGCAATGCATTCAACGGAGAGCAAGTTTTACCCATTGTAGTTCGTTTAGTGGTCGATATGCATTGAGTTGAAGTGGTAATGTGGGATTTAGCTCCAACTGATACCTAAACTTCAAACAGCTGATCCGGATGTTCGGATTTTGCACAAAACACCTTTTTGGAAAGAGCTAAGAGCCATACATCCTAAGGGGAATAAGATTTACTCGATCAAGTTCATTTAGTGGTCGACGTATACTGGATTGCAGTTGAAATGAGGGATTTTGCTCCAATTGGCACCTAAACTTCAAACATCCATAACTTTTGATCCGGTTTTCTGATTTTTGCCCACAACGCCTTTTCAGAATGAGATCGGAGCCCTACATCCAATGGACAACAAGTTTTACCCATTTCAGTTCGTTTGTGGTTGATCTACAGTGGGATGTAGGGAAAATGAGAGATTTATCTCCAAATGACGCTCAAACTTTAAACCGCAACAACTTTTGATCTGGTTGCCTAATTTTACCACACAACACCTTTTCAAAATGAGCTCGTAGCACTACATTTATTGGAGCACATGTATTACCCATTCCAGTTCATTTAGTTGTCAATATTTAGAGCGTTGTAGTTGGAATGCGAAATTTCGCTCCAAATGAGACCTAAACCTTTCAACAGGCATAACGTTTGATTTGTATGTTTGATTTTTGCCCACATCACCTTTTCGGAATATGCTCGGAGGCATACATCCAATGGAGCACAATTATAAACCCTTACAGCTCATTTTAGTGGTCACATAAACTGTAACAGCAATAACTTTTGATCTGGTTGTCCGATTTTTGCGCACAACACCTTTTTGGAAAGAGCTCGGAGCCCTACATCCAATGGAGGGCAAATTTTACCCATCCAGTTTGTTTAGTGGTCAATATACAGCGGGTTTGTAATAATGTATTTAGCTCGAAAGGAGACATAAATTTTAAAGATCCATATCTTTTTATACGATTGTCAAATTTTCGCCCAATACCTTTTCGTAATGAGATCGGAGCCCAAAATCCAATGGATAGTGAATTTAACCCATTCAAGGTCATTTAGATGTCGATATACAGTGGGTTGTAGTGGTAATGCAATATTTAGCTCCAAATGGCACATAAATTTTAATATGAAAAAATTTTAGATGCAGTTTGTAGTGAAAGTGAGAGATTTAGCTCCAAATGACACTCAAACTTTAAACAACAATAACTTTTGATCCGGTTGTCTGATTTTACCCCCACAACACCATTTAGGAATTAGATCGGAGCCCTACAATCATTGAAGCACAAGTTTTACCCATTACAGTTCATTTAGTTGTCTATATTGAGAGGGTTGCACTGTCAATGCAAAATGTAGCTCCAAATGACACCTAAACTTCAAACAGCCATAACTTTTGATCAGGTTGTGTTATTTTTGCCCAACACCTCTTCGAAATGAGCTATGAGCCCTACATTCAATGGAGAGCAAGTTTTACCCAATGTAGTTCGTTTAGTGATCGATATGCATTGAGTTGAATTGGTAATGTGGGATTTAGCTCCAACGGGCACCTAAACTTCAAACAACTATAACTTAGATCCGGATGTCCGGATTATGCACAAAACACCTTTTCGGAAAGAGCTAAGATCCATACATCCTAAGGTGAATAGGATTTACTCGATCAAGTTCATTTAGTGGTCGACGTATCGTGGATTGTAGTTGAAATGAGGGATTTTGCTCCAATTGGCACCTAAACTTCAAACATCCATAACTTTTGATCCGGTTGTCTGATTTTTGCCCACAACGCCTTTTCGTAATGAGATCGGATCCCTACATCCAATGGACAACAAGTTTACCCATTCCAGTTTGTTTGTGGTTGAACCACAGTGGGTTGTAATGAAAAATGAGAGATTTAGCTCCAAATGACGCTCAAACTTTAAACCGCAACAACTTTTGATCCGGTTGCCTGATTTTACCACACAACACCTTTTCTAAATGACCTCGTAGCACTACATTTATTGGAGCACATGTATTACCCATTCCAGTTCATTTAGTTGTCAATATTTAGAGCGTTGCAGTGGTAATGCGAAATTTCGCTCCAAATGACACCCAAACCTTCCAACAGGCATAACTTTTGATTTGTATGTTTGATTTTTGCCCACATCACCTTTTCGGAATATGCTCGGAGGCATACATCCAATGGAGCACAATTATAAACCGTTACAGCTCATTTTAGTGGTCACATAAACTGTAACAGCTATAACTTTTGATCTGGTTGTCCGATTTTTGCGCACAACCCCTTTTTGGAAAGAGCTCGGAGCCCTACATCCAATGGAGAGCAAATTTTACCCATCCAGTTTGTTTAGTAGACAATATATAGCGGGTTTGTAATAATGTATTTAGCTAGAAAGGAGACATAAACTTTAAAGATCCATGTCTTTTTATCCGGTTGTCTGATTTTCGCCCACAATACCTTTTCGTAATGAGATCGGAGCCCAAAATCCAATGGACAGTGAATTTAACCCATTCAAGGTCGTTTAGATGGCGATATACAGTGGGTTGTAGTGGTAATGCAATATTTAGCTCCAAATGACACATAAATTTCAATATGAAAGAATTTTAGATGCGGTTTGTAGTGAAAGTGAGAGATTTAGCTCCAAATGACACTCAAACTTTAAACAACATTAACTTTTGATCCGGTTGTCTGATTTTACCCCCACAACACCATTTAGGAATGAGATCGGAGCCGTACAATCATTGAAGCACAAGTTTTACCCATTACATTTCATTTAGTTGTCTATATTGAGCGGGTTGCACTGTTAATGCAAAATGTAGCTCCAAATGACACCTAAACTTCAAACATCCATAACTTTTGATCAGGTTGTGTGATTTTTGCCCACAACACCTCTTCGAAATGAGCTTTGAGCCCTACATTCAATGGAGAGCAAGTTTTACCCAATGTAGTTCATTTAGTGATCGATATACATTGAGTTGAAGTGGTAATGTGGGATTTATCTCCAACTGACACCTAAACTTCAAACAGCTATAACTTAGATCCGGATGTCCGGATTATGCACAAAACACCTTTTCGGAAAGAGCTAAGAGCCATACATCCTAAGGTGAATAGGATTTACTCGATCAAGTTCATTTAGTGGTCGACGTATAGTGGATTGCAGTTGAAATGAGGGATTTTGCTCCAATTGGCACCTAAACTTCAAACATTCATAACTTTTGATCCGGTTGTCTGATTTTTGCCCACAACGCCTTTTCGTAATGAGATCGGAGCCCTACATCCAATGGACTACAAGTTTACCCATTCCAGTTCGTTTGTGGGCGATCCACAGTGGGTTGTTGTGAAAACTGAGAGATTTAGCTCCAAATGACGCTCAAACTTTAAACCGCAACAACTTTTGATCTGGTTGCCTAATTTTACCACACAACACCTTTTCGAAATGAGCTCATAGCACTACATTTATTGGAACACATGTATTACCCATTCCAGTTCATTTAGTTGTCAATATTTAGAGCGTTGCATTGGTAATGCGAAGTTTCGCTCCAAATGACACCTACACCTTCCACAGGCATAACTTTTGATTTATATGTTTGATTTTTTCCCACATCACCTTTTCGGAATATGCTCGGAGGCATATATCCAATGGAGCACAATTATAAACCGTTACAGCTCATTTTAGTGGTCACATAAACTGTAATAGCTATAACTTTTGATCTAGTTGTCCGATTTTTGCGCACAAAACCTTTTTGGAAAGAGCTCGGAGCCCTACATCCAATGGAGGGCAAATTTTACCCATCCAGTTTGTTTAGTGGTCAATATACAGCGGGTTTGTAATAATGTATTTAGCTCGAAAGGAGACATAAACTTTAAAGATCCATATCTTTTTATACGGTTGTCCAATTTTCGCCCACAATACCTTTTCGTAATGAGATCGGAGCCCAAAATCCAATGGACAGTGAATTTAACCCATTCAAGGTCGTTTAGAAGTCGATATACAGTGGGTTGTAGTGGTAATGCAATATTTAGCTCCAAATGACACATAAATTTTAATATAAAAGAATTTTAGATGCGGTTTGTAGTGAAAGTGAGAGATTTAGCTCCAAATGACACTCAAACTTTAAACAACAATAACTTTTGATCCGGTTGTCTGATTTTACACCCACAACACCATTTAGGAACGAGATCGGAGCCCTACAATCATTGAAGCACAAGTTTTACCCATTACATTTCATTTAGTTGTCTATATTGAGCGGGTTTCACTGTTAATGCAAAATGTAGCTCCAAATGACACCTAAACTTCAAACATCCATAACTTTTGATCAGGTTGTGTGTTTTTTGCCCACAACACCTCTTCGAAATGAGCTTTGAGCCCTACATTCAATGGAGAGCAAGTTTTACCCAATGTAGTTCGTTTAGTGATCGATATGCATTGAGCTGAAGTGGTAATGTGGGATTTATCTCCAATTGACACCTAAACTTCAAACATCTATAACTTAGATCCGGATGTCCGGATTATGCACAAAACACCTTTTCGGAAAGAGCTAAGAGCCATACATCCTAAGGTGAATAGGATTTACTCGATCAAGTTCATTTAGTGGTCGACGTATAGTGGATTGCAGTTGAAATGAGGGATTTTGCTCCAATTGGCACCTAAACTTCAAACATCCATAACTTTTGATCCGGTTGTCTGATTTTTGCCCACAACGCCTTTTCGTAATGAGATCAGAGCCCTACACCCAATGGACAACAAGTTTACCCATTCCAGTTCTTTTGTGGGCGATCCACAGTGGGTTGTAGTGAAAAATGAGAGTTTTAGCTCCAAATGACGCTCAAACTTTAAACCGCAACAACTTTTGATCCGTTTGCCTAATTTTACCACACAACACCTTTTCGAAATGAGCTCGTAGCAATACATTTATTGGAACACATGTATTACCCATTCCAGTTCATTTAGTTGTCAATATTTAGAGCGTTGCAGCGGTAATGCAAAATTTTGCTCCAAATGACACCTAAACCTTCCAACAGGCATAACTTTTGATTTGTATGTTTGATTTTTGCCCACATCACCTTTTCGGAATATACTCGGAGGTATACATCCAATGGAGAACAATTATAAACACTTCCAGCTCATTTTAGTGGTCAATATACAGGGGGTTGCAATGGTGACGAGGGCTCCTCTGGACACATAAACTGTAACAGCCATAACTTTTGATCTGGTTGTCCGATTTTTGCGCACAACACCTTTTTGGAAAGATCTCGGAGCCCTATATCCAATGGAGAGCGAATTTTACCCATCCAGTTTGTTTAGTGATCAATATACAGCGGGTTTGTAATAAGGTATTTATCTCGAAAGGAGACCTAAACTGTAAAGATTCATAACTTTTTATCCGGTTGTCCGATTTTCGCCCACAATACCTTTTCGTAATGAGGTCGGAGCCCAAAATCCAATGGAGAGTGAATTTAACTGATTCAAGGTCGTTTAGAGGTCGTTATACAGTGGGTTGTAGTGGTAATGCGAGATTTAGCTCCAAATGACACATAAATTTCAATATGAAAGAATTTTAGATGTGGGTTATAGTGAAAGTGAGAGATTTAGCTACAAATGACACTCAAACTTTAAACAGCAATAACTTTTGATCCGGTTGTCTGATTTTACCCCCACAACACCATTTAGGAATGAGATTGGAGCCCCACAATCGTTGAAGCACAAGTTTTACACATTACAGTTCATTTAGTTGTCTATATTGAGCGGTTGCACTGTTAATGTAAAATGTAGCTCCAAATGACACCTAAACTTCAAACAGTCATAACTTTTGATCAGTTTGTGTGATTTTTGCCAACAACACCTCTTCGAAATGAGCTCTGAGCCATACAATCAATGGAGAGCAAGTTCTACCCAATGTAGTTCGTTTAGTGGTCGATATGCATTGAGTTGAAGTGGTAATGTGGGATTTAGCTCCAACTGACACCTAAACTTCAAACAACTGATCCGGATGTCCGGATTTTGCACAAAACACCTTTTTGGAAAGAGCTAAGAGCCATACATCCTAAGGGGAATAGGATTTACTCGATCATGTTCATTTAGTGGTCGACGTATAGTGGATTGCAGTTGAAATGAGGGATTTTGCTCCAATTGGCACCTAAACTTCGAACATCCATAAATTTTGATCTGGTTGTCTGATTTTTGCCGACAACACCTTTTCGGAATGAGATCGGAGCCCTACATCCAATGTACCACAAGTTTTACCCATTCCAGTTTGTTTATGGTTGATCTACAGTGGTTTGTAGTGAAAAATGAGAGATTTAGCTCCAAATGACGCTCAAACTTTAAACCGCAACAACTTTGGATTCGGTTGCCTGATTTTACCACACAACACCTTTTCGAAATGAGCTCGTAGCACTATATTCATTGGAGTACATGTTTTACCCATTCCAGTTAATTTAGTTGTCAATATTTAGAGCGTTGCAGCGGTAATGCGAAATTTCGCTCTAAATAAGACCTAAACCTTCCAACAGGCATAACTTTTGATTTGTATGTTTGATTTTGGCCCACATCACCTTTTCGGAATATGCTCGGAGGCATACATCCAATGGAGCACAATTATAAACCCTTATAGCTCATTTTAGTGGTCACATAAACTGTAACAACAATAACTTTTGATCTACTTGTCCGATTTTTGCGCACAGTACCTTATTGGAAAGAGCTCGGAGCCCTACATCCAATGGAGAGAAAATTTTACCCATCCAGTTTGTTTAGTGGTCAATATACAGAGGGTTTGTAATAAGGTATTTAGCTCGAAAGGAGACCTAAACTTTAAAGATCCATAACTTTTTATCCGGTTGTCCGATTTTCGCCCACAATACCTTTTCGTAATGAGATCGGAGCCCAAAATCCAATGGAGAGCGAATTTAACCCATTCAAGGTCGTTTAGAGGTCGTTATACAGTGGGTTGTTGTGTTAATGCGAGATTTACCTCCAAATGACACATAATATTTCAATATGAAAGAACTTTAGATGTGGGTTGTAGTGAAAGTGAGAGATTTAGCTCCAAATGACACTCAAACTTTAAACAGCAATAACTTTTGATCCGGTTGTCTGATTTTACCCACACAACACCATTTAGGTATGAGATCGGAGCCCTACAATCATTGAAGCACAAGTTTTACACATTACAGTTTATTTAGTTGTCTATATTGAGCGGTTGCACTGTTAATGTAAAATGTAGCTCCAAATGACACCTAAACTTCAAACAGTCATAACTTTTGATCAGGTTGTTTGATTTTTGCCAACAATACCTCTTCGAAAAAAGCTTTGAGCCATACATTCAATGGAGAGCAATTTTTACCCAATGTAGTTCGTTTAGTGGTCGATATGCATTGAGTTGAAGTGGTAATGTGGGATTTAGCTCCAACTGACACCTAAACTTCAAACAACTGATCTGGATGTCCGGATTTTGCACAAAACACCTTTTTGGAAAGAGCTAAGAGCCATACATCCTAAGGGGAATAGGATTTACTCGATCAGGTTCATTTAGTGGTCGACGTATAGTGGATTGCAGTTGAAATGAGGGATTTTGCTCCAAATGGCACTTAAACTTCGAACATCCATAAATTTTGATCCGGTTGTCTGATTTTTGCCCACAACGCCTTTTCGGAATGAAATCGGAGCCCTACATCGAATGGACAACAGTTTTACCCATTCCTGTTCGTTTATGGTTGATCTACAATGGTTTGTAGTGAAAAATGAAAGATTTAGCTCCAAATGATGCTCAAAATTTAAACCGCAACAACTTTTGATCTGGTTGCCTAATTTTACCACACAACACCTTTACGAAATGAGCTCGTAGCACTACATTCATTGGAGTACATGTTTTACCCATTCCAGTTCATTTAGTTATCAATATTTAGAGCGTTGTAGCGGTAATGCGAAATTTCGCTCCAAATGACACCTAAACCTTCCAACAGGCATAACTTTTGATTTGTATGTTTGATTTTTTCCCACGTCACCTTTTTGGAATATGCTCGGAGGCATACATCCAATGGAGCACAATTATAAACTCTTACAGCTCATTTTAGTGGTCACATAAACTGTAACAGCAATAACTTTTGATCTGGTTGTCTGATTTTTGCGCACAACACCTTATTGGAAAGAGCTCGGAGCCCTACATCCAATGGAGAGCAAATTTTACCCATCCAGTTTGTTTAGTGGTCAATATACAGCGGGTTTGTAACAATGTATTTAGCTCGAAAGGAGACATAAACTTTAATGATCCATATCTTTTTATCCGGTTGTCCGATTTTCGCCCACAATAACTTTTCGTAATGAGATCGGAGCCCAAAATCCAATGGACAGTGAATTTAACACATTCAAGGTCGTTTAGATGTCGATATACAGTGGGTTGTTGTGGTAATGCAATATTTAGCTCCAAATGACACATAAATTTCAATATGAAAGAATTTTATATGCGGTTTGTAGTGAAAGTGAGAGATTTAGCTCCAAATGACACTCAAACTTTAAATAGCAATAACCTTTGATCTGGTTGTCTGATTTTACCCCCACAACACCATTTAGGATTGAGATCGAAGCCCTACAATCATTGAAGCACAAGTTTTACCCATTACAGTTCATTTAGTTGTCTATATTGAGCGGGATGCACTGTTAATGCAAAATGTAGCTCCAAATGACACCTAAACTTCAAACAGTCATAACTTTTGATCAGGTTGTGTGATTTTTGCCCACAACACCCCTTCGAAATGAGCTCTGAGCCCTACATTCAATGGAGAGCAAGTTTTACCCAATGTAGTTTGTTCGGTGATCGATATGCATTGAGTTGAAGTGGTAATGTGGGATTTAGCTCCAACTGACACCTAAACTTTAAACAGCTATAACTTAGATCCGGATGTCCGGATTTTGCACAAAACACCTTTTTGGAAAGAGCTAAGAGTCATACATCCTAAGGTGAATAGGATTTACTCGATCAAGTTCATTTATTGGTCGACATATAGTGGATTGCAGTTGAATTGAGGGATTTTGCTCCAATTGGCACCTAAACTTCAAACATCCATAACTTTTGATCCGGTTGTCTGATTTTTGCCCACAACGCATTTTCGTAATGAGATCGGAGCCCTACATCCAATGGACAACAAGTTTACCCATTCCAGTTCGTTTTTGGTTGATCTACAGTGGGATGTTGGGAAAAATGAGAGATTTATCTCCAAATGATGCTCAAACTTTAAACCGCAACAACTTTTGATCTGGTTGCCTAATTTTACCACACAACACCTTTTTGAATGAGATCAGGTTGTGTGATTTTTGCCAACAACACCTCTTCGAAATGAGCTCTGAGCCATACATTTAATGGAGAGCAAGTTTTACCCAATGTAGTTCGTTTAGTGGTCGATATGCATTGAGTTGAAGTGGTAATGTGGGATTTACCTCCAACTGACACCTAAACTTCCAACAACTGATCCGGATGTCCGGATTTTGCACAAAACACCTTTTTGGAAAGAGCTAAAAGCCATACATCCTAAGGGGAATAGGATTTACTCGATCAAGTTCATTTAGTGGTCGACGTATAGTGGATTGCAGTTGAAATGAGGGATTTTGCTCCAATTGGCAGCTAAACTTCGAACATCCATAAATTTTGATCTGGTTGTCTGATTTTTGCCCACAATGCCTTTTCGGAATGAGATCGGAGCCCTACATCCAATGGACAACAAGTTTTACCCATTCCAGTTCGTTTGTGGTTGATCTGCAGTGGTTTGTAGTGAAAAATGAGAGATTTTGCTCCAAATGACACTCAAATTTAAACCGCAACAACTTTTGATCCGGTTGCCTGATTTTACAACACAACACCTTTTCGAAATGAGCTCGTAGCACTACATTCATTGGAGTACATGTTTTACCCATTCCAGTTCATTAAGTTGTCAAT
This sequence comes from Dactylorhiza incarnata, assembly GCA_033032865.1. NCBI lineage: Eukaryota > Viridiplantae > Streptophyta > Magnoliopsida > Asparagales > Orchidaceae > Dactylorhiza > Dactylorhiza incarnata. The sequence goes on along the minus strand of JAWHQI010000201.1, from coordinate 327,526 downwards.
ATTTAGAGCGTTGCAGCGGTAATGCGAAATTTCGCTCCAAATAAGACCTAAACCTTCCAACAGGCATAACTTTTGATTTGTATGTTTGATTTTTGCCCACATCACCTTTTCGGAATATGCTCGGAGGTATACATCCAATGTAGCACAACTATAAACACTTCCAGCTCATTTTAGTGGTCAATATACACGGGGTTGCAATGGTGACGAGGGCTCCTCTGGGCACATAAACTGTAACAGCCATAACTTTTGATCTGGTTGTCCGATTTTTGCGCACAACACCTTTTTGGAAAGAGCTCGGAGCCCTACATCCAATGGAGAGAATTTTACCCATCCAGTTTGTCTAGTGGTCAATATACAGCGGGTTTGTAATAAGGTATTTATCTCGAAAGGAGACCTAAACTTTAAAGATCCATAACTTTTTATCCGGTTGTCCGATTTTCGCCCACAATACCTTTTCGTAATGAGGTCGGAGCCCAAAATCCATTGGAGAGCGAATTTAACCCATTCAAGGTCGTTTAGAGGTCGTTATACAGTGGGTTTTAGTGGTAATGCGAGATTTAGCTCCAAATGACACAAATTTCAATATGAAAGAATTTTAGACGTGGGTTGTAGTGAAAGTGAGAGATTTAGCATACATCCAATGGAGCATAATTATAAACTCTTACAGCTCATTTTAGTGGTCACATAAACAGTAACAGCAATAACTTTTGATCTGGTTGTCCGATTTTTGCGCACACCTTATCCGGTTGTCCGATTTTCGCCCACAATAACTTTTCGTAATAATATCGGAGCCCAAAATTCAATGGACAGTGAATTTAACCCATTCAAGGTCGTTTAGATGTCGATATACAGTGGGTTGTAGTGGTAATGCAATATTTAGCCCCAAATGACACATAAATTTTAATACGAAAGAATTTTATATGCGGTTTGTAGTGAAAGTGAGAGATTTAGCTCCAAATGACACTCACACTTTAAATAGCAATAACCTTTGATCTGGTTGTCTGATTTTACCCCCACAACACCATTTAGGAATGAGATCGAAGCCCTACAATCATTGAAGCACAAGTTTTACCCATTACAGTTCATTTAGTTGTCTATATTGAGCGGGTTGCACTGTTAATGCAAAATGTAGCTCCAAATGACACCTAAACTTCAAACAACCATAACTTTTGATCAGGTTGTGTGATTTTTGCCCACAACACCTCTTCGAAATGAGCTATGAGCCCTACATTCAATGGAGAGCAAGTTTTACCCAATGTAGTTCGTTTAGTGATCGATATGCATTGAGTTGAAGTGGTAATGTGGGATTTAGCTCCAACTGACACCTAAACTTTAAACAGCTATAACTTAGATCCGGATGTCCGGATTTTGCACAAAACACCTTTTCGGAAAGAGCTAAGAGCCATACATTCTAAGGTGAATAGGATTTACTCGATCAAGTTAATTTAGTGGTCGACGTATAGTGGATTGCAGTTGAAATGAGGGATTTTGCTCCAATTGGCACCTAAACTTCAAACATCCATAACTTTTGATCTGGTTGTCTGATTTTTGCCCACAATGCCTTTTCGTAATGAGATCGGAGCCCTACATCCAATGGACAACAAGATTACCCATTCCAGTTCGTTTGTGGGCGAACCACAGTGGGTTGTAGTGAAAAATGAGAGATTTAGCTCTAAATGACGCTCAAACTTTAAACCACAACAACTTTTGAGGTAGTTGCCTGACTTTACCACACAACACCTTTTCGAAATGAGCTCGTAGAACTACATTCATTGGAGCACATGTTTTACCCATTCCAGTTCAATTAGTTGTCAATATTTAGAGCGTTGCAGCGGTAATGCGAAATTTTGCTCCAAATGACACCTAAACCTTCCAACAGGCATAACTTTTGATTTGTATGTTTGATTTTTGCCCACATCACCTTTTCGGAATATGCTCGGAGGTATACATCCAATGTAGCACAACTATAAACACTTCCAGCTCATTTTAGTGGTCAATATACACGGGGTTGCAATGGTGACGAGGGCTCCTCTGGGCACATAAACTGTAACAGCCATAACTTTTGATCTGGTTGTCCGATTTTTGCGCACAACACCTTTTTGGAAAGAGCTCGGAGCCCTACATCCAATGGAGAGAATTTTACCCATCCAGTTTGTCTAGTGGTCAATATACAGCGGGTTTGTAATAAGGTATTTATCTCGAAAGGAGACCTAAACTTTAAAGATCCATAACTTTTTATCCGGTTGTCCGATTTTCGCCCACAATACCTTTTCGTAATGAGGTCGGAGCCCAAAATCCATTGGAGAGCGAATTTAACCCATTCAAGGTCGTTTAGAGGTCGTTATACAGTGGGTTTTAGTGGTAATGCGAGATTTAGCTCCAAATGACACAAATTTCAATATGAAAGAATTTTAGACGTGGGTTGTAGTGAAAGTGAGAGATTTAGCTACAAATGACACTCAAACTTTAAACAACAATAACTTTTGATCCGGTAGTCTGATTTTACCCCCACAACACTATTTAGGAATGAGATTGGAGCCCTACAATCGTTGAAGCACAAGTTTTACACATTACAGTTCATTTAGTTGTCTATATTGAGCGGTTGCACTGTTAATGTCAAATGTAGCTCCAAATGACACCTAAACTTCAAACAGTCATAACTTTTGATCAATTTGTGTGATTTTTGCCAACAACACCTCTTCGAAATGAGCTCTGAGCCATACATTCAATGGAGAGCAAGTTTTACCCAATGTAGTTCGTTTAGTGGTCGATATGCATTGAGTTGAAGTGGTAATGTGGGATTTAGCACCAACTGACACCTAAACTTCAAACAACTGATCCGGATGTCCGGATTTTGCACAAAACACCTTTTTGGAAAGTGCTAAGAGCCATACATCCTAAGGCGAATATGATTTACTCGATCAGGTTCATTTAGTGGTCGACGTATAGTGGGTTGCAGTTGAAATGAGGGATTTTGCTCCAATTGGCACCTAAACTTCGAACATCCATAAATTTTTATCCGGTTGTCTGATTTTTGCCCACAACGCCTTTTCGGAATGAGATTGGAGCCCTACATCCAATGGACAACAAGTTTTACCCATTCCAGTTCGTTTATGGTTGATCTACAGTGGTTTGTAGTGAAAAATGAGAGATTTAGCTCCAAATGATGCTCAAACTTTAAACCGCAACAACTTTTGATCCGGTTGCCTGATTTTACCACACAACACCTTTTCGAAATGAGCTCGTAGCACTACATTCATTGGAGTACATGTTTTACCCATTCCAGTTTATTTAGTTGTCAATATTTAGAGCGTTGCAGCGGTAATGCGAAATTTCGCTCCAAATGACACCTAAACCTTCCAACACTCATAACTTTTGATTTGTATGTTTGATTTTTGCCCACATCACCTTTTCGGAATATGCTCGGAGGCATACATCCAATGGAGCACAATTATAAACCCTTACAGCTCATTTTAGTGGTCACATAAACTGTAACAGCAATAACTTTTGATCTAGTTATCCGATTTTTGCGCACAACACCTTATTGGAAAGAGCTCGTAGCCCTACATTCAATGGAGAGCAAATTTTACCCATCCAGTTTATTTAGTGGTCAATATACAGAGGGTTTGTAATAAGGTATTTAGCTCGAATGGAGAACTAAACTTTAAAGATCCATAACTTTTTATCCGGTTGTCCGATTTTCGCCCACAATACCTTTTCGTTATGAGATCGGAGCCCAAAATCCAATGGAGAGCGAATCTAACCCATTCAAGGTCGTTTAGAGGTCGTTATACAGTGGGTTGTAGTGGTAATGCGAGATTTAACTCCAAATGACACATAAATTTCAATATGAAAGAATTTTAGATGTGGGTTGTAGTGAAAGTGAGAGATTTAGCTCCAAATGACACTCAAACTTTAAACAGCAATAACTTTTGATCCGGTTGTCTGATTTTTCCCCCACAACACCATTTAGGTATGAGATCGGAGCCCTACAATCATTGAAGCACAAGTTTTACACATTACAGTTCATTTAGTTGTCTATATTAAGCGGTTGCACTGTTAATATAAAATGTAGCTCCAAATGACACCTAAACTTCAAACAGTCATAACTTTTGATCAGGTTGTGTGATTTTTGCCAACAATACCTCTTCGAAAATAGCTTTGAGCCATACATTCAATGGAGAGCAAGTTTTACCCAATGTAGTTCGTTTAATGGTCGATATGCATTGAGTTGAAGTGGTAATATGGGATTTAGCTCCAACTGACACGTAAACTTCAAACAACTGATCTGGATGTCCGGATTTTGCACAAAACACCTTTTTGGAAAGAGCTAAGAGCCATACATCCTAAGGGGAATAGGATTTACTCGATCAGGTTCATTTAGTGGTCGACGTATAGTGGATTGCAGTTGAAATGAGGGATTTTGCTCCAAATGGCACCTAAACTTCGAACATCCATAAATTTTGATCCGGTTGTCTGATTTTTGCCCACAACGCCTTTTCGGAATGAGATCGGAGCCCTACATCGAATGGACAACAAGTTTTACCCATTCCTCTTCGTTTATGGTTGATCTACAGTGGTTTATAGTGAAAAATGAGAGATTTAGCTCCAAATGACGCTCAAACTTTAAACCGCAACAACTTTTGATCTGGTTGCCTGATTTTACCACACAACACCTTTTCGAAATGAGCTCGTAGCACTACATTCATTGGAGTACATGTTTTACCCATTCCAGTTCATTTAGTTGTCAATATTTAGAGCGTTGCAGCGGTAATGCAAAATTTCGCTCCAAATGACACCTAAACCTTCCAACAGGCATAACTTTTGATTTGAATGTTTGATTTTTTCCCACATCACCTTTTTGGAATATGCTCGGAGGCATACATCCAATGGAGCACAATTATAAACCCTTACAGCTCATTTTAGTGGTCACATAAACTGTAACAGCAATAACTTTTGATCTGGTTGTCCGATTTTTGCGCACAACTCCTTTTTGGAAAGAGCTCGGAGCCCTACATCCAATGGAGAGCAAATTTTACCCATCCAGTTTGTTTAGTGGTCAATATACAGTGGGTTTGTAATAAGGTATTTAGCTCGAAAGGAGACCTAAACTTTAAAGATCCATAACTTTTTATCCGGTTGTCCTATTTTTGCCCACAATACCTTTTCGTAATGAGATCGGAGCCCAAAATCCAATGGAGAGCGAATTTAACCCATTCAAGGTCGTTTAGAGGTCATTATACAGTGGGTTGTACTGGAAATGCGAGAGTTAGCTCCAAATGACACAAATCTCAATATGAAAGAATTTTAGATGTGGGTTGTAATGAAAGTGAGATATTTAGCTCCAAATGACACTCAAACTTTAAACAACAATAACTTCTGATCCGGTTGTCTGATTTTACCCCCACAACACCATTTAGGAATGAGATCGGACCCCTACAATCATTGAAGCACAAGTTTTACACATTACAGTTCATTTAGTTGTTTATATTGAGCGGGTTGCACTGTTAAAGTAAAATGTAGCTCCAAATGACACCTAAACTTCAAACAGTCATAACTTTTGATTAGGTTGTGTAATCTTTGCCAACAACACCTCTTTGAAATGAGCTCTGAGCCATACATTCAATGGTGAGCAAGTTTTACCCAATGTAGTTCGTTTAGTGGTCGATATGCATTGAGTTGAAGTGGTAATGTGGGATTTAGCTCCAACTGACACCTAAACTTCCAACAACTGATCCAGATGTTCGGATTTTGCACAAAACACCTTTTTGGAAAGAGCTAAAAGCCATACATCCTAAGGGGAATAGGATTTACTCGATCAAGTTCATTTAGTGGTCGACGTATTGTGGATTGCAGTTGAAATGAGGGATTTTGCTCCAATTGGCACCTAAACTTCGAACATCCATAAATTTTGATCCGGTTGTCTAATTTTTGCCCACAACGCCTTTTCGGAATAAGATCGGAGCCCTACATCCAATGGACAACAAGTTTTACCCATTCCAGTTCGTTTGTGGTTGATCTACAGTGGTTTGTAGTGAAAAATGAGAGATTTTGCTCCAAATGACGCTCAAACTTTAAACCGCAACAACTTTTGATCTGGTTGCCTGATTTTACCACAAAATACCTTTTTGAAATGAGCTCGTAGCACTACATTCATTGGAGTACATGTTTTACCCATTCCAGTTCATTTAGTTGTCAATATTTAGAGCGTTGCAGCGGTAATGCGAAATTTCGCTCCAAATAAAACCTAAACCTTCTAATAGGCATAACTTTTGATTTGTATGTTTGATTTTTGCCCACATCACCTTTTCGGAATATGCTCGGAGGCATACATCCAATGGAGCACAATTATAAAATCTTACATCTCATTTTAGTGGTCGCATAAACTGTAACAGCAATAACTTTTGATCTGGTTGTCCGATTTTTGCGCACAACACCTTTTTGGAAAGAGCTCGGAGCCCTACATCCAATGGAGAGCAAATTTTACCCATCCAGTTTGTTTAGTGGTCAATATACAGCGGGTTTGTAACAATGTATTTAGCTCGAAAGGAGACATAAACTTTAATGATCCATATCTTTTTATCCGGTTGTCCGATTTTCGCCCACAATAACTTTTCGAAATGAGATCGGAGCCCAAAATCTAATGGACAGTGAATTTAACCCATTCAAGGTCATTTAGATGTCGATATACAGTGGGTTGTAGTGGTAATGCAATATTAAGCTCCAAATGACACATAAATTTCAATATGAAAGAATTGTATATGCTGTTTGTAGTGAAAGTGAGAGATTTAGCTCCAAATGACACTCACACTTTAAATAGCAATAACCTTTGATCTGGTTGTATGATTTTACCCCCACAACACCATTTAGGAATGAGATCGAAGCCCTACAATCATTGAAGCACAAGTTTTACCCATTACAGTTCATTTAGTTGTCTATATTGAGCGGGTTGCACTGTTAATGCAAAATGTAGCTCCAAATGACACCTTAACTTCAAACAGCCATAACTTGTGATCAGGTTGTGTGATTTTTGCCCACAACACCTCTTCGAAATGAGCTCTGATCCCTACATTCAATGGAGAGCAAGTTTTACCCAATGTAGTTTGTTTAGTGATTGATATGCATTGAGTTGAAGTGGTAATGTGGGATTTAGCTCCAACTGACACGTAAACTTTAAACAGCTATAACTTAGATCCGGATGTCCGGATTTTGCACAAAACACCTTTTTGGAAAAAGCTAAGAGCCATACATCCTAAGGTGAATAGGATTTACTCGATCAAGTTCATTTATTGGTCGACGTATAGTGGATTGCAGTTGAAATGAGAGATTTTGCTCCAATTGGCACCTAAACTTCAAACATCCATAACTTTTGATCCGGTTGTCTGATTTTTGTCCACAATGCATTTTCGTAATGAGATCGGAGCCCTACAACCAATGGACAACAAGTTTACCCATTCCAGTTCGTTTGTGGTTGATCTACAGTGGGATGTAGGGAAAAATGAGAGATTTATCTCCAAATGACGCTCAAACTTTAAACCGCAACAACTTTTGATCTGGTTGCCTAATTTTACCACACAACACCTTTTTGAAATGAGTTCGTAGCACTACATTTATTGGAGCACATGTATTACCCATTCCAGTTCATTTAGTTGTCAATATTTAGAGCGGTGTAGTGGTAATGCGAAATTTCGCTCCAAATGACACCTACACCTTCCAACAGGCATAACTTTTGATTTGTATCTTTGATTTTTGCCCACATCACCTTTTCGGAATATGCTCGGAGGCATACATCCAATGGAGCACAATTATAAACACTTCCAGCTCATTTTAGTGGTCAATATACAGGGGGTTGCAATGGTGACGAGGGCTCCTCTGGACACATAAACTGTAACAGCCATAACTTTTGATCTGGTTGTCCGATTTTTGCGCACAACTCCTTTTTGGAAAGAGCTCGGAGCCCTACATCCAATGGAGAGCAAATTTTACCCATCCAGTTTGTTTAGTGGTCAATATACAGTGGGTTTGTAATAAGGTATTTAGCTCGAAAGGAGACCTAAACTTTAAAGATCCATAACTTTTTATCCGGTTGTCCGATTTTCGCCCACAATACCTTTTCGTAATGAGATCAGAGCCCAAAATCCAATGGAGAGCGAATTTAAACCATTCAAGGTCGTTTAGAGGTCGTTATACAGTGGGTTGTAGTGGTAATGCGAGATTTAGCTCCAAATGACACAAATTTCAATATGAAAGAATTTTAGATGTGGGTTGTAGTGAAAGTGAGATATTTAGCTCCAAATGACACTCAAACTTTAAACAACAATAACTTTTGATCCGGTTGTCTGATTTTACCCCCACAACACCATTTAGGAATGAGATCGAAGCCCTACAATCATTGAAGCACAAGTTTTACACATTACAGTTCATTTAGTTGTGTATATTAAGCGGGTTGCACTGTTAATGTAAAATGTAGCTCCAAATGACACCTAAACTTCAAACAGTCATAACTTTTGATCAGGTTGTGTGATTTTTGCCAACAACACCTCTTTGAAATGAGCTCTGAGCCATACATTCAATGGTGAGCAAGTTTTACCCAATGTAGTTCGTTCAGTGGTCGATATGCATTGAGTTGAAGTGGTAATGTGGGATTTAGCTCCAACTGACACCTAAACTTCCAACAACTGATCCGGATGTCCGGATTTTGCACAAAACACCTTTTTGGAAAGAGCTAAAAGCCATACATCCTAAGGGGAATAGGATTTACTTGATCAAGTTCATTTAGTGGTCGACGTATAGTGGATTGCAGTTGAAATGAGGGATTTTGCTCCAATTGGCACCTAAACTTCGAACATCCATAAATTTTGATCCGGTTGTCTGATTTTTGCCCACAACGCCTTTTCGGAATGAGATCGGAGCCCTACATCCAATGGACAACAAGTTTTACCCATTCCAGTTCGTTTGTGGTTGAACTACAGTGGCTTGTAGTGAAAAGTGAGAGATTTTGCTCCAAATGACGCTCAAACTTTAAACCGCAACAACTTTTGATCCGGTTGCCTGATTTTACCACACAACACCTTTTCGAAATGAGCTCGTAGCACTACATTCATTGGAGTACATGTTTTACCCATTCCAGTTCATTTAGTTGTCAATATTTAGAGCGTTGCAGCGGTAATGCGAAATTTCACTCCAAATAAGACCTAAACCTTCCAACAGGCATAACTTTTGATTTGTATGTTTGATTTTGGCCCACATCACCTTTTCGGAATATGCTCGGAGGCATACATCCAATGGAGCACAATTATAAACCCTTACAGCTCATTTTAGTGGTCACATAAATTGTAACAGCAATAACTTTTGATCTGGTTGTCCGATTTTTGCGCACAACACCTTTTTGGAAAGAGCTCGGAGCCCTACATCCAATGGAGAGCAAATTTTACCCATCCAGTTTGTTTAGTGGTCAATATACAGCGGGTTTGTAACAAGGTATTTAGCTCGAAAGGAGACCTAAACTTTAAAGATCCATAACTTTTTATCCGGTTGTCCGATTTTCGCCCACAATATCTTTTCGTAATGAGATCGGAGCCCAAAATCCAATGTAGAGCGAATTTAACACATTCAAGGTCGTTTAGATGTCGTTATACAGTGGGTTGTAGTGGTAATGCGAGATTTAGCTCCAAATGACACATAAATTTCAATATGAAAGAATTTTAGATGTGCGTTGTAGTGAAAGTGAGAGATTTAGCTCCAAATGACACTCAAACTTTAAACAACAATAACTATTGATCCGGTTGTCTGATTTTACCCCCACAACACCATTTAGGAATGCGATCGGAACCCTACAATCATTGAAGCACAAGTTTTACACATTACAGTTCATTTAGTTGTCTATATTGAGCGGGTTGCACTGTTAATGCAAAATGTAGCTCCAAATGACACCTAAACTTCAAACAGTCATAACTTTTGATTAGGTTGTGTGATTTTTGCCAACAACACCTCTTCGAAATGAGCTCTGCGCCATACATTCAATGGAGAGCAAGTTTTACCCAATGTAGTTTGTTTAGTGGTCGATATGCATTGAGTTGAAGTGGTAATGTGGGATTTAGCTCCAACTGACACCTAAACTTCCAACAACTGATCCGGATGTCCGAATTTTGCACAAAACACCTTTTTGGAAAGAGCTAAAAGTCATAGATCCTAAGGGGAATAGGATTTACTCGATCAAGTTCATTTAGTGGTCGACGTATAGTGGATTGCAGTTGAAATGAGGGATTTTACTCCAATTGGCACCTAAACTTCGAACATCCATAAATTTTGATCCGGTTGTCTAATTTTTGCCCACAATGCCTTTTCGGAATGAGATCGGAGCCCTACATCCAATGGACAACAAGTTTTGCCCATTCCAGTTCGTTTGTGGTTGATCTACAGTGGTTTGTAGTGAAAAATGAGAGATTTTGCTCCAAATGACGCTCAAACTTTAAACCGCAACAACTTTTGATCCGGTTGCCTGATTTTACCACAAAATACCTTTTCGAAATGAGCTCGTAGCACTACATTCATTGGAGTACATGTTTTACCCATTCCAGTTCATTTAGTTGTCAATATTTAGAGCGTTGCAGCGGTAATGCGAAATTTCGCTCCAAATGACACCTAAACCTTCCAACAGGCATAACTTTTGATTTGTATGTTTGATTTTTGCCCACATCACCTTTTCGGAATATGCTCGGAGGCATACATCCAATGGAGCACAATTATAAACACTTCCAGCTCATTTTAGTGGTCAATATACAGGGGGTTGCAATGGTGACGAGGGCTCCTCTGGACACACAAACTGTAACAGCCATAACTTTTGATCTGGTTGTCCAATTTTTGCGCACAACTCCTTTTTGGAAAGAGCTCGGAGCCCTACATCCAATGGAGAGCAAATTTTACCCATCCAGTTTGTTTAGTGGTCAATATACAGTGGGTTTGTAATAAGGTATTTAGCTCGAAAGGAGACCTAAACTTTAAAGATCCATAACTTTTTATCCGGTTGTCCGATTTTGCCCACAATACCTTTTCGTAATGAGATCGGAGCCCAAAATCCAATGGAGAGCGAATTTAACCCATTCAAGGTCGTTTAGAGGTCGTTATACAGTGGGTTGTAGTGGAAATGCGAGATTTAGCTCCAAATGACACAAATTTCAATATGAAAGAATTTTAGATGTGGGTTGTAGTGAAACTGAGATATTTAGCTCCAAATGACACTCAAACTTTAAACAACAATAACTTTTGATCCGGTTGTCTGATTTTACCCCCACAACACCATTTAGGAATGAGATCGAAGCCCTGCAATCATTGAAGCACAAGTTTTACACATTACAGTTCATTTAGTTGTGTATATTAAGCGGGTTGCACTGTTAATGTAAAATGTAGCTCCAAATGACACCTAAACTTCAAACAGTCATAACTTTTGATCAGGTTGTGTGATTTTTGCCAACAACACCTCTTTGAAATGAGCTCTGAGCCATACATTCAATGGTGAGCAAGTTTTACCCAATGTAGTTCGTTCAGTGGTCGATATGCATTGAGTTGAAGTGGTAATGTGGGATTTAGCTCCAACTGACACCTAAACTTCCAACAACTGATCCGGATGTCCGGATTTTGCACAAAACACCTTTTTGGAAAGAGCTAAAAGCCATACATCCTAAGGGGAATAGGATTTACTTGATCAAGTTCATTTAGTGGTCGACGTATAGTGGATTGCAGTTGAAATGAGGGATTTTGCTCCAATTGGCACCTAAACTTCGAACATCCATAAATTTTGATCCGGTTGTCTGATTTTTGCCCACAACGCCTTTTCGGAATGAGATCGGAGCCCTATATCCAATGGACAACAAGTTTTACCCATTCCAGTTCGTTTGTGGTTGAACTACAGTGGCTTGTAGTGAAAAGTGAGAGATTTTGCTCCAAATGACGCTCAAACTTTAAACCGCAACAACTTTTGATCCGGTTGCCTGATTTTACCACACAACACCTTTTCGAAATGAGCTCGTAGCACTACATTCATTGGAGTACATGTTTTACCCATTCCAGTTCATTTAGTTGTCAATATTTAGAGCGTTGCAGCGGTAATGCGAAATTTCACTCCAAATAAGACCTAAACCTTCCAACAGGCATAACTTTTGATTTGTATGTTTGATTTTGGCCCACATCACCTTTTCGGAATATGCTCGGAGGCATACATCCAATGGAGCACAATTATAAACCCTTACAGCTCATTTTAGTGGTCACATAAATTGTAACAGCAATAACTTTTGATCTGGTTGTCCGATTTTTGCGCACAACACCTTTTTGGAAAGAGCTCGGAGCCCTACATCCAATGGAGAGCAAATTTTACCCATCCAGTTTGTTTAGTGGTCAATATACAGCGGGTTTGTAATAAGGTATTTAGCTCGAAAGGAGACCTAAACTTTAAAGATCCATAACTTTTTATCTGGTTGTCCGATTTTCGCGCACAATATCTTTTCGTAATGAGATCGGAGCCCAAAATCCAATGTAGAGCGAATTTAACCCATTCAAGGTCGTTTAGATGTCGTTATACAGTGGGTTGTAGTGGTAATGCGAGATTTAGCTCCAAATGACACATAAATTTCAATATGAAAGAATTTTAGATGTGCGTTGTAGTGAAAGTGAGAGATTTAGCTCCAAATGACACTCAAACTTTAAACAACAATAACTATTGATCCGGTTGTCTGATTTTACCCCCACAACACCATTTAGGAATGCGATCGGAGCCCTACAATCATTGAAGCACAAGTTTTACACATTACAGTTCATTTAGTTGTCTATATTGAGCGGGTTGCACTGTTAATGCAAAATGTAGCTCCAAATGACACCTAAACTTCAAACAGTCATAACTTTTGATTAGGTTGTGTGATTTTTGCCAACAACACCTCTTCGAAATGAGCTCTGCGCCATACATTCAATGGAGAGCAAGTTTTACCCAATGTAGTTTGTTTAGTGGTCGATATGCATTGAGTTGAAGTGGTAATGTGGGATTTAGCTCCAACTGACACCTAAACTTCCAACAACTGATCCGGATGTCCGAATTTTGCACAAAACACCTTTTTGGAAAGAGCTAAAAGCCATAGATCCTAAGGGGAATAGGATTTACTCGATCAAGTTCATTTAGTGGTCGACGTATAGTGGATTGCAGTTGAAATGAGGGATTTTACTCCAATTGGCACCTAAACTTCGAACATCCATAAATTTTGATCCGGTTGTCTAATTTTTGCCCACAATGCCTTTTCGGAATGAGATCGGAGCCCTACATCCAATGGACAACAAGTTTTGCCCATTCCAGTTCGTTTGTGGTTGATCTACAGTGGTTTGTAGTGAAAAATGAGAGATTTTGCTCCAAATGACGCTCAAACTTTAAACCGCAACAACTTTTGATCCGGTTGCCTGATTTTACCACAAAATACCTTTTCGAAATGAGCTCGTAGCACTACATTCATTGGAGTACATGTTTTACCCATTCCAGTTCATTTAGTTGTCAATATTTAGAGCGTTGCAGCGGTAATGCGAAATTTCGCTCCAAATGACACCTAAACCTTCCAACAGGCATAACTTTTGATTTGTATGTTTGATTTTTGCCCACATCACCTTTTCGGAATATGCTCGGAGGCATACATCCAATGGAGCACAATTATAAACACTTCCAGCTCATTTTAGTGGTCAATATACAGGGGGTTGCAATGGTGACGAGGGCTCCTCTGGACACATAAACTGTAACAGCCATAACTTTTGATCTGGTTGTCCAATTTTTGCGCACAACTCCTTTTTGGAAAGAGCTCGGAGCCCTACATCCAATGGAGAGCAAATTTTACCCATCCAGTTTGTTTAGTGGTCAATATACAGTGGGTTTGTAATAAGGTATTTAGCTCGAAAGGAGACCTAAACTTTAAAGATCCATAACTTTTTATCCGGTTGTCCGATTTTTGCCCACAATACCTTTTCGTAATGAGATCGGAACCCAAAATCCAATGGAGAGCGAATTTAACCCATTCAAGGTCGTTTAGAGGTCGTTATACAGTGGGTTGTAGTGGAAATGCGAGATTTAGCTCCAAATGACACAAATTTCAATATGAAAGAATTTTAGATGTGGGTTGTAGTGAAAGTGAGATATTTAGCTCCAAATGAGACTCAAACTTTAAAAAACAATAACTTCTGATCCGGTTGTCTGATTTTACCCCCACAACATCATTTAGGAATGAGATCGGAGCCCTACAATCATTGAAGCACAAGTTTTACACATTACAGTTCATTTAGTTGTCTATATTGAGCGGGTTGCACTGTTAATGTAAAATGTAGCTCCAAATGACACCTAAACTTCAAACAGTCATAACTTTTGATCAGGTTGTGTGATCTTTGCCAACAACACCTCTTTGAAATGAGCTTTGAGCCATACATTCAATGGTGAGCAAGTTTTACCCAAGGTAGTTCGTTTAGTGGTCGATATGCATTGAGTTGAAGTGGTAATGTGGGATTTAGCTCCAACTGACACCTAAACTTCCAACAACTGATCCAGATGTCCGGATTTTGCACAAAATGCCTTTTTGGAAAGAGCTAAAAGCCATACATCCTAAGGGGAATAGGATTTACTCGATCAAGTTCATTTAGTGGTCGACGTATAGTGGATTGCAGTTGAAATGAGGGATTTTGCTCCAATTGGCACCTAAACTTCGAACATCCATAAATTTTGATCTGGTTGTCTAATTTTTGCACACAACGCCTTTTCGGAATGAGATCGGAGCCCTACATCCAATGGACAACAAGTTTTACACATTCCAGTTCGTTTGTGGTTGATCTACAGTGGTTTGTAGTGAAAAATGAGAGATTTTGCTCCAAATGACGCTCAAACTTTAAACCGCAACAACTTTTGATCCGGTTGCCTGATTTTACCACAAAATACCTTTTCGAAATGAGCTCGTAGCACTACATTCATTGGAGTACATGTTTTACCCATTCCAGTTCATTTAGTTGTCAATATTTAGAGCGTTGCAGCGGTAATGCGAAATTTCGCTCCAAATAAGACCTAAACCTTCCAATAGGCATAACTTTTGATTTGTATGTTTGATTTTTGCCCACATCACCTTTTCGGAATATGCTCGGAGGCATACATCCAATGGAGCACAATTATTAACTCTTACATCTCATTTTAGTGGTCGCATAAACTGTAACAGCAATAACTTTTGATCTGGTTGTCCGATTTTTGCGCACAACACCTTTTTGGAAAGAGCTCGGAGCCCTACATCCAATGGAGAGCAAATTTTACCCATCCAGTTTGTTTAGTGGTCAATATACAGCGGGTTTGTAACAATGTATTTAGCTCGAAAGGAGACATAAACTTTAATGATCAATATCTTTTTATCCGTTTGTCCGATTTTCGCCCACAATAACTTTTCGTAATGAGATCGGAGCCCAAAATCCAATGGACAGTGAATTTAACCCATTCAAGGTCGTTTAGATGTCGATATATGGTGGGTTGTAGTGGTAATGCAATATTTAGCTCCAAATGACACATAAATTTCAATATGAAAGAATTTTATATGCTGTTTGTAGTGAAAGTGAGAGATTTAGCTCCAAATGACACTCACACTTTAAATAGCAATAACCTTTGATCTGGTTGTCTGATTTTACCCCCACAACACCATTTAGGAATGAGATCGAAGCCCTACAATCATTGAAGCACAAGTTTTACCCATTAAAGTTCATTTAGTTGTCTATATTGAGCGGGTTGCACTGTTAACGGAAAATGTAGCTCAAAATGACACCTAAACTTCAAACAGCCATAACTTGTGATCAGGTTGTGTGATTTTTGCCCACAACACCTCTTCGAAATGAGCTCTGAGCCCTACATTCAATGGAGAGCAAGTTTTACCCAATGTAGTTCGTTTAGTGATCGATATGCATAGAGTTGAAGTGGTAATATGGGATTTAGCTCCAACTGACACCTAAACTTTAAACAGCTATAACTTAGATCCGGATGTCCGGATTTTGCACAAAACACCTTTTTGGAAAAAGCTAAGAGCCATACATCCTAAGGTGAATAGGATTTACTCGATCAAGTTCATTTATTGGTCGACGTATAGTGGATTGCAGTTGAAATGAGAGATTTTGCTCCAATTGGCACCTAAACTTCAAACATCCATAACTTTTGATCCGGTTGTCTGATTTTTGCCCACAATGCATTTTCGTAATGAGATCGGAGCCCTACATCCAATGGACAACAAGTTTACCCATTCCAGTTCGTTTGTGGTTGATCTACAGTGGGATGTAGGGAAAAATGAGAGATTTATCTCCAAATGACGCTCAAACTTTAAACCGCAACAACTTTTGATCTGGTTGCCTAATTTTACCACACAACACCTTTTTGAAATGAGCTCGTAGCACTACATTTATTGGAGCACATGTATTACCCATTCCAGTTCATTTAGTTGTCAATATTTAGAGCGTTGTAGTGGTAATGCGAAATTTCGCTCCAAATGACACCTAAACCTTCCAACAGGCATAACTTTTGATTTGTATGTTTGATTTTTGCCCACATCACCTTTTCGGAATATGCTCGGAGGCATACATCCAATGGAGCACAATTATAAACACTTCCAGCTCATTTTAGTGGTCAATATACAGGGGGTTGCAATGGTGACGAGGGCTCCTCTAGACACATAAACTGTAACAGCCATAACTTTTGATCTAGTTGTCCGATTTTTGCGCACAACTCCTTTTTGGAAAGAGCTCGGAGCCCTACATCCAATGGAGAGCAAATTTTACCCATCCAGTTTGTTTAGTGGTCAATATACAGTGGGTTTGTAATAAGGTATTTAGCTCGAAAGGAGACCTAAACTTTAAAGATCCATAACTTTTTATCCGGTTGTCCGATTTTCGCCCACAATACCTTTTCGTAATGAGATCAGAGCCCAAAATCCAATGGAGAGCGAATTTAACCCATTCAAGGTCGTTTAGAGGTCGTTATACAGTGGGTTGTAGTGGTAATGCGAGATTTAGCTCCAAATGACACAAATTTCAATATGAAAGAATTATAGATCTGGGGTGTAGTGAAAGTGAGATATTTAGCTCCAAATGACACTCAAACTTTAAACAACAATAACTTTTGATCTGGTTGTCTGATTTTACCCCCACAACACCATTTAGGAATGAGATCGAAGCCCTACAATCATTGAAGCACAAGTTTTACACATTACAGTTCATTTAGTTGTCTATATTGAGCCGGTTGCACTATTAATGTAAAATGTAGCTCCAAATGACACCTAAACTTCAAACAGTCATAACTTTTGATTAGGTTGTGTGATTTTTGCCAACAACACCTCTTTGAAATGAGCTCTGAGCCATACATTCAATGTTGAGCAAGTTTTACCCAATGTAGTTCGTTCAGTGGTCGATATGCATTGAGTTGAAGTGGTAATGTGGGATTTAGCTCCAACTGACACCTAAACTTCCAACAACTGATCCGGATGTCCGGATTTTGCACAAAACACCTTTTTGGAAAGGGCTAATTGCCATACATCCTAAGGGGAATAGGATTTACTTGATCAAGTTCATTTAGTGGTCGACGTATAGTGGATTGCAGTTGAAATGAGGGATTTTGCTCCAATTGGCACCTAAACTTCGAACATCCATAAATTTTGATCCGGTTGTCTGATTTTTGCCCACAACGCCTTTTCGGAATGAGATCGGAGCCCTACATCCAATGGACAACAAGTTTTACCCATTCCAGTTCGTTTGTGGTTGATCTACAGTGCTTTGTAGTGAAAAATGAGAGATTTTGCTCCAAATGACGCTCAAACTTTAAACCGCAACAACTTTTGATCCGGTTGCCTGATTTTACCACACAACACCTTTTCGAAATGAGCTCGTAGCACTACATTCATTGGAGTACATGTTTTACCCATTCCAGTTCATTTAGTTGTCAATATTTAGAGCGTTGCAGCGGTAATGCGAAATTTCGCTCCAAATAAGACCTAAACCTTCCAACAGGCATAACTTTTGATTTGTATGTTTGATTTTTGCCCACATCACCTTTTCGGAATATGCTCGGAGGCATACATCCAATGGAGCACAATTATAAACACTTCCAGCTCATTTTAGTGGTCAATATACAGGGGGTTGCAATGGTGACGAGGGCTCCTCTGGACACATAAACTGTAACAGCAATAACTTTTGATCTGGTTGTCCGATTTTTGCGCACAACTCCTTTTTGGAAAGAGCTCGGAGCCCTACATCCAATGGAGAGCAAATTTTACCCATCCAATTTGTTTAGTGGTCAATATACAGTGGGTTTGTAATAAGGTATTTAGCTCGAAAGGAGACCTAAACTTTAAAGATCCATAACTTTTTATCCGGTTGTCCTATTTTTGCCCACAATACCTTTTCGTAATGAGATCGGAGCCCAAAATCCAATGGAGAGCGAATTTAACCCATTCAAGGTCGTTTAGAGGTCATTATACAGTGGGTTGTACTGGAAATGCGAGATTTAGCTCCAAATGACACAAATTTCAATATGAAAGAATTTTAGATGTGGGTTGTAGTGAAAGTGAGATATTTAGCTCCAAATGACACTCAAACTTTAAACAACAATAACTTTTGATCCGTTTGTCTGATTTTACCCCCACAACACCATTTAGGAATGAGATCGAAGCCCTACAATCATTGAAGCACAAGTTTTACACATTACAGTTCATTTAGTTGTCTATATTGAGCGGGTTGCACTGTTAATGTAAAATGTAGCTCCAAATGACACCTAAACTTCAAACAGTCATAACTTTTGATCAGGTTGTGTGATTTTTGCCAACAACACCTCTTTGAAATGAGCTCTGAGCCATACATTCAATGGTGAGCAAGTTTTACCCAATGTAGTTCGTTCAGTGGTCGATATGCATTGAGTTGAAGTGTAATGTGGGATTTATCTCCAACTGACACCTAAACTTCAAACAACTGATCCGGATGTCCGGATTTTGCACAAAACACCTTTTTGGAAAGAGCTAAAAGCCATACATCTTAAGGGGAATAGGATATACTTGACCAAGTTCATTTAGTGGTCGACGTATAGTGGATTGCAGTTGAAATGAGGGATTTTGCTCTAATTGGCACCTAAACTTCGAACATCCATAAATTTTGATCCGGTTGTCTGATTTTTGCCCACAATGCCTTTTCGGAATGAGATCGGAGCCCTACATCCAATGGACAACAAGTTTTACCCATTCCAGTTCGTTTGTGGTTGATCTACAGTGGTTTGTAGTGAAAAATGAGAGATTTTGCTCCAAATGACGCTCAAACTTTAAACCACAACAACTTTTGATCCGGTTGCCTGATTTTACCACACAACACCTTTTCAAAATGAGCTCGTAGCACTACATTCATTGGAGTACATGTTTTACCAATTCCAGTTCATTTAGTTGTCAATATTTAGAGCGTTGCAGCGGTAATGCGAAATTTCGCTCCAAATAAGACCTAAACCTTCCAACAGGCATAACTTTTGATTTGTATGTTTGATTTTTGCCCACATCACCTTTTCGGAATATGCTCGGAGGCATACATCCAATGGAGCACAATTATAAACCCTTACAGCTCATTTTAGTGGTCGCATAAACGGTAACAACAATAACTTTTGATCTGGTTGTCCGATTTTTGCGCACAACACCTTTTTGGAAAGAGCTCGGAGCCCTACATCCAATGGAGAGCAAATTTTACCCATCCAGTTTGTTTAGTGGTCAATATACAGCGGGTTTGTAATAAGGTATTTAGCTCGAAAGGAGACCTAAACTTTAAAGATCCATAACTTTTTATCCGGTTGTCCGATTTTCGCCCACAATACCTTTTCGTAATGAGATCGGAGCCCAAAATCCAATGGAGAGCGAATTTAACCCATTCAAGGTCGTTTAGAGAGTCGTTATACAGTGGGTTGTAGTGGTAATGCGAGATTTAGCTCCAAATGACACATAAATTTCAATATGAAAGAATTTTAGACGTGCGTTGTAGTGAAAGTGAGAGATTTAGCTCCAAATGACACTCAAACTTTAAACAACAATAACTATTGATCCGATTATCTGATTTTACCCCCACAACACCATTTAGGAATGCGATCGGAGCCCTACAATCATTGAAGCACAAGTTTTACACATTACAGTTCATTTAGTTGTCTATATTGAGCGGGTTGCATTGTTAATGTAAAATGTAGCTCCAAATGACACCTAAACTTCAAACAGTCACAACTTTTGATCAGGTTGTGTGATGTTTGCCAACAACACCTCTTCGAAATGAGCTCTGAGCCATACATTCAATGGAGAGCAAGTTGTACCCAATGTAATTCGTTTAGTGGTCGATATGCATTGAGTTGAAGTGGTAATGTGGGATTTAGCTCCAACTGACACCTAAACTTCCAACAACTGATCCGAATGTCCGGATTTTGCACAAAACACCTTTTTTGAAAGAGCTAAAAGCCATACATCCTAAGGGGAATAGGATTTACTCGATCAGGTTCATTTAGTGGTCGACGTATAGTGGATTGCAGTTGAAATGAGGGATTTTGCTCCAATTGGCACCTAAACT
Organism: Dactylorhiza incarnata; assembly: GCA_033032865.1. Lineage (NCBI taxonomy): Eukaryota > Viridiplantae > Streptophyta > Magnoliopsida > Asparagales > Orchidaceae > Dactylorhiza > Dactylorhiza incarnata. Next base: position 306,919 of record JAWHQI010000201.1, on the reverse strand, counting down.
TCGAACATCCATAAATTTTGATGCAGTTGTCTGATTTTTGCCCACAACACCTTTTCGGAATGAGATCGGAGCCCTACATCCAATGGAAAACAAGTTTTACCCATTCCAGTTCTTTTATGGTTGATCTACAGTGGTTTGTAGTGAAAAATGAGAGATTTAGCTCCAAATGACGCTCAAACTTTAAACCGCTACAACTTTTGATCCGCTGCCTGATTTTACGACACAACACCTTTTCGAAATGAGCTCGTAGCACTACATTCATTGGAGTACATGTTTTACCCATTCCAGTTCATTTAGTTGGCAATATTTAGAGCGTTGCAGCGGTAATGCGAAATTTCGCTCCAAATGACACCTAAACCTTCCAACAGGCATAACTTTTGATTTGTATGTTTGATTTTTGCCCACATCACCTTTTCGGAATATGCTCGGAGGCATACATCCAATGGAGCACAATTATAAACCCTTGCATCTCATTTTAGTGGTCACATAAACTGTAACAGCAATAACTTTTGATCTGGTTGTCCGATTTTTGCGCACAACACCTTATTGAAAAAGAGCTCGGAGCCCTACATCCAATGGAGAGCAAATTTTACCCATCCAGTTTGTTTAGTGGTCAATATACAGCAGATTTGTAATAAGGTATTTAGCTCGAAAGGAGACCTAAACTTTAAAGATCCATAACTTTTTATCCGGTTGTCCGATTTTCGCCCATAAAACCTTTTCGTAATGAGATCGGAGCCCAAAATCCAATGGAGAGCGAATTTATCCCATTCAAGGTCGTTTAGAGGTCGTTATACAGTGGGTTGTAGTGGTAATGTGAGATTTAGCTCCAAATGACACATAAATTTCAATATGAAAGAATTTTAGATGTGGGTTGTAGTGAAAGTGAGAGATTTAGCTCCAAATGACACTCAAACTTTAAACAGCAATAACTTTTGATCTGGTTGTCTGATTTTACCCCCACAACACCATTTAGGAATGAGATCGAAGCCCTACAATCATTGAAGCACAAGTTTTACCCATTACAGTTCATTTAGTTGTCTATATTGAGCGGGTTGCACTGTTAATGCAAAATGTAGCTCCAAATGACACCTAAACTTCAAATAGCCATAATTTTGATCAGGTTGTGTGATTTTTGCCCACAACACCTCTTCGAAATGAGCTCTGAGCACTACATTCAATGGAGAGCAAGTTTTACCCAATGTAGTTCGTTTAGTGATCGATATGCATTGAGTTGAAGTGGTAATGTGGGATATAGCTCCAACTGACACCTAAACTTTAAACAGCTATAACTTAAATCCGGATGTCCGGATTTTGCACAAAACACCTTATTGGAAAGAGCTAAGAGCCATACATCCTAAGGTGAATAGGATTTACACGATCAAGTTCATTTAGTGGTCGACGTATAGTGGATTGCAGTTGAAATGAGGGATTTTGCTCCAATTGGCACCTAAACTTCAAACATCCATAACCTTTGATCCGGTTGTCTGATTTTTGCCCACAACGCCTTTTCGTAATGAGATCGGAGCCCTAAATCCAATGGACAACAAGTTTACCCATTCCAGTTTGTTTGTGGTTGATCCACAATGGGTTGTAGTGAAAAATGAGAGATTTAGCTCCAAATGACGCTTAAACTTTGAACCGCAACAACTTTTAATCTGGTTGCCTGATTTTACCACACAACACCTTTTCGAAATGAGCTCGTAACACTACATTCATTGGAGCACATGTTTTACCCATTCCAGTTTATTTAGTTGTCAATATTTAGAGCGTTGCAGCTGTAATGCAAAATTTTGCTCCAAATGACACCTAACCCTTCCAACAGGAACAACTTTTGATTCGTATGTTTGATTTTTGCCCACATCACCTTTTCGGAATATGCTCGGAGGCACACATCCAATGGAGCACAATTATAAACACTTCCAGCTCATTTTAGAGGTCTATATACAGGGGGTTGCAATGGTGACGAGGGCTCCTCTGGACACATAAACTGTAACAGCCATACTTTTGATATGGTTGTCCGATTTTTGCGCACAACACCTTTTTGGAAAGAGCTCGCAGCCCTACATCCAATGGAGTGCAAATTTTACCCATCCAGTTTGATTAGTGGTCAATATACAGTGAGTTTGTAATATGGTATTTAGCTCGAAAGGAGACCTAAACTTTAAAGATCCATAACTTTTTATCCGGTTGTCCGATTTTCGCCCACAATATCTTTTCGTAATGAGATCGGAGCCCAAAATCCAATGTAGAGCGAATTTAACCCATTCAAGGTCGTTAGATGTCGTTATACAGTGGGTTGTAGTGGTAATGCGAGATTTAGCTCCAAATGACACAAATTTCAATATGAAAGAATTTTAGATATGGGTTGTAGTGAAAGTGAGAGATTTAGCTCCAAATGACACTCAAACTTTAAACAACAATAACTTTTGAACCGGTTGTTTGATTTTACCCCCATAACACCATTTAGGAATGAGATCGGAGCCCTACAATCATTGAAGCACAAGTTTTACACATTACAATTCATTTAGTTGTCTATATTGAGCGGGTTGCACTGTTAATGTAAAATGTAGCTCCAAATGACACCTAAACTTCAAACAGTCAAAACTTTTGATCAGGTTGTGTGATTTTTGCCAACAACACCTCTTCGAAATGAGCTCTGAGCCATACATTCAATGGAGAGCAAGTTTTACCCAATGTAGTTTGTTTAGTGGTCGATATGCATTGAGTTGAAGTGGTAATGTGGGATTTAGCTCCAACTGACACCTAAACTTCCAACAACTGATCCGGATGTCCGGATTTTGCACAAAACACCTTTTTGGAAAGAGCTAAAAGCCATGCATCCTAAGGGGAATAGGATTTACTCGATAAATTTCATTTAGTGGTCGACGTATAGTGGATTGCAGTTGAAATGAGGGATTTTGCTCCAATTGGCACCTAAACTTCGAACATCCATAAATTTTGATCTGGTTGTCTGATTTTTGACCACAATGCCTTTTCGAAATGAGTTCGGAGCCCTACATCCAATGGACAACAAGTTTTACCCATTCCAGTTCGTTTGTGGTTGATCTACCGTGGTTTGTAGTGAAAAATGAGAGATTTAGCTCCAAATGACGCTTAAACTTTAAACCGCAACAAATTTTGATCCGGTTGCCTGATTTTACCACACAACACCTTTTCGAAAATAGCTCGTAGCACTACATTCATTGGAGTACATGTTTAACCCATTCCAGTTCATTTAGTTGTCAATATTTAGAGCGTTGCAGCGGTAATGCGAAAATTTGCTCCAAATAAGACCTAAACCATCCAACAGGCATAACTTTTGATTTGTATGTTTGATTTTTGACCACATCACCTTTTCAGAATATGCTCGGAGGCATACATCCAATGGAGCACAATTATAAACCCTTACAGCTCATTTTAGTGGACACATAAACTGTAACAGCCATAACTTTTGATCTGGTTGTCCGATTTTTGCGCACAACTCCTTTTTGGAAAGAGCTCGGAGCCCTACATCCAATGGAGAGCAAATTTTACCCATCCAGTTTGTTTAGTGGTCAATATACAGCGGGTTTGTAACAATGTATTTAGCTCGAAAGGAGACATAAACTTTAATGATCCATATCTTTTTATCCGGTTGTCCGATTTTCGCCCACAATAACTTTTCGTAATGAGATCGGAGCCCAAAATCCAATGGACAGTGAATTTAACCCATTCAAGGTCGTTTAGATGTCGATATACAGTGGGTTGTAGTGGTAATGCAATATTTAGCTCCAAATGACACATAAATTTCAATATGAAAGAATTTTATATGCTGTTTGTAGTGAAAGTGAGAGATTAGCTCCAAATGACACTCACACTTTAAATAGCAATAACATTTGATCTGGTTGTCTGATTTTACCCCCACAACACCATTTAGGAATGAGATCGAAGCCCTACAATCATTGAAGCACAAGTTTTACCCATTACAGTTCATTTAGTTGTCTATATTGAGCGGGTTGCACTGTTAATGCAAAATGTAGCTCCAAATGACACCTAAACTTCAAACAGCCATAACTTGTGATCAGGTTGTGTGATTTTTTCCCACAACACCTCTTCGAAATGAGCTATGAGCCCTACATTCAATGGAGAGCAAGTTTTACCCAATGTAGTTCGTTTAGTGATCGATATGCATTGAGTTGAAGTGGTAATGTGGGATTTAGCTCCAACTGACACCTAAACTTTAAACAGCTATAACTTAGATCCGGATGTCCGGATTTTGCACAAAACACCTTTTTGGAAAAAGCTAAGAGCCATACATCCTAAGGTGAATAGGATTTACTTGATCAAGTTCATTTATTGGTCGACGTATAGTGGATTGCAGTTGAAATGAGAGATTTTGCTCCAATTGGCACCTAAACTTCAAACATCCATAACTTTTGATCCGGTTGTCTGATTTTTGCCCACAATTCATTTTCGTAATGAGATCGGAGCCCTACATCCAATGGACAACAAGTTTACCCATTCCAGTTCGTTTGTGGTTGATCTACAGTGGGATGTAGGGAAAAATGAGAGATTTATCTCCAAATGACGCTCAAACTTTAAACCGCAACAACTTTTGATCTGGTTGCCTAATTTTACCACACAACACCATTTTGAAATGAGCTCGTAGCACTACATTTATTGGAGCACATGTATTACCCATTCCAGTTCATTTAGTTGTCAATATTTAGAGCGTTGTAGTGGTAATGCGAAATTTCGCTCCAAATGACACCTAAACCTTCCAACAGGCATAACTTTTGATTTGTATGTTTGATTTTTGCCCACATCACCTTTTCGGAATATGCTCGGAGGCATACATCCAATGGAGCACAATTATAAACACTTCCAGCTCATTTTAATGGTCAATATACAGGGGGTTGCAATGGTGACGAGGGCTCCTCTGGACACATAAACTGTAATAGCGATAACTTTTGATCTGGTTGTCCGATTTTTGCGCACAACTCCTTTTTGGAAAGAGCTCGGAGCCCTACATCCAATGGAGAGCAAATTTTACCCATCCAGTTTGTTTAGTGGTCAATATACAGTGGGTTTGTAATAAGGTATTTAGCTCGAAAGGAGACCTAAACTTTAAAGATCCATAACTTTTTATCCGGTTGTCCGATTTTCACCCACAATACCTTTTCGTAATGAGATCAGAGCCCAAAATCCAATGGAGAGCGAGTTTAACCCATTCAAGGTCGTTTAGAGGTCGTTATACAGTGGGTTGTAGTGGTAATGCGAGATTTAGCTCCAAATGACACAAATTTCAATATGAAAGAATTATAGATCTGGGTTGTAGTGAAAGTGAGATATTTAGCTCCAAATGACACTCAAACTTTAAACAACAATAACTTTTGATCTGGTTGTCTGATTTTACCCCCCACACCACCATTTAGGAATGAGATCGAAGCCCTACAATCATTGAAGCACTAGTTTTACACATTACAGTTCATTTAGTTGTCTATATTAAGCGGGATGCACTGTTAATGTAAAATGTAGCTCCAAATGACACCTAAATTTCAAACAGTCACAACTTTTGATCAGGTTGTGTGATTTTTGCCAACAACACCTCTTTGAAATGAGCTCTGAGCCATACATTCAATGGTGAGCAAGTTTTACCCAATGTAGTTCGTTCAGTGGTCGATATGCATTGAGTTGAAGTGGTAATGTGGGATTTAGCTCCAACTGACACCTAAACTTCCAACAACTGATCCGGATGTCCGGATTTTGCACAAAACACCTTTTTGGAAAGAGCTAAAAGCCATACATCCTAAGGGGAATAGGATTTACTTGATCAAGTTCATTTAGTGGTCGACGTATAGTGGATTGCAGTTGAAATGAGGGATTTTGCTCCAATTGGCACCTAAACTTCGAACATCCATAAATTTTGATCCGGTTGTCTGATTTTTGCCCACAATGCCTTTTCGGAATGAGATCGGAGCCCTACATCCAATGGACAACAAGTTTTACCCATTCCAGTTCGTTTGTGGTTGATCTATAGTGGTTTGTAGTGAAAAATGAGAGATTTTGCTCCAAATGACGCTCAAACTTTAAACCGCAACAACTTTTGATCCGGTTGCCTGATTTTACCACACAACACCTTTTCGAAATGAGATCTTAGCACTACATTCATTGGAGTACATGTTTTACCCATTCCAGTTCATTTAGTTGTCAATATTTAGAGCGTTGCAGCGGTAATGCGAAATTTTGCTCCAAATAAGACCTAAACCTTCCAACAAGCATAACTTTTGATTTGTATGTTTGATTTTTGCCCACATCACCTTTTCGGAATATGCTCGGAGGCATACATCCAATGGAGCACAATTATAAACTCTTACAGCTCATTTTAGTGGTCGCATAAACGGTAACAGCAATAACTTTTGATCTGCTTGTCCGATTTTTGCGCATAACACCTTTTTGGAAAGAGCTCGGAGCCCTACATCCAATGGAGAGCAAATTTTACCCATCCAGTTTGTTTAGTGGTCAATATACAGCGGGTTTGTAATAAGGTATTTAGCTCGAAAGGAGACCTAAACTTTAAAGATCCATAACTTTTTATCCGGTTGTCCGATTTTCGCCCACAATACCTTTTCGTAATGAGATCGAAGCCCAAAATCCAATGGAGAGCGAATTTAACCCATTCAAGGTCGTTTAGAGTTCCTTATACAGTGGGTTGTAGTGGTAATGCGAGATTTAGCTCCAAATGACACATAAATTTCAATATGAAAGAATTTTAGATGTGGGTTGTAGTGAAAGTGAGAGATTTAGCTCCAAATGACACTCAAACTTTAAACAACAATAACTTTTGATCCGGCTGTCTGATTTTACCCCCACAACACCATTTAGGAATGAGATCGGAGCCCTACAATCATTGAAGCACAAGTTTTACACATCACAGTTCATTTAGTTGTCTATATTGAGCTGGTTGCAATGTTAATGTAAAATGTAGCTCCAAATGACACCTAAACTTCAAACAGTCATAACTTTTGATTAGGTTGTGTGATTTTTGCCAACAACACCTCTTCGAAATGAGCTCTGCGCCATACATTCAATGGAGAGCAAGTTTTACCCATTGTAGTTTGTTTAGTGGTCGATATGCATTGAGTTGAAGTGGTAATGTGGGATTTAGCTCCAACTGACACCTAAACTTCCAACAACTGATCCGGATTTCCGGATTTTGCACAAAACACCTTTTTGGAAAGAGCTAAAAGCCATACATCCTAAGGGGAATAGAATTTACTCGATCAGGTTCATTTAGTGGTCGACGTATAGTGGATTGCAGTTGAAATGAGGGATTTTGCTCCAATTGGCACCTAAACTTCGAACATCCATAAATTTTGATCCGGTTGTCTGATTTTTTCCCACAATGCCTTTTCGGAATGAGATCGGAGCCCTACATCCAATGGACAACAAGTTTTACCCATTCCAGTTCGTTTGTGGTTGATCTACAGTGGTTTGTAGTGAAAAATGAGAGATTTAGCTCCAAATGACGCTCAAACTTTAAACCGCAACAACTTTTGATCCGGTTGCCTGATTTTACCACACAACACCTTTTCGAAATGAGCTCGTAGCACTATATTCATTGGAGTACATGTTTTACCCATTCCAGTTAATTTAGTTGTCAATATTTAGAGCGTTGCAGCGGTAATGCGAAATTTCGCTCTAAATAAGACCTAAACCTTCCAACAGGCATAACTTTTGATTTGTATGTTTGATTTTGGCACACATCACCTTTTCGGAATATGCTCGGAGGCATACATCCAATGGAGCACAATTATAAACTCTTACAACTCATTTTAGTAGTCGCATAAACGGTAACAGCAATAACTTTTGATCTGCTTGTCCGATTTTTGCGCACAACACCTTTTTGGAAAGAGCTCGGAGCCCTACATCCAATGGAGAGCAAATTTTACCCATCCAGTTTGTTTAGTGGTCAATATACAGTGGGTTTGTAATAAGGTATTTAGCTCGAAAGGAGACCTAAACTTTAAAGATCCATACCTTTTTATCCGGTTGTCCGATTTTCGCCCACAATACCTTTTCGTAATGAGATCGGAGCCCAAAATCCAATGGAGAGCGAATTTAACCCATTCAAGGTCGTTTAGAGTTCGTTATACAGTGGGTTGTAGTGGTAATGCGAGATTTAGCTCCAAATGACACATAAATTTCAATATGAAAGAATTTTAGATGTGGGTTGTAGTGAAAGTGAGAGATTTAGCTCCAAATGACACTCAAACTTTAAACAACAATAACTTTTGATCCGACTGTCTGATTTTACCCCCACAACACCATTTAGGAATGAGATCGGAGCCCTACAATCATTGAAGCACAAGTTTTACACATCACAGTTCATTTAGTTGTCTATATTGAGCTGGTTGCAATGTTAATGTAAAATGTAGCTCCAAATGACACCTAAACTTCAAACAGTCATAACTTTTGATTAGGTTGTGTGATTTTTGCCAACAACACCTCTTCGAAATGAGCTCTGCGCCATACATTCAATGGAGAGCAAGTTTTACCCATTGTAGTTTGTTTAGTGGTCGATATGCATTGAGTTGAAGTGGTAATGTGGGATTTAGCTCCAACTGACACCTAAACTTCCAACAACTGATCCGGATTTCCGGATTTTGCACAAAACACCTTTTTGGAAAGAGCTAAAAGCCATACATCCTAAGGGGAACAGAATTTACTCGATCAGGTTCATTTAGTGGTCGACGTATAGTGGATTGCAGTTGAAATGAGGGATTTTGCTCCAATTGGCACCTAAACTTCGAACATCCATAAATTTTGATCCGGTTGTCTGATTTTTTCCCACAATGCCTTTTCGGAATGAGATCGGAGCCCTACATCCAATGGACAACAAGTTTTACCCATTCCAGTTCGTTTGTGGTTGATCTACAGTGGTTTGTAGTGAAAAATGAGAGATTTAGCTCCAAATGACGCTCAAACTTTAAACCGCAACAACTTTTCATCCGGTTGCCTGATTTTACCACACAACACCTTTTCGAAATGAGCTCGTAGCACTATATTCATTGGAGTACATGTTTTACCCATTCCAGTTAATTTAGTTGTCAATATTTAGAGCGTTGCAGCGGTAATGCGAAATTTCGCTCTAAATAAGACCTAAACCTTCCAACAGGCATAACTTTTGATTTGTATGTTTGATTTTGGCCCACATCACCTTTTCGGAATATGCTCGGAGGCATACATCCAATGGAGCACAATTATAAACCCTTACAGCTCATTTTAGTGGTCACATAAACTGTAATAACAATAACTTTTGATCTGGTTGTCCGTTTTTTGCGCACAACACCTTTTTGGAAAGAGCTCGGAGCCCTACATCCAATGGAGAGCAAATTTTACCCATCCAGTTTGTTTAGTGGTCAATATACAGCGGGTTTGTAATAAGGTATTTAGCTCGAAAGGAGACCTAAACTTTAAAGATCCATAACTTTTTATCCGGTTGTCCGATTATCGCCCACAATACCTTTTCGTAATGAGATCGGAGCCCAAAATCCAATGGAGAGTGAATTTAACCCATTCAAGGTCGTTTAGAGGTCGTTATACAGTGGGTTGTAGTGGCAATGCGAGATTTAGCTCCAAATGACACATAAATTTCAATATGAAAGAATTTTAGATGTGGGTTGTAGTGAAAGTGAGAGATGTAGCTCCAAATGACACTCAAACTTTAAACAACAATAACTTTTGATCTGGTTGTCTGATTTTACCCCCACAACACCATTTAGGAATGTGATCGGAGCCCTACAATCATTGAAGCACAAGTTTTACACATCACAGTTCATTTAGTTGTCTATATTGAGCGGGTTGCACTGTTAATGTAAAATGTAGCTCCAAATGACACCTAAACTTCAAACAGTCATAACTTTTGATCAGGTTGTGTGATTTTTGCCAACAACACCTCTTCGAAATGAGCTCTGAGCCATACATTCAATGGAGAGCAAGTTTTACCCAATGTAGTTTGTTTAGTGGTCGATATGCATTGAGTTGAAGTGGTAATGTGGGATTTAGCTCCAACTGACACCTAAACTTCCAACAACTGATCCGGATGTCCGAATTTTGCACAAAACACCTTTTTGGAAAGAGCTAAAAGCCATACATCCTAAGGGGAATATGATTTACTCGATCATGTTCATTTAGTGGTCGACGTATAGTGGATTGCAGTTGAAATGAGAGATTTTGCTCCAATTGGCAACTAAACTTCGAACATCCATAAATTTTGATCCGGTTGTCTGATTTTTGCCCACAATGCCTTTTCGGAATGCGATCGGAGCCCTACATCCAATAGACAACAAGTTTTACCCATTCCAGTTCGTTTGTGGTTGATCTACAGTGGTTTGTAGTGTAAAATGAGAGATTTAGCTCCAAATGACGCTCAAACTTTAAACCGCAACAACTTTTGATCCGGTTGCCTTATTTTACCACACAACACCTTTTCGAAATGAGCTCGTAGCACTATATTCATTGGAGTACATGTTTTACCCATTCCAGTTCATTTAGTTGTCAATATTTAGAGCGTTGCAGCGGTAATGCGAAATTTCGCTCCAAATATGACCTAAACCTTCCAACAGGCATAACTTTTGATTTGTATGTTTGATTTTGGCCCACATCACCTTTTCGGAATATGCTCGGAGGCATACATCCAATGGAGCACAATTATAAACCCTTACAGCTCATTTTAGTGGTCACATAAACTGTAACAGCAATAACTTTTGATCTGGTTGTCCGATTTTTGCGCACAACACCTTTTTGGAAAGAGCTCGGAGCCCTACATCCAATGGAGAGCAAATTTTACCCATCCAGTTTGTTTAGTGGTCAATATACAGCGGGTTTGTAATAAGGTATTTAGCTCGAAAGGAGACCTAAACTTTAAAGATCCATAACTTTTTATCCGGTTGTCCGATTTTCGCCCACAATACCTTTTCGTAATGAGATCGGAGCCCAAAATCCAATGGAGAGCTAACTTAACCCATTCAAGGTCGTTTAGAGAGTCGTTATACAGTGGGTTGTAGTGGTAATGCGAGATTTAGCTCCAAATGACACATAAATTTCAATATGAAAGAATTTTAGATGTGCGTTGTAGTGAAAGTGAGAGATTTAGCTCCAAATGACACTCAAACTTTAAACAACAATAACTATTGATCCGGTTGTCTGATTTTTCCCCCACAACACCATTTAGGAATGTGATCGGAGCCCTACAATCATTGAAGCACAAGTTTTACACATTACAGTTCATTTAGTTGTCTATATTGAGTGGGTTGCATTGTTAATGCAAAATGTAGCTCCAAATGACACCTAAACTTCAAACAGTCATAACTTTTGATTAGGTTGTGTGATTTTTGCCAACAACACCTCTTCGAAATGAGCTCTGCGCCATACATTCAATGTAGAGCAAGTTTTACCCATTGTAGTTTGTTTAGTGGTCGATATGCATTGAGTTGAAGTGGTAATGTGGGATTTAGCTCCAACTGACACCTAAACTTCCAACAACTGATCCGAATGTCCGGATTTTGCATAAAACACCTTTTTGGAAAGAGCTAAAAGCCATACATCCTAAGGGGAATAGGATTTACTCGATCAGGTTCATTTAGTGGTCGACGTATAGTGGATTGCAGTTGAAATGAGGGATTTTGCTCCAATTGGCACCTAAACTTCGAACATCCATAAATTTTGATCCAGTTGTCTGATTTTTGCCCACAACGCCTTTTCGGAATGAGATCGGAGCCCTACATCCAATGGAAAACAAGTTTTACCCATTCCAGTTCTTTTATGGTTGATCTACAGTGGTTTGTAGTGAAAAATGAGAGATTTAGCTCCAAATGACGCTCAAACTTTAAACCGCAACAACTTTTGATCCGGTTGCCTGATTTTACCACACAACACCTTTTCGAAATGAGCTCGTAGCACTACATTCATTGGAGTACATGCTTTACCCATTCCAGTTCATTTAGTTGGCAATATTTAGAGCGTTGCAGCGGTAATGCGAAATTTCGCTCCAAATGACACCTAAACCTTCCAACAGGCATAACTTTTGATTTGTATGTTTGATTTTTGCCCACATCACCTTTTCGGAATATGCTCGGAGGCATACATCCAATGGAGCACAATTATAAACCCTTGCAGCTCATTTTAGTGGTCACATAAACTGTAACAGCAATAACTTTTGATCTGGTTGTCCGATTTTTGCGCACAACACCTTATTGAAAAAGAGCTCGGAGCCCTACATCCAATGCAGAGCAAATTTTACACATCCAGTTTGTTTAGTGGTCAATATACAACGGATTTGTAATAAGGTATTTAGCTCGAAAGGAGACCTAAACTTTAAAGATCCATAACTTCTTATCTGGTTGTCTGATTTTCGCCCATAATACCATTTCGTAATGAGATCGGAGCCCAAAATCCAATGGAGAGCGAATTTATCCCATTCAAGGTCGTTTAGAGGTCGTTATACAGTGGGTTGTAGCGGTAATGTGAGATTTAGCTCCAAATGACACATAAATTTCAATATGAAAGAATTTTAGATGTGGGTTGTAGTGAAAGTGAGAGATTTAGCTCCAAATGACACTCAAACATTAAACAGCAATAACTTTTGATCCGGTTGTCTGATTTTACCCCCACAACACCATTTAGGAATGAGATCGAAGCCCTATAATCATTAAAGCACAAGTTTTACCCATTACAGTTCATTTAGTTGTCTATATTGAGCGGGTTGCACTGTTAATGCAAAATGTAGCTCCAAATGACACCTAAACTTCAAACAGCCATAATTTTGATCAGGTTGTGTGATTTTTGCCCACAACACCTCTTCGAAATGAGCTCTGAGCCCTACATTCAATGGAGAGCAAGTTTTACCCAATGTAGTTCGTTTAGTGATCGATATGCATTGAGTTGAAGTGGTAATGTGGGATATAGCTCCAACTGACACCTAAACTTTAAACAGCTATAACTTAAATCCGGATGGCCGGATTTTGCACAAAACACCTTTTTGGAAAGAGCTAAGACTCATACATCCTAAGGTGAATAGGATTTACATGATCAAGTTCATTTAGTGGTCGACGTATAGTGGATTGCAGTTGAAATGAGGGATTTTGCTCCAATTGGCACCTAAACTTCAAACATCCATAACCTTTGATCCGGTTGTCTGATTTTTGCCCACAACGCCTTTTCGTAATGAGATCGGAGCCCTAAATCCAATGGACAACAAGTTTACCCATTCCAGTTTGTTTGTGGTTGATCCACAGTGGGTTGTAGTGAAAAATGAGAGATTTAGCTCTAAATGACGCTTAAACTTTAAACCGCAACAACTTTTAATCTGGTTGCCTGATTTTACCACACAACACCTTTTCGAAATGAGCTTGTAACACTACATTCATTGGAGCACCTGTTTTACCCATTCCAGTTTATTTAGTTGTCAATATTTAGAGCGTTGCAGCTGTAATGCAAAATTTCGCTCCAAATGACACCTAACCCTTCCAACAGGAACAACTTTTGATTTGTATGTTTGATTTTTGCCCACATCACCTTTTCGGAATATGCTCGGAGGCACACATCCAATGGAGCACAATTATAAACACTTCCAGCTCATTTTAGAGGTCAATATACAGGGGGTTGCAATGGTGACGAGGGCTCCTCTGGACACATAAACTGTAACAGCCATACTTTTGATATGATTGTCCGATTTTTGCGCACAACACCTTTTTGGAAAGAGCTCGCAGCCCTACATCCAATGGAGTGCAAATTTTACCCATCCAGTTTGTTTAGTGGTCAATATACAGTGGGTTTGTAATATGGTATTTAGCTCGAAAGAAGACCTAAACTTTAAAGATCCATAACTTTTTATCCGGTTGTCCGATTTTCGCCCACAATACCTTTTTGTAATGAGATCGGAGCCCAAAATCCAATGTAGAGCGAATTTAACCCATTCAAGGTCGTTTAGATGTCGTTATACAGTGGGTTGTAGTGGTAATGCGAGATTTAGCTCCAAATGACACAAATTTCAATATGAAAGAATTTTAGATATGGGTTGTAGTGAAAGTGAGAGATTTAGCTCCTAATAACACTCAAACTTTAAACAACAATAACTTTTGATCCGGTTGTTTGATTTTACCCCCACAACACCATTTAGGAATGAGATTGGAGCCCTACAATCATTGAAGCACAAGTTTTACACATTACAGTTCATTTAGTTGTCTATATTGAGCGGGTTGCACTGTTAATGTAAAATGTAGCTCCAAATGACACCTAAACTTCAAACAGTCATAACTTTTGATCAGGTTGTGTGATTTTTGCCAACAACACCTCTTCGAAATGAGCTCTGAGCCATACATTCAATGGAGAGCAATTTTACCCAGTGTAGTTCGTTTAGAGGTCGATATGCATTGAGTTGAAGTGGTAATGTGGGATTTAGCTCCAACTGACACCTAAACTTCCAACAACTGATCCGGATGTCCGGATTTTGCACAAAACACCTTTTTGGAAAGAGCTAAAAGCCATACATCCTAAGGGGAATAGGATTTACTCGATCAAGTTCATTTAGTGGTCGACGTATAGTGGATTGCAGTTGAAATGAGAGATTTTGCTCCAATTGGCACCTAAACTTCGAACATCCATAAATTTTGATCTAGTTGTCTGATTTTTGACCACAATGCCTTTTCGAAATGAGATCGGAGCCCTACATCCAATGGACAACAAGTTTTACCCATTCTAGTTCGTTTGTGGTTGATCTACAGTGGTTTGTAGTGAAAAATGAGAGATTTAGCTCCAAATGACGCTTAAACTTTAAACCGCAACAAATTTTGATCCGGTTGCCTGATTTTACCACACAACACCTTTTCGAAATTAGCTCGTAGCACTACATTCATTGGAGTACATGTTTAACCCATTCCAGTTCATTTAGTTGTCAATATTTAGAGCGTTGCAGCGGTAATGCGAAATTTCGCTCCAAATAAGACCTAAACCATCCAACAGGCATAACTTTTGATTTGTATGTTTGATTTTTGACCACATCACCTTTTCAGAATATGCTCGAAGGCATACATCCAATGGAGCACAATTATAAACCCTTACAGCTCATTTTAGTGGACACATAAACTGTAACAGCCATAACTTTTGATCTGGTTGTCCGATTTTTGCGCACAACTCCTTTTTGGAAAGAGCTCGGAGCCCTACATCCAATGGAGAGCAAATTTTACCCATCCAGGTTGTTTAGTGGTCAATATACAGCGGGTTTGTAACAATGTATTTAGCTCGAAAGGAGACATAAACTTTAATGATCCATATCTTTTTATCCGGTTGTCCGATTTTCGCCCACAATAACTTTTCGTAATGCGATCGGAGCCCAAAATCCAATGGACAGTGAATTTAACCCATTCAAGGTCGTTTAGATGTCGATATACAGTGGGTTGTAGTGGTAATGCAATATTTAGCTCCAAATGACACATAAATTTCAATATGAAAGAATTTTATATGCTGTTTGTAGTGAAAGTGAGAGATTTAGCTCCAAATGACACTCACACTTTAAATAGCAATAACCTTTGATCTGGTTGTCTGATTTTACCCCCACAACACCATTTAGGAATGAGATCGAAGCCCTACAATCATTGAAGCACAAGTTTTACCCATTACAGTTCATTTAGTTGTCTATATTGAGCAGGTTGCACTGTTAATGCAAAATGTAGCTCCAAATGACAACTAAACTTCAAACAGCCATAACTTGTGATCAGGTTGTGTGATTTTTGCCCACAACACCTCTTCGAAATGAGCTCTGAGCCCTACATTCAATGGAGAGCAAGTTTTACCCAATGTAGTTCGTTTAGTGATCGATATGCATTGAGTTGAAGTGGTAATGTGGGATTTAGCTCCAACTGACACCTAAACTTTAAACAGCTATAACTTAGATCCGGATGTCCGGATTTTGCACAAAACACCTTTTTGGAAAAAGCTAAGAGCCATACATCCTAAGGTGAATAGGATTTACTCGATCAAGTTCATTTATTGGTCGACGTATAGTGGATTGCAGTTGAAATGAGAGATTTTGCTCCAATTGGCACTTAAACTTCAAACATCCATAACTTTTGATCCGGTTGTCTGATTTTTGCACACAATGCATTTTCGTAATGAGATCGGAGCCCTACATCCAATGGAAAACAAGTTTACCCATTCCAGTTCGTTTATGGTTGATCTACAGTGGGATGTAGGGAAAAATGAGAGATTTATCTCCAAATGACGCTCAAACTTTAAACCGTAACAACTTTTGATTTGGTTGCCTAATTTTACCACACAACACCTTTTTGAAATGAGCTCGTAGCACTACATTTATTGGAGCACATGTATTACCCATTCCAGTTCATTTAGTTGTCAATATTTAGAGCGTTGTAGTGGTAATGCGAAATTTCACTCCAAATGACACCTAAACCTTCCAACAGGCATAACTTTTGATTTGTATGTTTGATTTTTGCCCACATCACCTTTTCAGAATATGCTCGGAGGCATACATCCAATGGATCACAATTATAAACAATTCCAGCTCATTTTAGTGGTCAATATACAGGGGGTTGCAATGGTGACGAGGGCTCCTCTAGACACATAAACTGTAACAGCCATAACTTTTGATCTGTTTGTCCGATTTTTGCGCACAACTCCTTTTTGGAAAGAGCTCGGAGCCCTACATCCAATGGAGAGCAAATTTTACCAATCCAATTTGTTTAGTGGTCAATATACAGCAGATTTGTAATAAGGTATTTAGCTCGAAAGGAGACCTAAACTTTAAAGATCCATAACTTTTTATCTGTAGCGAGGCGCACGATTCTAGTGTTTCCTATCATCCTGGTTCCACGAAAATGTATAAAGAAATGAAGCAGATCGTTTGGTGGTCGGGTATGAAGAACGATATAGCGAAGTATGTGTCTGAATGTTTAACTTGTCAGCGCGTGAAAGCAGATCATAAGAGGCCTGGAGGTAAGTTGAACCCGTTAGATATTCCAAACTGGAAGTGGGAGAGTATTTCGATGGACTTCATTACCGGGTTGCCGAGATCTCCCAGTGGTCATGACTCGGTGTGGGTTATAGTAGATCGCTTGACAAAGTGTGCGCACTTTGTGCCGTTTAAGATTGGATACTCGATGGAGAAAATAGCAGAACTGTATTTGGATGAAGTTATCAGATTGCACGGTGTGCCTGTGAGCATTGTGTCGGACCGAGACTCAAGGTATACGTCTCGTTTCTGGCAGAGTTTGCAGGGAGCCTTGGGTACTGACCTTAGGTACTCTACCGCTTATCATCCCCAAACCAATGGTCAGACAGAAAGAGTAAATCAGATTTTGGAAGATATGATAAGGTGCTATATCTTAGATCATGGAGGAGCTTGGGATAAGCGGCTTGGTTTGATGGAGTTCGCGTATAATAACAGTTATCAAGAAAGCCTTCAAATGGCCCCGTTTGAGGCTCTGTATGGGAGGCGTTGTCGGACTCCGTTGTTTTGGGCCGAGGTTGGTGAGAGTCCCTTGCTAGGCCCAGAGGCTTTGGAAGAGATGAACGTTGCTGTGACTCATATCCGCGAGAAGCTCCGCATTGCTCAGGAGCGGTATGAGAAGTATGCGAATCGAAGAAGAGTGGATTTAGAGTTTGCCGTTGGAGACAGGGTGTTCTTGAAAGTTTCTCCGATGCCTGGTATTAAGAGGTATGGAAGGAACCACAAGTTGGATCCCCGGTATGTGGGACCTTTCCAGATTGTTGAGCGCATCGGAGTGTCAGCGTATAGATTGGATTTGCCTGCTTCCTTCCCTAATGTTCACGATGTGTTTCATGTAAGCCAGTTGAGGAAGTGTTTGCGTAGTGATCGGCTTGTTCTTGATTCGGTGCCAGTTTTGCAGCCCAATCTTTCGTATGTCGAAGAGCCTGTCCGAATCTTGGGGACTCAGGAGCGTGTGTTGAGAAGGAAGACGATCCCAATGGTTAAGGTTCTTTGGAAGAATCAGGGTGTCGAAAGCGCAACTTGGGAATTGGAATCTGCTATGAGAGAGACTCATCCTAGCCTCTTCTCTTAGACTTCGGGTAAGTCTTCTTTTCTGTATCCTTAGAATTGTTTCTGTATCTTTCTTGGTCCTTGGATTTCAAGTTTCGGGACGAAACTTCCTTTTAGGGGGAGTGACTGTAATGCCCCTGATTTTCGTTAATTATTTTACGTACCCTCTATGTCATAATTTTGGCGTAAGGGCGTTATGTCAGCTCGTCTGGTAGTGTTTCGAGTTTTAGCTTAGTTAAAGCTTGTGATTTAGGTCAAGCGTGCGAGATTTCGCGTCGTTTCGAGTTAAAGTGAAGATTTTGAGTGGATATCAAGATTTTAGCTTTGGAAGGCTTTATCTGGGGTTTGGCTCGTCGGAATGGAATTCTGACTTCGCCGTTGGATTCGTAGCGCCGTTTTTCAGCTAGGGTGCGAATTTCATAGAATCCGAGGTGTTTTGGTCGCCCTCGCAGTTTAAGTAAATTGGGGAATTAATTAATTACTAAAATAACAAATTTAGGTTTATATACAAGCCTAAAGCCTTCCCCTTTCCCTATTCATCCTCTTCCTCGATCAAAAGCAGCCGCCGAGGGTTAGGGCGAGAGCGGAGCTTCGTGGAGCCTTCAACCGGCGATTCCTAGGGCTGTAGTGGTCGGAATCGAGTTTGGTTTGAAGATTTGGAAAGCTCTCGGCGAGATCTTCGTTCTAGCGGTAAGCCTTTCTCGTTTCGTGGAGTTTTGGGAGCTTTGGTGGTGACCTAACCCCTCCTTTTGATCCTAAAAGTTTTAGGAATCTGTGCTCGTGTGTTTCCCTAGCCGATCCATAGCTTTCGGAGCGGAGATCTTCGAGTTTGCGAGGTCTAAGGCAAGTGGCTTCCTCCTCCTCTTTGTTTGGTTAAGTCGTGGTTTGTCTTTCTCCTGTTAGATGCTTGATAAACTGTGGGCTCGTGTTTCGAGCGTCTTGTGTGATAGTTAGAAACCCTAAATTTTCTTCCCCGCGTAGAGTCAGGGCATTTCTCCTGGAAGACACCGTCGTTCCCTGAATTTTAGCCGTTGTTTGGCCCTTCTCGAGAAGTCTTTGAGAGTCTCGAGCAGTTGTTTTAGCCAAGTTTTCGAGAAATCCCCTGATCCCTCTCGAAAAATGCTTGATTTCTCGAGAAATCCCCTGATCCCTCTCGAGAAATGCTTGATTTCTCGAGAAATCCCCTGATCCCTCTCGAGAAATGCTTGATTTCTCGAGAAATCGCCTGATCCCTCTCGAGAAATCCCTTGTCCTCTCTCGAGAAATCCCTGCCTTCCTCTCGATAACCCAAAAATCCATCTCTCGAGAAATCCTTTTATCTCTCGAGAAGTTCCCTGTAGTTTTCGAAAAGAAAAGATCCTACTCTTCTCTCGAGAAATTTCCCTTCTCTCGAGAAATTGCTCTTCTCTCGAGAAATTTGCCCTTCTCTCGAGAAATTGCCCTTCTCTCGAGAAACCCTTTTATCTCTCGAGAAGTTCCTTGTAGTTTTCAAGACGTCCTAAATTCTGCTGTGTTTTTGACCCCGCTCGCTGATCGGTCAGCGAGACCACCGCCAGGGGCGCTGCCCCTTGGACCCCGTTAGGGGCTCTGCCCCTAAGACCCCGCCAGGGGCGCGGCCCCTTGGAACCCCGCCAGGTGCGCATGTGATTTCGTTGCGATTCCCACGTTTTAATCTTTTGTCCTCTCTAGTGCACCTAGATGATTGCCAGTGTCCCTTCGGTGCTCCTGATCTTGGAACCCTCTTGGTGGTATTCTTTTACTCGTTGTGGTCTGTTAACATTTGAGTTACTCTTATGGTTCTTATTGATCGAGGCGTACTTTGCCTTGACCCTATTTTTCTTAGGGCCTTCCAGTGATTACCCTTTCGGGCTGCGTCCCGTGTTTAAATAAAATTTAAGTAATAAGGACTACTGTCTTTAGCCCTTCACAGTAGTTGTGTTTGGGGGACAGTGGGGGGAACTGTTATAGCCTTGCACCGTAGTCGTGTTTGGGTGGTTGGGTCTAGTGGTACCCCCACCTGCTTTTGGGCTTGGGGTAGCGGAGGTAGTTAACCGCTCCCGTATAATTTGAGCTGATCAGTCTCTTCAATTGATGAAACTAAATAAATGAACGTGTTGTTCCTCTTTTGATATTTAGTGCACTGGATGCTTGTTGGTTCTTTGTTCAGAGCTCTCTTTCGGTAAATTTGGCTTGGGTTGGTACCCCTTATGCCTTGCTTGTTTTTCTGCTAGATTTCTGCCACTTGTAATCCCTTGCTGAGGCGTTCTTTGTTTTATTGAATGCCTCAGGTTCAGAGCCGTAACGGCTAGTGGTGTAGCCTGAAGTTCAGAGTTTTAGTAGCTGTTCACCCCGCTGCTGCGAGGTAGTTGTTTTTTTTAGTTACTTCTTGTGCTCAGACATACTAGTTGGTGCCAATGGGTTAGTGTCATGTTGTTGACGCCCATTGTGCCCCTTTTTATACTTTATAGTTTATTTGCCAGATTATGCCACTACTTTTAGATCTTGAGTATCTTACCCTCTGGGAATGATTTATGTTAGGTGCATTATAGTTATAAAATGGTTTTTCTTCATCCTCATTGCATTCTTTCTAACTAAAACCCTTAACTTTAAAGTCGTCTAAAGGTAATTTCTACTCTTACAGTATGCCTAGTTATGTGCATATCACTTACGTCATGCTCCGTCGTTTGCATACATGTAGGACTTTAAGTAAACTAAATCAAGTATTTTCCGCTGCAATTATATATACTTTCTCGGTGGACTAGTTGATCCACGAACTGAGAGACACAGTTCTTATCTCAAAACCCCTAATAAATGATTTCAACTGATGACTTATCATATAATCATGTTTGTTTAGTTAAGTAATAGGTTCCCGCCTGAGCGTCTACAGTTGTCTCCTGTATGACGTGGCATCATGACGTGTATTTTCTCTTACTCTGATATTCTTAAATTCGGAGAAAATGCGGGTTGTGACAGTTGGTATCAGAGCTAGGTTGGTTCGACAAGTTGGTCGAGCGACTAATTCTGATATAGTTTAGATATTTGGTTTCATTGCATACACACACCGATGTGTCATCAGTACGTCTTGGCTGAAGCATGAACACTACACTCATAGCATGATAAGAAGTATACGGGGCATATTATGTAGTATGGGATGCATAATATGTGTTTGTATATGGATCCACCATAGGTGGCAACATGTGACGGTTATGTAGTATGGGATGCATAACCATCATCACATGGATGCCCATTAGCACGTTTTCTTTTTCGTTACATGCGATATTATGTAGTATGGGATGCATAATATTTCATGTGTACGCCGCTCATAACATGCATTAAGGCTTTTCTTAGAATGCATAGCACAACATACATATCATAACATCGCATAAAGCACACGTGCCAAGCTAAAGATTTACATGATGACATTCGTACACACATGATTTCAAAATGAATAGAAAATTCATGCATTCATGCCCCTTGCACATGAGTCAAGTGGGACGATGTAGTATCGTTCCTGAATTTAGCATATCATCATGGAAATATCCCAGAGAAAGGTAGTGGAAATGGCAAGTAACCGTACATGTATGTTCTGAAACAAGCAGTGTAGTTCTAGTGTAAGGTTAAGTTTTAATTAGAGGTTTATGCGTATTAGCAGAGATGTCTCGGAGGCGTGTTGCGACTAGGTCGACCCCCCAGTCGGAGGGCGAGTCTTCGGGTGCGCAGAGTGAAGCCTTGATCGAGAGTCTGCGCCAGAGCAATGAGACTCTGACAAGGCAGATGGTTGCGATGCAGTCGCAGGTGGAGGCATTGTTGGCTGCCGGTGCTAGGCAGCAACCCGTAGTGCAGGCCCCAGTAGTAGGACAGACTGTACCTACCCCTCCTGCTCCCTTGTTACCCCCAGTAGCGATACCTCCGGAAATGAATTTTATTTCGCATTTTCAAAGGTTGGGACCTCCTACATTTGACGGAAGAGCAGATTTCATGGCATTAGATGACTGGTTTGTTGCCATTGAGGAGATGTTCTCGTACTCAGGAATCTCTGCAGACCAAAAGGTGATGGTCGCCGCTTACCAACTGAAAGGACTTGCTAAGAGCTGGTGGATCAGGGAGAGGGAAAATCTCGTGAGTGGATGTTCGTGGGAGTCGTTCAAGGCGATGGTGTTAAAGAAATTCTTGCCGTCGGTCGAGCAAGACCGTTTAATGAATAATTTTCTGCACCTGAAGCAAAGACAACTCACGGTTAGTGAATATGAGATCGAGTTCTGTAAGTTGAGCCGATTTGCTCCAGATTTAGTGGCTTCTGAGGCAGGAAGAATGAAGCGATTTCTTGGAGGTCTTCGTAGCGATATTCAGCAGTTGGCGAGTGCTTATAAATCTGAAAGTTATGCTGAAGTGGTAGAAGCAGCGCTGAAAGTCGAGGCTATCGACAACGCCAAGAATCGGGGTGCTCTAATGAAAAAGGACAAGAGGAAAGTCAAAGAGGGGGAGACCCCCAAGGTATCTAGCTCGGCTCCAAAGAAAAGGAGCGGAGAGGTGTGTAGCTTCTGTGGCCGCCCCGGCCATCCAGTGGAGAAATGTTTCAAGAGGAAGGGAGCTCAGAAGCAGCAGCGAGTGCTAGCAATCCAGGGTGCTCCGAAGGGTGAGGTGCTCTGCCAGTTGTGCAGGCAGAAAGGGCATGATGTGGCCCAGTGTTGGACCAAAGATAAAGTCTGCTTCCAGTGCAAGCAGAAGGGGCACATGAAGTTCCAATGCCCGCTGATTCAACCCCCGTTGCAGCCTGTTCCGCTTCGAACCTTGCCGCCACCGCAACTTCAGGATAAAGGAAGAGGAAAGCTGAACGTGTTAACCCAGGAGCAAGCGCAGTCTTCGACCCAAGTGATCGCAGGTTAGACCTTAAGACAACTTTTTGTCTTGTTTCCTTTTTAGTTTGCTGTATTAGACTAGTTTCTCTTTGCGCTTATAGGAAGATTTAAGGTAAAGAATCGTTGGGCGCGTGTTCTGTTCGATTCGGGTGCTACCCATTCGTTCGTAGCAAGGGCCTTCGTTGAGCGTCACCGTTTGACCCCTGAGCTGGGCAACGATTCGTTCCTCGTTAAGTTCCCTTCTGGTGATCTGGTGTCCTCGAACCAGTGCGTTCGAAGTTGCCCCGTTCTCTTAGGAGATTTCTTGGCTGTTGCTGATCTCAAAGTGTTGGACTTAGAAGACTTTGACGTAATATTGGGTATGGACTGGTTGTCCAGTTATGATGCGGTCATCCGATGCAAGGAAAAGCGTCTGGACTTCGTGATGGACAACTGTCAACCCATGAGCGTTTTTGGTTCTCCGTACCAGAGTTCTTCGATAATTTCTGCGGTATGTGCTCGGAAACTGTTAATTTCCGGTTGTTTGGCTTACCTTGTTTCTGTAGTAGAAGTTGTTGGTGGTTCGCCGTGTATCGAGGATATTCTGGTGGTGCGAGAGTTTCCCGATGTCTTCCCTGCTAATCTCCCTGGTCTCCCGCCCGTTAGAGATGTGGAGTTCGTTATTGATCTTGAGCCTGGTACTCGTCCAATTGCTAGGGCACCGTACCGTATGGCCCCGCGCGAGTTAGAAGAGTTGCGAACTCAGTTAGATGAGTTGTTGCAGTGTGGTTTCATTAGGCCAAGTTCTTCTCCCTGGGGTGCTCCGGTTTTGTTCGTGAAAAAGAAGGACGGTTCCATGAGATTGTGCATAGACTATAGAGAATTAAACAAAGTGACCATCAAGAACAGGTATCCGTTGCCAAGGATAGATGATCTGTTCGATCAGTTGCGTGGTAGCACGGTGTTTTCAAAGATTGATCTTCGATCCGGTTACCATCAGTTGAGGATCCGTGAGTCGGACGTTCCCCGGACTGCCTTTCGTTCCCGGTATGGTCATTTTGAGTTTCTAGTCATGTCATTTGGTTTGACAAATGCACCCTCTGCATTTATGGACATGATGAACCGCGTGTTCAAGGATTTTCTGGACCATTTTGTGGTGGTATTCATAGATGATGTGCTGGTTTATTCTAGGAGTGCTGAGGAGCATGTTATGCATTTGCGCTTAGTGTTGTCTACTCTTAGAGAGCACAAGTTGTATGCGAAGCTGAGTAAGTGCGAATTCTGGCTTCCTCAGGTGTCCTTCCTGGGTCATGTGGTGAACAAAGATGGAATTACGGTAGACCCCGCTAAAATTTCTGCCGTATTGGATTGGAAGACGCCTTCGACGCCTAAGGAGATAAGGAGTTTCTTAGGGTTGGCCGGGTACTACAGGAGATTTGTCCAAGGATTTTCAGTGCTGTCCGCACCCTTGACTAAGCTTACCCAGAAGAATACTGCTTTTGTTTGGAGCGATAAGTGCGAAGAGGCCTTTCAGGAATTGAAGAGGCGTTTGTGTAGTGCTCCGGTGTTGGCATTGTCGATCGAAGGAGTCGAGTATGCAGTTTATGTAGACGCATCTCACATTGGACTGGGTTGTGTGTTGATGCAAGAAGGGAAGGTGATTGCTTATGGGTCTAGACAATTGAAGGTTCATGAAAAGAATTACCCTACGCATGACTTAGAATTTGCCGCAGTAATCTATGCTTTGAAGCTTTGGAGACACCTATTATATGGAGTGTCATGCAAGATTTTCACAGATCATAAAAGTCTGAAGTATGTCTTCACCCAGAAGGAGCTGAATCTGCGCCAGCGGAGGTGGTTGGAGTATGTGGCGGATTATGAAGTAGATATTCTGTACCATCCGGGTAAGGCTAATGTGGTGGTCGATGCCCTGAGCCGGAAAATGGCACATATCTTCAACCTCTCAGTGCAGTCCTTAGTAGAGGAGTTTATGTTGATGGATATCTCAATCGGTAGTTGCACCGCACCTTCGAGCTTAGAGATTGAAGAGCCTTCTTGGATTGCCCTTACTAGGCTGCATCAGAAGGAAGATCCTGACTTGCAGCATCTTCGAAGTAGAACTGAAAAAGGAGAATTGCCAGATTTTTCAATCGATGATAAGGATACTTTGAGGTACCGAGGCAGATATTGCGTCCCCGCGTTGGAAGAAATTCGGACAAAGATCTGTAGCGAGGCGCACGATTCTAGTGTTTCCTATCATCCTGGTTCCACGAAAATGTATAAAGATCTGAAGCAGATCGTTTGGTGGTCGGGTATGAAGAACGATATAGCGAAGTATGTGTCTGAATGTTTAACTTGTCAGCGCGTGAAAGCAGATCATAAGAGGCCTGGAGGTAAGTTGAACCCGTTAGATATTCCAAACTGGAAGTGGGAGAGTATTTCGATGGACTTCATTACCGGGTTGCCGAGATCTCCCAGTGGTCATGACTCGGTGTGGGTTATAGTAGATCGCTTGACAAAGTGTGCGCACTTTGTGCCGTTTAAGATTGGATACTCGATGGAGAAAATAGCAGAACTGTATTTGGATGAAGTTATCAGATTGCACGGTGTGCCTGTGAGCATTGTGTCGGACCGAGACTCAAGGTATACGTCTCGTTTCTGGCAGAGTTTGCAGGGAGCCTTGGGTACTGACCTTAGGTACTCTACCGCTTATCATCCCCAAACCAATGGTCAGACAGAAAGAGTAAATCAGATTTTGGAAGATATGATAAGGTGCTATATCTTAGATCATGGAGGAGCTTGGGATAAGCGGCTTGGTTTGATGGAGTTCGCGTATAATAACAGTTATCAAGAAAGCCTTCAAATGGCCCCGTTTGAGGCTCTGTATGGGAGGCGTTGTCGGACTCCGTTGTTTTGGGCCGAGGTTGGTGAGAGTCCCTTGCTAGGCCCAGAGGCTTTGGAAGAGATGAACGTTGTTGTGACTCATATCCGCGAGAAGCTCCGCATTGCTCAGGAGCGGTATGAGAAGTATGCGAATCGAAGAAGAGTGGATTTAGAGTTTGCCGTTGGAGACAGGGTGTTCTTGAAAGTTTCTCCGATGCCTGGTATTAAGAGGTTTGGAAGGAACCACAAGTTGGATCCCCGGTATGTGGGACCTTTCCAGATTGTTGAGCGCATCGGAGTGTCAGCGTATAGATTGGATTTGCCTGCTTCCTTCCCTAATGTTCACGATGTGTTTCATGTAAGCCAGTTGAGGAAGTGTTTGCGTAGTGATCGGCTTGTTCTTGATTCGGTGCCAGTTTTGCAGCCCAATCTTTCGTATGTCGAAGAGCCTGTCCGAATCTTGGGGACTCAGGAGCGTGTGTTGAGAAGGAAGACGATCCCAATGGTTAAGGTTCTTTGGAAGAATCAGGGTGTCGAAAGCGCAACTTGGGAATTGGAATCTGCTATGAGAGAGACTCATCCTAGCCTCTTCTCTTAGACTTCGGGTAAGTCTTCTTTTCTGTATCCTTAGAATTGTTTCTGTATCTTTCTTGATCCTTGGATTTCAAGTTTCGGGACGAAACTTCCTTTTAGGGGGAGTGACTGTAACGCCCCTGATTTTCGTTAATTATTTTACGTACCCTCTATGTCATAATTTTGGCGTAAGGGCGTTATGTCAGCTCGTCTGGTAGTGTTTCGAGTTTTAGCTTAGTTAAAGCTTGTGATTTAGGTCAAGCGTGCGAGATTTCGCGTCGTTTCGAGTTAAAGTGAAGATTTTGAGTGGATATCAAGATTTTAGCTTTGGAAGGCTTTATCTGGGGTTTGGCTCGTCGGAATGGAATTCTGACTTCGCCGTTGGATTTGTAGCGCCGTTTTTCAGCTAGGGTGCGAATTTCATAGAATCCGAGGTGTTTTGGTCGCCCTCGTAGTTTAAGTAAATTGGGGAATTAATTAATTACTAAAATTAAAAATTTAGGTTTATATATAAGCCTAAAGCCTTCCCCTTTCCCTATTCATCCTCTTCCTCGATCAAAAGCAGCCGCCGAGGGTTAGGGCGAGAGCGGAGCTTCGTGGAGCCTTCAACCGGCGATTCCTAGGGCTGTAGTGGTCGGAATCGAGTTTGGTTTGAAGATTTGGAAAGCTCTCGGCGAGATCTTCGTTCTAGCGGTAAGCCTTTCTCGTTTCGTGGAGTTTTGGGAGCTTTGGTGGTGACCTAACCCCTCCTTTTGATCCTAAAAGTTTCAGGAATCTGTGCTCGTGTGTTTCCCTAGCCGATCCATAGCTTTCGGAGCGGAGATCTTCGAGTTTGCGAGGTCTAAGGCAAGTGGCTTCCTCCTCCTCTTTGTTTGGTTAAGTCGTGGTTTGTCTTTCTCCTGTTAGATGCTTGATAAACTGTGGGCTCGTGTTTCGAGCGTCTTGTGTGATAGTTAGAAACCCTAAATTTTCTTCCCCGCGTAGAGTCAGGGCATTTCTCCTGGAAGACACCGTCGTTCCCTGAATTTTAGCCGTTGTTTGGCCCTTCTCGAGAAGTCTTTGAGAGTCTCGAGCAGTTGTTTTAGCCAAGTTTTCGAGAAATCCCCTGATCCCTCTCGAGAAATGCTTGATTTCTCGAGAAATCCCCTGATCCCTCTCGAGAAATGCTTGATTTCTCGAGAAATCCCCTGATCCCTCTCGAGAAATGCTTGATTTCTCGAGAAATCCCCTGATCCCTCTCGAGAAATCCCTTGTCCTCTCTCGAGAAATCCCTGCCTTCCTCTCGAGAACCCAAAAATCCATCTCTCGAGAAATCCTTTTATCTCTCGAGAAGTTCCCTGTAGTTTTCGAAAAGAAAAGATCCTACTCTTCTCTCGAGAAATTTCCCTTCTCTCGAGAAATTGCTCTTCTCTCGAGAAATTTGCCCTTCTCTCGAGAAATTGCCCTTCTCTCGAGAAACCCTTTTATCTCTCGAGAAGTTCCTTGTAGTTTTCAAGACGTCCTAAATTCTGCTGTGTTTTTGACCCCGCTCGCTGATCGGTCAGCGAGACCACCGCCAGGGGCGCTGCCCCTTGGACCCCGTTAGGGGCTCTGCCCCTAAGACCCCGCCAGGGGCGCGGCCCCTTGGAACCCCGCCAGGTGCGCATGTGATTTCATTGCGATTCCCACGTTTTAATCTTTTGTCCTCTCTAGTGCACCTAGATGATTGCCAGTGTCCCTTCGGTGCTCCTGATCTTGGAACCCTCTTGGTGGTATTCTTTTACTCGTTGTGGTCTGTTAACATTTGAGTTACTCTTATGGTTCTTATTGATCGAGGCGTACTTTGCCTTGATCCTATTTTTCTTAGGGCCTTCCAGTGATTACCCTTTCGGGCTGCGTCCCGTGTTTAAATAAAATTTAAGTAATAAGGACTACTGTCTTTAGCCCTTCACAGTAGTTGTGTTTGGCGGACAGTGGGGGGAACTATTATAGCCTTGCACGGTAGTCTTGTTTGGGTGGTTGGGTCTAGTGGTACCCCCACCTGCTTTTGGGCTTGGGGTAGCGGAGGTAGTTAACCGCTCCCGTATAATTTGAGCTGATCAGTCTCTTCAATTGATGAAACTAAATAAATGAACGTGTTGTTCCTCTTTTGATATTTAGTGCACTGGATGCTTGTTGGTTCTTTGTTCAGAGCTCTCTTTCGGTAAATTTGGCTTGGGTTGGTACCCCTTATGCCTTGCTTGTTTTTCTGCTAGATTTCTGCCACTTGTAATCCCTTGCTGAGGCGTTCTTTGTTTTATTGAATGCCTCAGGTTCAGAGCCGTAACGGCTAGTGGTGTAGCCTGAAGTTCAGAGTTTTAGTAGCTGTTCACCCCGCTGCTGCGAGGTAGTTGTTTTTTTTAGTTACTTCTTGTGCTCAGACATACTAGTTGGTGCCAATGGGTTAGTGTCATGTTGTTGACGCCCATTGTGCCCCTTTTTATACTTTATAGTTTATTTGCCAGATTATGCCACTACTTTTAGATCTTGAGTATCTTACCCTCTGGGAACGATTTATGTTAGGTGCATTATAGTTATAAAATGGTTTTTCTTCATCCTCATTGCATTCTTTCTAACTAAAACCCTTAACTTTAAAGTCGTCTAAAGGTATTTTCTACTCTTACAGTATGCCTAGTTATGTGCATATCACTTACGTCATGCTCCGTCGTTTGCATACATGTAGGACTTTAAGTAAACTAAATCAAGTATTTTCCGCTGCAATTATATATACTTTCTCGGTGGACTAGTTGATCCACGAACTGAGAGACACAGTTCTTATCTCAAAACCCCTAATAAATGATTTCAACTGATGACTTATCATATAATCATGTTTGTTTAGTTAAGTAATAGGTTCCCGCCTGAGCGTCTACAGTTGTCTCCTGTATGACGTGGCATCATGACGTGTATTTTCTCTTACTCTGATATTCTTAAATTCGGAGAAAATGCGGGTTGTGACACTGATTTTACCACACAACACCTTTTCGAAATGAGCTCTTAGCACTACATTCATTGGAGTACATGTTTTACCCATTCCAGTTCATTTAGTTGTCAATATTTAGAGCGTTGCAGCGGTAATGCGAAATTTTGCTCCAAATAAGACCTAAACCTTCCAACAAGCATAACTTTTGATTTGTATGTTTGATTTTTGCCCACATCACCTTTTCGGAATATGCTCGGAGGCATACATCCAATGGAGCACAATTATAAACTCTTACAGCTCATTTTAGTGGTCGCATAAACGGTAACAGCAATAACTTTTGATCTGCTTGTCCGATTTTTGCGCACAACACCTTTTTGGAAAGAGCTCGGAGCCCTACATCCAATGGAGAGCAAATTTTACCCATCCAGTTTGTTTAGTGGTCAATATACAGCGGGTTTGTAATAAGGTATTTAGCTCGAAAGGAGACCTAAACTTTAAAGATC
This sequence comes from Dactylorhiza incarnata, assembly GCA_033032865.1. Taxonomy (NCBI): domain Eukaryota; kingdom Viridiplantae; phylum Streptophyta; class Magnoliopsida; order Asparagales; family Orchidaceae; genus Dactylorhiza; species Dactylorhiza incarnata. The sequence continues at coordinate 277,123 of JAWHQI010000201.1, read as the reverse complement.
CATAACTTTTTATCCGGTTGTCCGATTTTCGCCCACAATACCTTTTCGTAATGAGATCGGAGCCCAAAATCCAATGGAGAGCGAATTTAACCCATTCAAGGTCGTTTAGAGTTCGTTATACAGTGGGTTGTAGTGGTAATGCGAGATTTAGCTCCAAATGACACATAAATTTCAATATGAAAGAATTTTAGATGTGGGTTGTAGTGAAAGTGAGAGATTTAGCTCCAAATGACACTCCAACTTTAAACAACAATAACTTTTGATCCGGCTGTCTGATTTTACCCCCACAACACCATTTAGGAATGAGATCGGAGCCCTACAATCATTGAAGCACAAGTTTTACACATCACAGTTCATTTAGTTGTCTATATTGAGCTGGTTGCAATGTTAATGTAAAATGTAGCTCCAAATGACACCTAAACTTCAAACAGTCATAACTTTTGATTAGGTTGTGTGATTTTTGCCAACAACACCTCTTCGAAATGAGCTCTGCGCCATACATTCAATGTAGAGCAAGTTTTACCCATTGTAGTTTGTTTAGTGGTCGATATGCATTGAGTTGAAGTGGTAATGTGGGATTTAGCTCCAACTGACACCTAAACTTCCAACAACTGATCCGGATTTTGCACAAAACACCTTTTTGGAAAGAGCTAAAAGCCATACATCCTAAGGGGAATAGAATTTACTCGATCAGGTTCATTTAGTGGTCGACGTATAGTGGATTGCAGTTGAAATGAGGGATTTTGCTCCAATTGGCACCTAAACTTCGAACATCCATAAATTTTGATTCGGTTGTCTGATTTTTGCCCACAACGCCTTTTCGGAATGAGATCGGAGCCCTACATCCAATGGACAACAAGTTTTACCCATTCCAGTTCGTTTGTGGTTGATCTACAGTGGTTTGTAGTGAAAAATGAGAGATTTTGCTCCAAATGACGCTCAAACTTTAAACCGCAACAACTTTTGATCCGGTTGCCTGATTTTACCACACAACACCTTTTCGAAATGAGCTCTTAGCACTACATTCATTGGAGTACATGTTTTACCCATTCCAGTTCATTTAGTTGTCAATATTTAGAGCGTTGCAGCGGTAATGCGAAATTTTGCTCCAAATAAGACCTAAACCTTCCAACAAGCATAACTTTTGATTTGTATGTTTGATTTTTGCCCACATCACCTTTTCGGAATATGCTCGGAGGCATACATCCAATGGAGCACAATTATAAACTCTTATAGCTCATTTTAGTGGTCGCATAAACGGTAACAGCAATAACTTTTGATCTGGTTGTCCGATTTTTGCGCACAACACCTTTTTGGAAAGAGCTCGGAGCCCTACATCCAATGGAGAGCAAATTTTACCCATCCAGTTTGTTTAGTGGTCAATATACAGCGGGTTTGTAATAAGGTATTTAGCTCGAAAGGAGACCTAAACTTTAAAAATCCATAACTTTTTATCCGGTTGTCCGATTATCGCCCACAATACCTTTTCGTAATGAGATCGGAGCCCAAAATCCAATGGAGAGTGAATTTAACCCATTCAAGGTCATTTAGAGGTCGTTATACAGTGGGTTGTAGTGGCAATGCGAGATTTAGCTCCAAATGATACATAAATTTCAATATGAAAGAATTTTAGATGTGGGTTGTAGTGAAAGTGAGAGATTTAGCTCCAAATGACACTCAAACTTTAAACAACAATAACTTTTGATCTGGTTATCTGATTTTACCCCCACAACACCATTTAGGAATGTGATCGGAGCCCTACAATCATTGAAGCACAAGTTTTACACATCACAGTTCATTTAGTTGTCTATATTGAGCGGGTTGCACTGTTAATGTAAAATGTAGCTCCAAATGACACCTAAACTTCAAACAGTCATAACTTTTGATCAGGTTGTGTGATTTTTGCCAACAACACCTCTTCGAAATGAGCTCTGAGCCATACATTCAATGGAGAGCAAGTTTTACCCAATGTAGTTTGTTTAGTGGTCGATATGCATTGAGTTGAAGTGGTAATGTGGGATTTAGCTCCAACTGACACCTAAACTTCCAACAACTGATCCGGATGTCCGAATTTTGCACAAAACACCTTTTTGGAAAGAGCTAAAAGCCATACATCCTAAGGGGAATATGATTTACTCGATCATGTTCATTTAGTGGTCGACGTATAGTGGATTGCAGTTGAAATGAGAGATTTTGCTCCAATTGGCAACTAAACTTCGAACATCCATAAATTTTGATCCGGTTGTCTGATTTTTGCCCACAATGCCTTTTCGGAATGCGATCGGAGCCCTACATCCAATAGACAACAATTTTTACCCATTCCAGTTCGTTTGTGGTTGATCTACAGTGGTTTGTAGTGAAAAATGAGAGATTTAACTCCAAATGACGCTCAAACTTTAAACCGCAACAACTTTTGATCCGGTTGCCTTATTTTTACCACACAACACCTTTTCGAAATGAGCTCGTAGCACTACATTCATTGGAGTACATGTTTTACCCATTCTAGTTCATTTAGTTGTCAATATTTAGAGCGTTGCAGCGGTAATGCGAAATTTCGCTCCAAATAAGACCTAAACCTTCCAACAGGCATAACTTTTGATTTGTATGTTTGATTTTGGCCCACATCACCTTTTCGGAATATGCTCGGAGGAATACATCCAATGGAGCACAATTATAAACCCTTACAGCTCATTTTAGTGGTCACATAAACTGTAACAACAATAACTTTTGATCTGGTTGTCCGATTTTTGCGCACAACACCTTTTTGGAAAGAGCTCGGAGCCCTACATCCAATGGAGAGCAAATTTTACCCATCCAGTTTGTTTAGTGGTCAATATGCAGCGGGTTTGTAATAAGGTATTTAGCTCGAAAGGAGACCTAAACTTTAAAGATCCATAACTTTTTATCCGGTTGTCCGATTTTCGCCCACAATACCTATTCGTAATGAGATCGGAGCCCAAAATCCAATGGAGAGCGAATTTAACCCATTCAAGGTCGTTTAGAGAGTCGTTATACAGTGGGTTGTAGTTGTAATGCGAGATTTAGCTCCAAATGACACATAAATTTCAATATGAAAGAATTTTAGATGTGCGTTGTAGTGAAAGTGAGAGATTTAGCTCCAAATGACACTCAAACTTTAAACAACAATAACTATTGATCCGGTTGTCTGATTTTACCCCCACAACACCATTTAGGAATGTGATCGGAGCCCTACAATCATTGAAGCACAAGTTTTACACATTACAGTTCATTTAGTTGTCTATATTGAGCGGGTTGCATTGTTAATGTAAAATGTAGCTCCAAATGACACCTAAACTTCAAACAGTCACAACTTTTGATCAGGTTGTGTGATGTTTGCCAACAACACCTCTTCGAAATGAGCTCTGAGCCACACATTCAATGGAGAGCAAGTTGTACCCAATGTAATTCGTTTAGTGGTCGATATGCATTGAGTTGAAGTGGTAATGTGGGATTTAGCTCCAACTGACACCTAAACTTCCAACAACTGATCTGAATGTCCGGATTTTGCACAAAACACCTTTTTGGAAAGAGCTAAAAGTCATACATCCTAAGTGGAATAGGATTTACTCGATCAGGTTCATTTAGTGGTCGACGTATAGTGGATTGCAGTTGAAATGAGGGATTTTGCTCCAATTGGCACCTAAACTTCGAACATCCATAAATTTTGATCCAGTTGTCTGATTTTTGCCCACAACGCCTTTTCGGAATGAGATCGGAGCCCTACATCCAATGGAAAACAAGTTTTACCCATTCCAGTTCTTTTATGGTTGATCTACAGTGGTTTGTAGTGAAAAATGAGAGATTTAGCTCCAAATGACGCTCAAACTTTAAACCGCAACAACTTTTGATCCGGTTGCCTGATTTTACCACACAACACCTTTTCGAAATGAGCTCGTAGCACTACATTCATTGGAGTACATGTTTTACCCATTCCAGTTCATTTAGTTGGCAATATTTAGAGCGTTGCAGCGGTAATGCGAAATTTCGCTCCAAATGACACCTAAACCTTCCAACAGGCATAACTTTTGATTTGTATGTTTGATTTTTGCCGACATCACCTTTTCGGAATATGCTCGGAGGCATACATCCAATGGAGCACAATTATAAACCCTTGCAGCTCATTTTAGTGGTCACATAAACTGTAACAGTAATAACTTTTGATCTGGTTGTCCGATTTTTGCGCACAACACCTTATTGAAAAAGAGCTCGGAGCCCTACATCCAATGGAGAGCAAATTTTACACATCCAGTTTGTTTAGTGGTCAATATACAGCGGATTTGTAATAAGGTATTTAGCTCGAAAGGAGACCTAAACTTTAAAGATCCATAACTTCTTATCCGGTTGTCCGATTTTCGCCCATAATACCATTTCGTAATGAGATCGGTGCCCAAAATCCAATGGAGAGCGAATTTATCCCATTCAAGGTCGTTTAGAGGTCGTTATACAGTGGGTTGTAGCGGTAATGTGAGATTTAGCTCCAAATGACACATAAATTTCAATATGAAAGAATTTTAGATGTGGGTTGTAGTGAAAGTGAGAGATTTAGCTCCAAATGACACTCAAACATTAAACAGCAATAACTTTTGATCCGGTTGTCTGATTTTACCCCCACAACACCATTTAGGAATGAGATCGAAGCCCTACAATCATTGAAGCACAAGTTTTACCCATTACAGTTCATTTAGTTGTCTATATTGAGCGGGTTGCACTGTTAATGCAAAATGTAGCTCCAAATGACACCTAAACTTCAAACAGCCATAATTTTGATCAGGTTGTGTGATTTTTGCCCACAACACCTCTTCGAAATGAGCTCTGAGCCCTACATTCAATGGAGAGCAAGTTTTACCCAATGTAGTTCGTTTAGTGATCGATATGCATTGAGTTGAAGTGGTAATGTGGGATATAGCTCCAACTGACACCTAAACTTTAAACAGCTATAACTTAAATCCGGATGGCCGGATTTTGCACAAAACACCTTTTTGGAAAGAGCTAAGACTCATACATCCTAAGGTGAATAGGATTTACACGATCAAGTTCATTTAGTGGTCGACGTATAGTGGATTGCAGTTGAAATGAGGGATTTTGCTCTAATTGGCACCTAAACTTCAAACATCCATAACCTTTGATCCGGTTGTCTGATTTTTGCCCACAACGCCTTTTCGTAATGAGATCGGAGCCCTAAATCCAATGGACAACAAGTTTACCCATTCCAGTTTGTTTGTGGTTGATCCACAGTGGGTTGTAGTGAAAAATGAGAGATTTAGCTCTAAATGACGCTTAAACTTTAAACCGCAACAACTTTTAATCTGGTTGCCTGATTTTACCACACAACACCTTTTCGAAATGAGCTTTTAACACTACATTCATTGGAGCACATGTTTTACCCATTCCAGTTTATTTAGTTGTCAATATTTAGAGCGTTGCAGCTGTAATGCAAAATTTCGCTCCAAATGACACCTAACCCTTCCAACAGGAACAACTTTTGATTTGTATGTTTGATTTTTGCCCACATCACCTTTTCGGAATATGCTCGGAGGCACACATCCAATGGAGCACAATTATAAACACTTCCAGCTCATTTTAGAGGTCAATATACAGGGGGTTGCAATGGTGACGAGGGCTCCTCTGGACACATAAACTGTAACAGCCATACTTTTGATATGGTTGTCCGATTTTTGCGCACAACACCTTTTTGGAAAGAGCTCGCAGCCCTACATCCAATGGAGTGCAAATTTTACCCATCCAGTTTGTTTAGTGGTCAATATACATGGGGTTTGTAATATGGTATTTAGCTCGAAAGGAGACCTAAACTTTAAAGATCCATAACTTTTTATCCGGTTGTCCGATTTTCGCCCACAATACCTTTTTGTAATGAGATCGGAGCCCAAAATCCAATGTAGAGCGAATTTAACCCATTCAAGGTCGTTTAGATGTCGTTATACAGTGGGTTGTAGTGGTAACGCGAGATTTAGCTCCAAATGACACAAATATGAAAGAATTTTAGATATGGGTTGTAGTGAAAGTGAGAGATTTAGCTCCTAATAACACTCAAACTTTAAACAACAATAACTTTTGATCCGGTTGTTTGATTTTACCCCCACAACACCATTTAGGAATGAGATTGGAGCCCTACAATCATTGAAGCACAAGTTTTACACATTACAGTTCATTTAGTTGTCTATATTGAGCGGGTTGCACTGTTAATGTAAAATGTAGCTCCAAATGACACCTAAACTTCAAACAGTCATAACTTTTGATCAGGTTGTGTGATTTTTGCCAACAACACCTCTTCGAAATGAGCTCTGAGCCATACATTCAATGGAGAGCAATTTTTACCCAATGTAGTTCGTTTAGTGGTCGATATGCATTGAGTTGAAGTGGTAATGTGGGATTTAGCTCCAACTGACACCTAAACTTCCAACAACTGATCCGGATGTCCGGATTTTGCACAAAACACCTTTTTGGAGAGAGCTAAAAGCCATACATCCTAAGGGGAATAGGATTTACTCGATCAAGTTCATTTAGTGGTCGACGTATAGTGGATTGCAGTTGAAATGAGGGATTTTGCTCCAATTGGCACCTAAACTTCGAACATCCATAAATTTTGATCTGGTTGTCTGATTTTTGACCACAATGCCTTTTCGAAATGAGATCGGAGCCCTACATTTAATGGACAACAAGTTTTACCCATTCCAGTTCGTTTGTGGTTGATCTACAGTGGTTTGTAGTGAAAAATGAGAGATTTAGCTCCAAATGACGCTTAAACTTTAAACCGCAATAAATTTTGATCCGGTTGCCTGATTTTACCACACAACACCTTTTCGAAATGAGCTCGTAGCACTACATTCATTGGAGTACATGTTTAACCCATTCCAGTTCATTTAGTTGTCAATATTTAGAGCGTTGCAGCGGTAATGCGAAATTTCGCTCCAAATAAGACCTAAACCATCCAACAGGCATAAATTTTGATTTGTATGTTTGATTTTTGACCACATCACCTTTTCAGAATATGCTCGGAGGCATACATCCAATGGAGCACAATTATAAACCCTTACAGCTCATTTTAGTGGACACATAAACTGTAACAGCCATAACTTTTGATCTGGTTGTCCGATTTTTGCGCACAACTCCTTTTTGGAAAGAGCTCGGAGCCCTACATCCAATGGAGAGCAAATTTTACCCATCCAGTTTGTTTAGTGGTCAATATACAGCGGGTTTGTAACAATGTATTTAGCTCGAAAGGAGACATAAACTTTAATGATCTATATCTTTTTATCCGGTTGTCCGATTTTTGCCCACAATAACTTTTCGTAATGCGATCGGAGCCCAAAATCCAATGGACAGTGAATTTAACCCATTCAAGGTCGTTTAGATGTCGATATACAGTGGGTTGTAGTGGTAATGCAATATTTAGCTCCAAATGACACATAAATTTCAATATGAAAGAATTTTATATGTTGTTTGTAGTGAAAGTGAGAGATTTAGCTCCAAATGACACTCACACTTTAAATAGCAATAACCTTTGATCTGGTTGTCTGATTTTACCCCCACAACACCATTTAGGAATGAGATCGAAGCCCTACAATCATTGAAGCACAAGTTTTACCCATTACAGTTCATTTAGTTGTCTATATTGAGCGGGTTGCACTGTTAATGCAAAATGTAGCTCCAAATGACACCTAAACTTCAAACAGCCATAACTTGTGATCAGGTTGTGTGATTTTTGCCCACAACACCTCTTCGAAATGAGCTCTGAGCCCTACATTCAATGGAGAGCAAGTTTTACCCAATGTAGTTCGTTTAGTGATCGATATGCATTGAGTTGAAGTGGTAATGTGGGATTTAGCTCCAACTGACACCTAAACTTTAAACAGCTATAACTTAGATCCGGATGTCCGGATTTTGCACAAAACACCTTTTTGGAAAAAGCTAAGAGCCATACATCCTAAGGTGAATAGGATTTACTCGATCAAGTTCATTTATTGGTCGACGTATAGTGGATTGCAGTTGAAATGAGAGATTTTGCTCCAATTGGCACTTAAACTTCAAACATCCATAACTTTTGATCCGGTTGTCTGATTTTTGCACACAATGCATTTTCATAATGAGATCGGAGCCCTACATCCAATGGAAAACAAGTTTACCCATTCCAGTTCGTTTGTGGTTGATCTACAGTGGGATGTAGGGAAAAATGAGAGATTTATCTCCAAATGACGCTCAAACTTTAAACCGCAACAACTTTTGATTTGGTTGCCTAATTTTACCACACAACACCTTTTTGAAATGATCTCGTAGCACTACATTTATTGGAGCACATGTATTACCCATTCCAGTTCATTTAGTTGTCAATATTTAGAGCGTTGTAGTGGTAATGCGAAATTTCACTCCAAATGACACCTAAACCTTCCAACAGGCATAACTTTTGATTTGTATGTTTGATTTTTGCCCACATCACCTTTTCGGAATATGCTCGGAGGCATACATCCAATGGATCACAATTATAAACACTTCCAGCTCATTTTAGTGGTCAATATACAGGGGGTTGCAATGGTGACGAGGGCTCCTCTGGACACATAAACTGTAACAGCCATAACTTTTGATCTGGTTGTCCGATTTTTGCGCACAACTCCTTTTTGGAAAGAGCTCGGAGCCCTACATCCAATGGAGAGCAAATTTTACCCATCCAGTTTGTTTAGTGGTCAATATACAGCGGGTTTGTAATAAGGTATTTAGCTCGAAAGGAGACCTAAACTTTAAAGATCCATAACTTTTTATCCGGTTGTCCGATTTTCGCCCACAATACCTTTTCGTAATGAGATCGGAGCCAAAAATCCAATGGAGAGCGAATTTAACCCATTCAAGGTCATTTAGAGAGTCGGTATACAGTGGGTTGTAGTGGTAATGCGAGATTTAGCTCCAAATGACACATAAATTTCAATATGAAAGAATTTTAGATGTGCGTTGTAGTGAAAGTGAGAGATTTAGCTCCAAATGACACTCAAACTTTAAACAACAATAACTATTGATCCGGTTGTCTGATTTTACCCCCACAACACCATTTAGGAATGCGATCGGAGCCCTACAATCATATAAGCACAAGTTTTACACATTACAGTTCATTTAGTTGTCTATATTGAGCGGGTTGCATTGTTAATGTAAAATGTAGCTCCAAATGACACCTAAACTTCAAACAGTCACAACTTTTGATCAGGTTGTGTGATGTTTGCCAACAACACCTCTTCGAAATGAGCTCTGAGCCATACATTCAATGGAGAGCAAGTTGTACCCAATGTAATTCGTTTAGTGGTCGATATGCATTGAGTTGAAGTGGTAATGTGGGATTTAGCTCCAACTGACACCTAAACTTCCAACAACTGATCCGAATGTCCGGATTTTGCACAAAACACCTTTTTGGAAAGAGCTAAAAGTCATACATCCTAAGGGGAATAGGATTTACTCGATCAGGTTCATTTAGTGGTCGACGTATAGTGGATTGCAGTTGAAATGAGGGATTTTGCTCCAATTGGCACCTAAACTTCGAACATCCATAAATTTTGATCCAGTTGTCTGATTTTTGCCCACAACGCCTTTTCGGAATGAGATCGGAGCCCTACATCCTATGGAAAACAAGTTTTACCCATTCCAGTTCTTTTATGGTTGATCTATAGTGGTTTGTAGTGAAAAATGAGAGATTTAGCTCCAAATGACGCTCAAACTTTAAACCGTAACAACTTTTGATCCGGTTGCCTGATTTTACCACACAACACCTTTTCGAAATGAGCTCGTAGCACTACATTCATTGGAGTACATGTTTTACCCATTCCAGTTCATTTAGTTGGCAATATTTAGAGCGTTGCAGCGGTAATGCGAAATTTCGCTCCAAATGACACCTAAACCTTCCAACAGGCATAACTTTTGATTTGTATGTTTGATTTTTGCCGACATCACCTTTTCGGAATATGCTCGGAGGCATACATCCAATGGAGCACAATTATAAACCCTTGCAGCTCATTTTAGTGGTCACATAAACTGTAACAGTAATAACTTTTGATCTGGTTGTCCGATTTTTGCGCACAACACCTTATTGAAAAAGAGCTCGGAGCCCTACATCCAATGGAGAGCAAATTTTACACATCCAGTTTGTTTAGTGGTCAATATACAGCGGATTTGTAATAAGGTATTTAGCTCGAAAGGAGACCTAAACTTTAAAGATCCATAACTTCTTATCCGGTTGTCCGATTTTCGCCCATAATACCATTTCGTAATGAGATCAGAGCCCAAAATCCAATGGAGAGCGAATTTATCCCATTCAAGGTCGTTTAGAGGTCGTTATACAGTGGGTTGTAGCGGTAATGTGAGATTTAGCTCCAAATGACACATAAATTTCAATATGAAAGAATTTTAGATGTGGGTTGTAGTGAAAGTGAGAGATTTAGCTCCAAATGACACTCAAACATTAAACAGCAATAACTTTTGATCCGGTTGTCTGATTTTACCCCCACAACACCATTTAGGAATGAGATCGAAGCCCTACAATCATTGAAGCACAAGTTTTACCCATTACAGTTCATTTAGTTGTCTATATTGAGCGGGTTGCACTGTTAATGCAAAATGTAGCTCCAAATGACACCTAAACTTCAAACAGCCATAATTTTGATCAGGTTGTGTGATTTTTGCCCACAACACCTCTTCGAAATGAGCTCTGAGCCCTACATTCAATGGAGAGCAAGTTTTACCCAATGTAGTTCGTTTAGTGATCGATATGCATTGAGTTGAAGTGGTAATGTGGGATATAGCTCCAACTGACACCTAAACTTTAAACAGCTATAACTTAAATCCGGATGGCCGGATTTTGCACAAAACACCTTTTTGGAAAGAGCTAAGACTCATACATCCTAAGGTGAATAGGATTTACACGATCAAGTTCATTTAGTGGTCGACGTATAGTGGATTGCAGTTGAAATGAGGGATTTTGCTCTAATTGGCACCTAAACTTCAAACATCCATAACCTTTGATCCGGTTGTCTGATTTTTGCCCACAACGCCTTTTCGTAATGAGATCGGAGCCCTAAATCCAATGGACAACAAGTTTACCCATTCCAGTTTGTTTGTGGTTGATCCACAGTGGGTTGTAGTGAAAAATGAGAGATTTAGCTCTAAATGACGCTTAAACTTTAAACCGCAACAACTTTTAATCTGGTTGCCTGATTTTACCACACAACACCTTTTCGAAATGAGCTTTTAACACTACATTCATTGGAGCACATGTTTTACCCATTCCAGTTTATTTAGTTGTCAATATTTAGAGCGTTGCAGCTGTAATGCAAAATTTCGCTCCAAATGACACCTAACCCTTCCAACAGGAACAACTTTTGATTTGTATGTTTGATTTTTGCCCACATCACCTTTTCGGAATATGCTCGGAGGCACACATCCAATGGAGCAGAATTATAAACACTTCCAGCTCATTTTAGAGGTCAATATACAGGGGGTTGCAATGGTGACGAGGGCTCCTCTGGACACATAAACTGTAACAGCCATACTTTTGATATGGTTGTCCGATTTTTGCGCACAACACCTTTTTGGAAAGAGCTCGCAGCCCTACATCCAATGGAGTGCAAATTTTACCCATCCAGTTTGTTTAGTGGTCAATATACATGGGGTTTGTAATATGGTATTTAGCTCGAAAGGAGACCTAAACTTTAAAGATCCATAACTTTTTATCCGGTTGTCCGATTTTCGCCCACAATACCTTTTTGTAATGAGATCGGAGCCCAAAATCCAATGTAGAGCGAATTTAACCCATTCAAGGTCGTTTAGATGTCGTTATACAGTGGGTTGTAGTGGTAACGCGAGATTTAGCTCCAAATGACACAAATTTCAATATGAAAGAATTTTAGATATGGGTTGTAGTGAAAGTGAGAGATTTAGCTCCTAATAACACTCAAACTTTAAACAACAATAACTTTTGATCCGGTTGTTTGATTTTACCCCCACAACACCATTTAGGAATGAGATTGGAGCCCTACAATCATTGAAGCACAAGTTTTACACATTACAGTTCATTTAGTTGTCTATATTGAGCGGGTTGCACTGTTAATGTAAAATGTAGCTCCAAATGACACCTAAACTTCAAACAGTCATAACTTTTGATCAGGTTGTGTGATTTTTGCCAACAACACCTCTTCGAAATGAGCTCTGAGCCATACATTCAATGGAGAGCAATTTTTACCCAATGTAGTTCGTTTAGTGGTCGATATGCATTGAGTTGAAGTGGTAATGTGGGATTTAGCTCCAACTGACACCTAAACTTCCAACAACTGATCCGGATGTCCGGATTTTGCACAAAACACCTTTTTGGAAAGAGCTAAAAGCCATACATCCTAAGGGGAATAGGATTTACTCGATCAAGTTCATTTAGTGGTCGACGTATAGTGGATTGCAGTTGAAATGAGGGATTTTGCGAAATTTAGCTCCAAATGACACATAAATTTCAATATGAAAGAATTTTAGATGCGGTTTGTAGTGAAAGTGAGAGATTTAGCTCCAAATGACACTCAAACTTCAAACAACAATAACTTTTATTCGGTTGTCTGATTTTACCCCCACAACACATTTAGGAATGAGATCGGAGCCCTACAATCATTGAAGCACAAGTTTTACCCATTACAGTTCATTTAGTTGTCTATATTGAGCGGGTTGCACTGTTAATGCAAAATGTAGCTCCAAATGACACCTAAACTTCAAACAGCCATAACTTTTGATCAGGTTGTGTGATTTTGTCCCACAACACCTCTTCAAAATGAGCTCTGAGCCCTACAGTCAATGGAGAGCAAGTTTTACCCAATGTAGTTTGTTTAGTGGTCGATATGTATTGAGTTGAAGTGGTAATGTGAGATTTAGCTCCAACTGACACCTAAACCTCAAACAGCTATAACTTTAGATCCGGCTGTCCGGATTTTGCACAAAACACCTTTTCGGAAAGAGCTAAGAGCCATACATCCTAAGGTGAATAGGATTTACTCGATCAATTTCATTTAGTGGTCGACGTATAGTGGATTGCTGTTGAAATGAGGGATTTTGCTCCAATTGGCACCTAAACTTCAAACATCCATAACTTTTGATCCGGTTGTCTGATTTTTGCCCACAATGCCTTTTTGGAATGAGATCGGAGCCCTACATCCAAAGGACAACAAGTTTTACCCATTACAGTTCGTTTGTGGTTGATCTACAGTGGGTTGTAGTGAAAAAAATGAGAGTTTTAGCTCCAAATGACACTCAAACTTTAAACCACAACAACTTTTGATCTGGTTGTCTGATTTTACCACACAACACCTTTTTGAAATGAGCTCGTAGCACTACATTCATTGGAGCACATGTTTTACCCATTCCAGTTCATTTAGTTGTCAATATTTAGGGCGTTGCAACTGTAATGCGAAATTTCGCTCAAAATGACACCTAAACCTTCCAATAGGCATAACTTTTGATTTGTATGTTTGATTTTTGCCCACATCACCTTTTCGGAATATGCTCGGAGGCATACATCCAAGGGAGCACAATTATAAGCCCTACCAGCTCATTTTAGTGGTCAATATACAGGGGGTTGCAATGTTGACGAGGGCTCCTCTGGACACATAAACTGTAACAGACATAACTTTTGATCTGGTTGTCCGATTTTTGCGCACAACACTTTTTTGGAAAAAGCTCGGAGCCCAACATCCAATGGAGAGCAAATTTTACCCATCCAGTTTGTTTAGTGGTCAATATACAGCGGGTTTTTAATAAGGTATTTAGCTCGAAAGGAGACCTATACTTTAAAGATCCATAACTTTTGTTGAGTCCGAGATCGCACCTCCGAGGGAAATCGGAGGCTGCGGGTTGCCGGTTACTTTTTGTGTAGAAGAATGAGACCGCTAGCAGTGGTCAAGACCAGACTTCGCCCGCCGCGGCAAATGCCACTCCTGCGACGGGCTTTCCTTTGATTAGAAAGAAGTGGTTACAGCGGGCTGCAAGTGCAGGAAAAGAGAAGCCGGCCGGTCAGACAGTCCGCAAGACGAGAGACTCGAGTCCGCAGCTCAAACAAGCGAGCTCCTAGATTCGAGTGTGCGTGCCTTGGGAACAGTGCCGCCCCCTATTTATAGGCTTGGGGGCCTGCCCGAGCGGGCAGGGATAAAATAACCGCCTGCCCGGGTACAGGAGAAACGGGCAGGCGGTGACGGGATACACAAAGAAGGAAAGAAAGAAGCCGCGCGGCTTGGCGGCTTGCCCTTCCGACTTGTCTGACCAGAAGTTAAAGATGATGCGGCCAAGGCGACGATGCTACCCGCTCTGTCTCTGGCTTGAGACCGCGACTTGTTCTTTGACTTTGGACCTTGGCCTGTCTCCATGGCATAAACCGCGCGACCTCCAACTTGAGACCGCGACTTGCCCTGTTGGACTCGGGCTTGGATTACCTTTGGTTCTTGGAGGCGGCCTGAATTTTTCCAGACCGCCCGGCCTGTGCTAGCTGGTGTCGATGGAGCTTGTTTAGCCTGAGCTGGGCGACTTGGATCCGCAAACCGCACGGTCTGCGAGTAATCCTCTCGGAGGCGGTTTCCCGGGTAAACATAATCCCCGCATATTTTTAAATTTCCGTGAAGATTTTGAAAATATCAGTGCTAGCCGGAGACCGTGCCGACTCCACCCTGTTGGTTATAAATGTTCCAGAAGCTTCGATTCTGGCATAATTCCATTGTTACCACGAGTCATTACTCGCCTATTGCGGTTAGGACTTTCGGGTTGAACAGCCCGAAAAAGATGGTGAACTTGATGGCTGAGCTCGAAGTTCTTGAGAAGTCGGGAAAGAACCGCGAGAGAGACCGCTCGAAAGAGAAGAAGAAGAAAAAGGCGAAGCGGACTGATAAGACTGTAACAATTGCTTCTACGAGTAAACCGACCGACCTGCCTGCGGAGTTGACAATCGACTTGTCATCTAAACAGGAGGAGAACAAGCCGACCGAACTGCTTCCTGAGCAAACAGTTGTCCTGTCGACTAAAAATGAGGCGAGCTGTCTGAACCCGCCCCCAGCTGATCCCCCAACCTTCTCTGACAAAGGAAACAGCCCGCCTTCACCGCCGGGTAAGACAGACTTGGAGACTGCTTCCCAGAAAGGCGATGGGGATGAGTCTTTCAAGATGGAGGTCACCCCGTCCGGGGATTTTCATCTAAAAATTAGAGATGAAGGGGGAGAGGCAGTTGACTCCCCCAAGCCGACCGATCTGGAAGCTCCAGTTATTAACGTCGAGGACAGCCCGGACAAACCAACCGTCCTGAAGTCAAAAAAGAGTAAGAAGGAGGAGTCCGCTGCGGACAGACTTCTCAAGAAGATGAAGAAGTTGAATGTTCGATTCAAAAGTGCGCCTCCGAAGTGAAACGAGGGTTGCGGACTATCAGTTACTATTTAGTTGAAGAATTCAGACCGCTAGCAGCGGTCGAGGCCAGACTTCGCCCGTCGCGGCAAATGCCACTCCTGCGACGGGCTTTCCTTTTATTGAAAAGAAGCGGTTACAAATGTGAAAGAGCAGAAGCCGGCCGGTCAGCAGTTCGCGAGACCTGAAACTCGAGACCGGAGCTCAGACAAGCGAGCTCTTGGATTCGAGTGTGCGTGTCTTGGGAACAGTGCCGCCCCCTATTTATAGGCTTGGGGGCCTGCCCGATCGGGCAGGGATAAAATAACCTCCTGCCCGGGTACAGGAGAAACGGGCAGGCGGTGACGGGATACACAAAGAAGAGAAAGAAAGAGGCCGCGCGATCTGACGGCCTGCCTTCCCGATCTGTCTTGCTTGCGGCTGAGGACACCGGGACCAAGTCAACAATGCAGACCGCGCGGTTTGGAGATTGAGGTCGCGGTCTGCCCTCTGGTCATGACTTAGCCGACCTTCAAGAGGTAACTTGGATAGCCTTCGATCTGGACCCCCGGCCTGTTCTTCGGGGCTGGAACTTCGAGTTTCTATGGGACAACCTGCGCGGCCTTCTTGCTGAGACCGCGGATGAACTTCCTTCCTTGGCTCTTTGACGATCTTATCTCTTTGGGGGTGATCCTGGAAATGACACCAGGCCGCCCGGCCTGGCCCTTCTTGAACGGGGAACCGCCGATTCCAGGACCCAGCGGCTTGGCTCAGGAGTCCGAGCGGTCTGATAATGGTTCAAACCGAGGAGCGGTTTTCCGGGCAAACATAATCCCCGCATATTTTCAAATCTCAAGAGGATTTCGAAAATATTAGCTTTGACCGGGAGACCGCACCCGCCCTGCCTTGAATCCTATAAGAGAGCCAGAGAATTCATTCTGTGGAGTTTTTCTGCGGAATCTCGGGGTATTACTCGCCAGCTGCGGTTAGAGTTTTTAAGACCGGCAATTCTTCAGTAATGGATTTCCTGGACGCCGTGCTAGACCGCGTGGATCCCAGTGGGGATCAGAAGAGGGCGGAAAACAAGAGGAGCGAATCGCCGGAAAAATTGGATAAGGCGAGGGAAAAGCAAGACCGGAAAGACCGGAAAAAGAGAAAACGGGCCGAGAAGGCCGCAACGGGCAGCTCCAAGCCGGTTGTGGACTTAACGACTCCTAAGACTCCTGCAGAGCTCGTGGCGAACAGTTCGGAGCCTCCTCCTGATGACTTGCCGATTTCTCCCAAAGGCCTCAACCAACAGACCGCCAGCCCGCTGAATAAAGAGGAGACCGCTCCTCCTGAAGAAGTTGCTCCAGAAAGCCCTTCGAAGAAGGCCGGAGAGAATGACTCGTTTGGTGTGGAAATCACCCCATCCGGGAACCCTCATTTGCTCGTCCGAGATCTAGAGAAGGAGGCGGTTACCTCCCCAAGGACGGGCGAACAGAACACCCCTTTGTCCGTGGATGACTACCCCAGCCCCTCGAAAGAACTTGGCCCAGCGCCGAATAAGAGAGAAAGAAAGAGGAAGAAGACCGGGTCTGTTACCGAGCGGATAACTAAGAAAGTCAAGAGGCTGGCCGCTAAGGAAAGGGCGGCCCTTAAGAAACCGACCGAATCCCTCCTCCAGATCAATTCGCGGCTGAAAGAGGAGCTAGGTCTTGCGACTCCTCCACCCAGCAAGTCAAACGAATCGCCGGCCACTCCTGACGCGAAAACGGGCGAACTGCCTCCGGACCCGGCGAACAGTATATCCTTCAACGGGATCTTCAAAGACATGGATGAGCTGGTGAAGCGAGATCAGTTTCTTGTCAGCCCGACCGCCTCTGACCAAAACGCTCTTGCTACTGACGACACAGCCCGGTCTGAAGAGACCGCTCGGATGGAAGCCGAAGAGCGAGAGGCCGCCGCCCGGACTGCCTTGGAGGTCGAAAAGAAAACAAGGGAACTTGAAGAAGTTCTGCGAGCGCGGGAGGAGGTACCCCCAGCAATGACCGGGGAAGAGATCATGAAGGTGAAGAAGGAGAGGGCGGAACAGGCCTTGAACAAGCCGCCGCGGCCTGATCTTCTTGCGGCAGGTAAGGGTTCCACGGACTATAAAGCGGTCCGTTTTTCCATTCCGCGGCCTTGCCATAATAAATTAGTGAACCCGCCGCCAAACCTCTTTCCTTTAGCGGCCCGGTTCCCTTCCGTTAGGTCAAGTACGGAGAGACTCTGGCGTGAGCAATGTCAGAGGATGAACTCGGAACGGTCTAAATGGCCTGTCCGCCCAGGCACTGCTCTCGTGTTTATGTTCGTTTCTACTTTATATATATGTAGCGTTGTATGCTCTTATTTTTCATAACCAAGCGGCTTCTTTCAGATAGCGCTGATCAAATCGTGAAGCCGGGTGACCTTGAGGCCAGTCTGCCTCGGCTAGCACCCCCGATTTCAACCTGTGCGACATCCTTGCCGGAAAGACCGCATCTGTTTGATCGCCTTGAGGCAGATCTGATCAACCTGAGGGCCAGCTTGAAGGAGGTAGAGGACCGGGAGGCCACCACTCGGACCGCTCTGGCGCAATCGGAGATTGACAGGAGGTCCAGCACAGAGAAAGTGAAAATCCTGGAGACTCAGCTTGAGGCCGCGCGAGCAGCGGTGGTGGCTACGCGGACTGCTCTAACCGTCCAACTGGAGAAGGAGAAGAAAGCCTCTGCCAAATTTGAGAGTGACTCAAAACATTACCAGGATAAATTCCTGCGCTTAACCAGAGAAGTCGCCGCTGGTCGGCGAAATGTGAATGATGGGGTGGTAGCTGTTAGCCGCCCGACTATTGGAGCGAGCTCGAATCCTCCTTCAGTCCGGGCGGCTGATCCAATGATTGACGAGGCCGCCGCAACCCCCCGAATGATTGCCGCTACGCGGGTCGAAAGGGATGCCGGGCGGCTTCATTGCACAATCAACCACCTTCATTATCATACAAGCCAAATTTATTCTCTCTTGAACACGACCAGTGACCAGGTCGCGCGACTTCATAGAGAGGATGCTTCCCCAGAGCGCCGTCAGTCGTGATTAATATTTG
The DNA here is from genome assembly GCA_033032865.1 of Dactylorhiza incarnata. Classification (NCBI taxonomy): domain Eukaryota; kingdom Viridiplantae; phylum Streptophyta; class Magnoliopsida; order Asparagales; family Orchidaceae; genus Dactylorhiza; species Dactylorhiza incarnata. Next base: position 258,618 of record JAWHQI010000201.1, on the reverse strand, counting down.
AATATAACTTGTATTATGAATGTGGCTTGTTGATCTGGACAATACTCTTCTCTATTCTTGTCTTTTACTTGAACAATTCGCGCGGTCTCTTACTTTAACCGCTGTATTTTATGCCTTGTTTAAATCTTATGTTTCATTCGAACTGTTTTCTGGTCGGGCGAACTGTGATGTATGCTTCTGTTTTTTCTGGATGCCATTGCTTCTTTCATTTTTCTGGTGAATCTAACCATATAGGTCATTGACCGCGCGGTCAGAATGTATAACCGTGTCGTGGTTTTACTATTCACAGATCATAGAAATCTATAAGTATAGAATTTTGCCGAAGTCATTCTCACGATTTCCAGATGGCGCGATCCAAGAACAAGTCGCAGCGACCTGTTAAAGTTAAGGCCGTCCGAGCTGACGCGGCCTTGGCATTCCATTCGGCGGACCACCCGGAATGCCGCCTTACCCAGAACGAACTGGATGACTTCATTGCTAAACACATGGTAGGGAGTACTCTGCTCGCGCGGCTTCCTTTGCGCGACGAGCGGATTAACTCTTCCAGTCCGCACCAGATCGCCATCCCAGTTGACCACTTCGAGTATGGCTTCAAGTTTCCACTGCCGCTTGAAGTCATAGCCATCTTCGACCACTACGGGGTTGTGCCCGGTCAGCTTCCGCCAAACTCGATCGCTTCAATATACAGCTTCATCTCCTATCTGCGGTTCGAGCGAACTAGATTCTCCATCGACTTGTTCAGGAGGTTTTTCTCAGTGCGGGCGGTCTCCGACTCGGGGACTTCAACTTACAGGGGGCACCTTTACTTCGGCTGCCACGGGCTGAAGATTGTTAATCTGGCGAACAAAGTCTCCGACTGGTCGGAGCGGTTTGTAATGCTCGAAGGCAACTTCGGACTGTTGCAGACCAACCCGCAAGTCCGGGGGGAAGAAGTTTTCCAGATCCCCCAGGTCGGCAAGATCGAGGCGGACACCTTCGCGTTCCTTGAGAAGGAGCGGCTTGATATCAACCACTACATCCCGCTTTTCTCGGAGCTTGAGAACATTCTCCCCGAACATAGTAAGTTCTTCTAGACCGCCTTTATATGACCGCGCGGCCTTCTTTACTTATACTCTTGATTTTATTTTGCAGCCGCCCATATCGTTCCAGCGAACAAGCCGGTCACGCCGGCCGGCCCAGTTTTAACCCAGAGGGAGAAGAGGCAGCGGCGAAAGAGGTCGCCATCTTCGGAGGAAGAGGGCCCGACCTCTTCTGACGATTATGAAATCCTTCGTTCAAGTGGGAACCCGCCCGACCTGCAGGGCAACCCGACCGTCCTTTGGCACAGGGATGGAAGTCGGATCCGGGTATCCACCGCGCTTCCTCCGTGGGGGAGTGAAAAGATTGACCGCCACGCCCTAGCCGCCGGGGCTGCCTTATATGGTCGAAAGACTTTGAAGAGGCTGAGGAATACTCCCGAGGAAGAGCTCCCCCGGTTAGCGGCTCAGGCCGGTGCATGGGGATTTGCGGCCAACCACTTTATGGCCTTGTCGTTCAAGCGGCTGGTTTCCGTCCAAAAACACCTGGAGAAGAGATTCGAGGGGCAGGCCGCGGAGATCACGCGGCTTCGAGAGGAGACCGCGCGGCTTCAAGAAGTCGTGGCGGTGAGTTTCGACAAACAAATGCCGCGGCCCCTTTTGCTTAGCTCGAGCGACCTAACTCGTTTTTCCTTTCTTTCCTGCAGAAACAATATGAGATAACTAACCCGGCCTTCCAAGACGAGGTGCTGCCTCACGTGGCCCAAGGGATCAACAAGGCCCTGGGTCTTATGGAAGACCGGGGCGGTCTGAGCGAAGGGTTCGAGGGTACCACCTTCTCCGACCTCTTCCCCACCTTGAAGACTCAACTCGATGAAATCAGCCGAAGGCGCAAAGGGAAGACCAAGGTGGGCGAGGAGGCTGAGGCTGACGCGGGCAGAGAGGTCGTGCTTCATCAAGGAGGAGATGGAAGCGGTGAAGCCGCCGATGAGGTCGATGCGGACAATGAAGCCGGTGACGCTGATGAGGACGATGAAGATGACCTATCCTCTGGGACCACTGGCTCTGCCAGTAGGACCGGGCGATCAAGTTCCAGCGGTTCGTCGGATTCTTCTTCGTTCAGCGAAGGCTATTCGCCGGAGATTGACATCGAAGGCCTGACCTCAAGTCCGCCTGTCAAGAAGCGGAAAAAGTCGGCAGACTAGTGCTCTTGTTTTACTTTTTAACTTTTGTAACCGCCGGTTTCTTTTTGTTAACCGGGCGGTCAGTACTTTTGTAAACATATTTTTGGAGAAATGAAATAGAAATTTCTTACCTGTCTGGTTGTCATTCTGTTGTTACTTACTTGTGATTGATATCTTGTCTTTTTCTCTCCTTCTTCTCTTTCGCTTCTTATAATCTAGCCGCGCGGCTATCCTGATCCAAATATAGATGACGATTGAGGATCTTGGGTGGTTTATATTTAGGCCGCGCGGTTACCCCCTTTTTTTTAAAAAATCTCAGGATGTCCGATTTCTTGTGCGATCATAGTGTTAGGCCGAGCGGCCCCTTATTTAAAAAGAGAGATACCACATCCTTGTTGACGCAAGTAATGATCCTTTAACTTTGAGCGATTTTGAAATCAATCCGCGCGAACAACGCATTGCATCCAAGGATAACTTTTGCTAGGAAATCAGTCAACCCGACCGGTTAAAATATAAACTGAACGGTGATATACTCAATTCCAGGGACAACCAGATTTGATTAATTTGAAGTATTGATAGGTTCGCTCGGTCAGAATGCAATCCGGACAACCATATGATTTGAATTTAGAAATGCCTAACTCATTATCGGACGGATAGATAGATAAGTCCGGCCGGTCAGGATGAAATCTGAGCAATTACATGTTAGATCCAGAAATACCAAACTTATAAAAGATGATTAAATCCGCCCGGTTTGAATGCCACCCGGGAAATAGATGATTAGCTTTAGAAGATTTCCAACTTGTATAATATTGATAAGACCGCACGGTTGCATAATAATCCGGGTAATCATATGCTTTGCCAGAAAATATTCCAACTTGTAATATATTGATAAGACCGCCCGGTTGCATAATAACCCGGGTGATCATATGCCCAGATTCAGAAATACTTTCCTTAATAGACGACGGGCATACCCGCCCGGTTTGAATATAACCCTGGTGATAACATGATCAGTTCCAAAAGATGACTTAACCTATGTTCAGTCAGACCGCTAGGCCTGAAATACTCAGACCGTATGGTCTTAATACCACAACCCCTTATTGGGGTAGACGAACACCTGCACCTGTTCAACCAGACCGATCGGCCTGAAAAACTCAAACCGTCCGGTCTTAATATCACAACCCCTTTATTGGGGTAGACGAACACCTGCACCTGTTCTAACAATATTCTCCTTGAGTGGTCCATATAGAAAAATCATCAGAAGTGAATGCCTCCCTGTAGGGAAGAAGAATAATCCTACAGGCTCAAATGACCAAGTGGGCAGGTGGGCCTCGGCGGCGAACATTGCTTTCCTCAAGTGGTCATAAGAGCTGTAGGGAAAAAAGAAAAAATATGTACAGACTCAGATGACCAAGTGGGCAGGTGGGCCTCGGCGGCGAACATTGCTTTCCTCAAGTGGTCATAAGAGCTGTAAACGACTCATCCGCTCTCTTGCCTAGGGTTACAAGCCGAGTTGATCAATTGGGCAGGTGGGCCTCGGCGGCGAACATTGCTTTCCTCAGAGAGATCAACTCAGTTGTGGGCCCAACTAGGTACTGTTTCGAGAGTACCTAAGAGTATTCGATGGTCACAGACTATGATGATCAGTTGGGCAGGTGGGCCTCGGCGGCGAACATTGCTTTCCTCAGAAAGATCATCAAAGCTGTAACTATATCCCTTCGGGGCATGATAGAGCTGACAATCACCTAGACCTCCCTTGATGCAGGGGTGTGTCAGATATCGGCCGGGATCCAAAGTTCTGAAGACCACCGCAGCGGAATTGGCAAGCTACCACTACATGTGTGCGAAAACTCCCCGCATCACATGGTCTTGGTGGGTTTTACGCTACGACTACAATCCGAGGGGGTTCGAGCAGAATTTGGCGATATCTCAGAGGTTCGGGGAGTGAGATATGTGTGTTTATATTTATGATGCGGAGAACCATCATACAAGAAGGAAATGTCAGTATAGGGCTTTTTATTCAATACCAAAAAGAAATGTAAAGAATAAAAGAAATAGTTTCAAGGATAGAATCGTTTGAGATCGTCACCGCTCCACGTGCGTGGGATGTCTTCTCCTTCGTTGGTTTGGAGACGGTAGGCCCCATTCTTAGATACTTCTTTGATGATGAAAGGTCCTGCCCAATTAGGATCCAGTTTTCCAACATTACCAGACCTCGCTGCGGCATCCACCTTTTTTAACACCAAATCCCCGACTACAAACTGCTTCACTCTGACATTCTTATCAAAATATTTTGCCATTCTCCTTTTAACTTCTTCCTGCCTGATTGTTGCTTCATCCTGAAGTTCCTCGATTAGATCAAGATTGTGCATGAGGGCCTCACCATTTTCATCTATCCAGGATTCTCCTCCTTCTTTGGCGTAAATAACCCTTGGAGTGACCACCTCGAATTCCACAGGGACAACAGCTTCCGAGCCATGAGATAATTTGAAAGGTGTCTCCCCGGTAGCCGAGGACGGAGTAGTACGAAGGGTCCACAGGATGGAAGGAAGTTGGTCCGCCCAATTCCCTTTCTGGTTCAAGACTCTTTTCATTAAAAGCTGCCGAATTTGCCTGTTTGCCGCCTCCACTTGACCATTGGTCCTTGGATGGTGTACTGAGGCAAACCGAAGATCAATTCCTATCTGATCACAGAAGTTTATCATCTCTGGATTGTTGAATTGTGGGCCATTATCGGTGACGATTGCCAACGGAATTCCATGTCGGCAGATAATCTCTCCCCAGACGAAGTTTCTGACAATTTGGGTGGTAGTTCTTGCTAATGCTTTTGCTTCGATCCACTTACTGAAATAATCGATCATTACCAGGATAAAGCGACGTTGTCCGCTGGCCATTGGGAAAGGCCCCATAAGATCCATTCCCCATACTGCAAAAGGCCATGGCGCAGTTATTGACCTGAGTGACTGAGCAGGCAAATGTTGAAGAGGAGCGAACTTTTGACACTGGACACATCGCTTGGCGAAGGCTTCAGCATCCTTTCTCATGGTTGGCCAGAAGTATCCTTGCCGCAGGATCCTTTTTTCTAAGGTTTTCGCCCCTGAATGGCTACCACACTCCCCAGAATGAACTTCCTGAAGTATGACCGGGATCTCCTCTTCTGAAACGCACCGTGCTGAGGGAGAAATCAAAGTTTTTCGGTACAAGACTCCTGCTATCAAGTAGTAGTACGCCGCCTTTCTTCTGAACCTATTTTTGTCCTTGATTGATGGATGATATTCTCCTTTTGTCAGAAACAATTCGTAGGGGTCTTTCCAAGAAGGATGTTGATCGATCTGCATGAGCTCTTCTTCCTCTGTCTCCTCTGTTGCCGGATGAAAAAGTTCTGAGGTTACTCCCCCTGATGGAAGACCAAATTTTGACAATTCGTCTGCCTCTTCATTCTGCGTTCTCGGAATGTGCTCGATGATGAAGGATTTGAATCTCCCGATTTCTTTCTTAGCTAGGAATAGATATTTTCTCAACATCGGTTCTCTTGTCTCGTAGTTCCCCAGAACCTGCGAGGCCATTACAAGAGAATCAGTTTTCACATGAACATGTTCTATCCCAAGCTCCTTTGCGAGTCTCAGGCCGGCCAAGAGTGCTTCGTATTCGGCCTGGTTATTTGTAACTGAAAAGAAGAATCTAACAGCTTGTTCCAGCCTGATGCCGTTTGGACTGATCAAAACCACTCCGGCTCCCACGGAGTTCCTGCCAGAAGCCCCATCCACATAAATGATCCAAGAAAAAGGAGATTGCACTACCTGCTCTGGATTAGACTCCATTGTGTCTACCAAGAAATCTGCCAATACTTGTGCCTTTATTGCCGTTCTGGGAGTGTACAATATTTCGAACTCGCTTAGCTCGATTGCCCATTTGGCCAACCTTCCTGAATGTTCCGGCTTCTCCAAGATATTCCTCAGTGGATGATCTGAAACCACCTGAATAGGATGAGCTTGAAAATAGGGGCGGAGCCTTCGTGATGACATGACTAAAGCCAAGGCTAATTTCTCCAGGATTGAATATCTAGTTTCTGCATCTTTAAGGATATGGCTGACATAGTATATCGGAAACTGTTTCTTTTTCTCTTCCCGAACCAGGACAGAGCTTATTGCATCAGGGCCCACCCCCAAGTACAAGAATAGTGTTTCTCCTTCGCGAGGGCTTTGAAGAAGGGGGGTTGAAGTTAATTGCTTTTTCAATTGTTCGAAAGCATTATTGCATTCCTCGTTCCATTCAAACTTAGATCCTCCCCTAAGTGTTTTGAAGAACGGAGCGCTTTTATCTCCCGATTTGGAAATGAATCGGCTCAATCCTGCCAACCTTCCACCAAGTTGCTGTACCTCTTTCGGACTACGAGGAGGGGTCATGTCTAGGATGGCTTTTACTTTATCTGGGTTCGGTGCGAGACCATCAGGAGTGAGAAGATGTCCAAGAAATTTCCCCTTGTTCGCCCCGAACACGCATTTCGAGGGGTTTAATTTTAATTTGAACCTCCGTAGAGTAGCGAACGTCTCTACGAGGTCTTCCAGATGGATTAAAAAAGTTTTACTTTTTAGAAGGAGATCATCAACATATACTTCCAGATTTCTCCCTTTTTGTTTTTCAAAAACTGTGTCCATCATCCTCTGATATGTTGCCCCCGCATTTTTGAGGCCGAAAGGCATGACGAGATAACAATAACATCCATCATTGGTAATGAAGGATGTATGCGGGATATCAGGCTTATGCATCTTAATCTGGTGATAACCAGAAAATGCATCTAAAAAACTCATAAAACTATATCCCACCGCGGAATCTACCAAAACATCTATCCGAGGCAAGGGATAACAATCCTTGGGGCATGCTTTATTGAGTTTAGTGAAATCAACACACATACGCCATTTCCCCCCAGACTTTTTCACCATCACTACATTCGACATCCAGGTGGGGTACTGGATTTCAGAAATGAAATTGGCCTTAAGAAGCTTTGCAACTTCTTCTTTGATAGGTACCGCCAGCTTAGTTGCTACCTCCCTCTTCTTCTGTTGGATTGGCTTGAACTCCGGAGAAACGTTGAGGTGATGGCACGCGACATCTGGATCTATTCCAGGCATGTCTTCCGCCGACCAAGCGAAGATGTCCAAGTTATTCAGCAGGCAGGAGGTTAACTGGAGCTTTTCCTCTTCTGATAGCTCGGCGTTGATGATCAGCTTCTTGCCTTCCCCTTCAACAATGGGGATCTCTTGGGTCTCCTGGGCAGGTTCCAGGTAGGTCCCTTTCCGTTCCACGCTCCCCTCAGCTTCTTCAGGGAGTTCGGACACCTCTTGGATGTCATTCTGGGCCTTGTGAAGTGGTGCCTCGGTGATCACATTAACTGTCTTCACATAACATTCGCGTGCCACCTTTGGATCGCTCCGGATCCGGTACTGACGCCCCTCAGCAGCGAATTTCAAGGCCAAATGGAAAGTAGATACCACCGCTCTGTAAGCATTCAGGATTGGCCTTCCGAAAATTGCGCAGTAGCTACTTGGGGCTTCCACTACTACGAAGTTCACCAACTTTGTTATGCCCCCTAGCGATACCAGAAGCTTCACGCACCCTTCTACTTCCTTCTTTTCTCCTGAGAAGCCATAGAGGGGGCCTTCCGTAGAGAGTAAGGATTTTCCAGTCTTGAGGGCCTCAAACGTTTGGCGAAAGATGAGATTAACTGAGCTGCCTGTATCGATCAAAATTTTGTGCACTGCGTAATTCTCAATAACCGCCTTTATCACCACCGCGTCATCGAACGGATTTGCATTTGGGGAGAGATCTTCCTGGCCAAACGTAACAACCGTCCTTTCCGGGGCAGAAGTGGAGGCAACTGCTACTTCTTGCTTTGTAACTCTCCCGATGCTAGATTTTCGGGAGGATTCTATCCCTGCCCCACCATGGATGCAATAGATGTTGCCGAGAGGGCCAACATCATTCACCTCTATGCATTCGGCTGCAGGATGTATATCCCCATAACCACCGGCCTCCTCTACATCAGCACACTCCCATGTTACTTCGGCTGCCTCCTTCTTCTTCTCAGCTCGTGGTTCAACCGGAGTTTCTTGCCGAATCAACCCCCGAAGCTTTCCCTCTTTCAGGAGTTTTTCTATCAACCACCGGAGGGCCCGGCAATCTTCAGTTAGATGCCCCTCTTCTTTATGATATTCACAGTAAAGGTTTGGGTTCCGATTGCGAACTTCTGATTTCAAAGGAGGGGGCCTTTTAAAGTCAGGCCTCTTCTGAAGAATCTGCACGACCTCATTCATGGTAACATTGAGTGGGGTGAACGAATCTTGTGATTCATCATATCGGATGGATGGGATAGGTGGAGATGGTTGTGCGATGTATTGTGGCAGATATACGGGCATGATTTGCGGGACTCCCATGGGTTGAGTGGGTGCGATGGCCAACGGCGGCTTCTGATCCTGAAACCGTTGATGGCCAATGAATGGTTGCTTGGGCTTAAGATTCCTTCCCCTTTGAGCCCGAGGCTCGAAATCAGGCCGAGACGAGTGATTATAACGTTGCTGATGGGTTGATGCAGAATTGAACTGATCGTTGTCGCTGAGCAACTTGGCAACGTAACCCGGATTAGTCTTTTCCCCCCTGATGAATTTGTTTGCCAGACTAATCATTTCTTGATATGTCTTTGGTTCCCTGATTTGGGCTTCAAACTTCAGTGGCCCCTCCCTAAGGCCATGCATTAGCGCGACCCTATATAACTCCGGATCGACGTTTTGTACCTCCATTATTTCCCTTTGGAAACGATCGACAAAACGGGCCCACGTTTCGTTTTCTTGCTGCCGTATCTCGAATAGGGCTGCCGGACCATTCTTCCTCTTCTTAGAGGTAGAGAATCGAAGCAAAAATTCTCTACGTAACTCCGCAAAGCATCTGATAGATCGAGGATGCAATCCATAGAACCATTCTCTGGCCTGCCCATCAAAGGATGTCACCAGGAGCTTGCACTTTGTTGCATCAGTGATGGTCCTTAGAGCAACAGCTGATTCAAATGCCTGGAGGTGTATTGCTGGATCGGACTCCCCACTATATGCCGACATACGTGGTTCTCGAAAGTTGTTTGGGGCCGGCTCTCCTCGGATTTCGTCGGTGAAGGGAGAACTCTCCTCGGCATCCTCGTACAGAGGGAAAGCAGGGTTATAAGGGATCTCGGCTGCGGTCATTGGCGGACAGGCCGCATGATAGGAGCGGGCAGGCGCTCCAGTCGGATATGATTGGAAGGCGGCGACCTCAGGCGGATAGGGAAAATGAGCGGCCTGAGAGGTCGCCCCTTGAAAGTCAAGGACCCGAGCTGGCATACATCGCGCGGCCTCTTGGTAGAGATTCGGACGGTCCGCGGAACCTTCTTGTGGTGGTCGGGAATGAGCGACTTGCGCGAACGGATATGGAGGTGGAGGAGGTAGAACAGGAGTGACCGCCTGGGGAGCCGCGGCCTGCTGAGGGGCTAACCGCTCGGTTAGTAGTGTTAGGGCCTGAGTGATTGCGTCCAGACGCTGATCAGTTGCCTGCCGAGCCTGGTCGGCCTCTCTCTTTGTCTGCTCCAGAGCTTCCCACAAAGAGTCTTCACTGTGGTCGGATCGGTCTCTTGGAGGGAGCTGGCGGTCTGGCATTCTGAGCTAAGGATTTCGCTGACAGTCTGCGATCTGAAGGTCGCGTGTTTCTGTTCGATTCAAAAGTGCGCCTCCGAAGTGAAACGAGGGTTGCGGACTATCAGTTACTATTTAGTTGAAGAATTCAGACCGCTAGCAGCGGTCGAGGCCAGACTTCGCCCGTCGCGGCAAATGCCACTCCTGCGACGGGCTTTCCTTTTATTGAAAAGAAGCGGTTACAAATGTGAAAGAGCAGAAGCCGGCCGGTCAGCAGTTCGCGAGACCTGAAACTCGAGACCGGAGCTCAGACAAGCGAGCTCTTGGATTCGAGTGTGCGTGTCTTGGGAACAGTGCCGCCCCCTATTTATAGGCTTGGGGGCCTGCCCGATCGGGCAGGGATAAAATAACCTCCTGCCCGGGTACAGGAGAAACGGGCAGGCGGTGACGGGATACACAAAGAAGAGAAAGAAAGAGGCCGCGCGATCTGACGGCCTGCCTTCCCGATCTGTCTTGCTTGCGGCTGAGGACACCGGGACCAAGTCAACAATGCAGACCGCGCGGTTTGGAGATTGAGGTCGCGGTCTGCCCTCTGGTCATGACTTAGCCGACCTTCAAGAGGTAACTTGGATAGCCTTCGATCTGGACCCCCGGCCTGTTCTTCGGGGCTGGAACTTCGAGTTTCTATGGGACAACCTGCGCGGCCTTCTTGCTGAGACCGCGGATGAACTTCCTTCCTTGGCTCTTTGACGATCTTATCTCTTTGGGGGTGATCCTGGAAATGACACCAGGCCGCCCGGCCTGGCCCTTCTTGAACGGGGAACCGCCGATTCCAGGACCCAGCGGCTTGGCTCAGGAGTCCGAGCGGTCTGATAATGGTTCAAACCGAGGAGCGGTTTTCCGGGCAAACATTGAAGGCCAAGAATAAGGCAGCATCTGGGAAATCGAGAGCGGACAGCCTGCAAGGCAAGTCGCGCGAGAATGAAGTTTCGGAAGGCTTGATTACTCCTTCTCCCCAGCCGAACGACCAGGTTCCAATTGATGCTCATAGCATTTCCGTAAGCGACCTTCTCAAGGATTTTGATTCTTTTCAGAAGCAAGATGATCAGCTGAGAACTTCTTCCGAACTGCAGGCTACTAACCCGCAAGGAGAGAAAGGATCCGCCCTGTCTGAGGATGCCACCATCTTTAAGGAGGCCGTCCTTCCTGAGGTCGCGACTGAAAGAACCATACCGGTACCTGAAGATACCGTGACGGCCGGTCTGCGGTTTATGCAGGTGAAGGCGGAGCGAGTAAGAGATCAACTTGCCAGGCCGCCCCCGCCGCAACCCAATCTTTTGCTGCAAGGTAAAAGGGGAGCGGATTACCACTCCGTTCGTTTTTTCATGCCGCGGCCTCGAAACAAGTCGTGCGCTTCGTTGTTGAACCCGTCGCCCAGCTTCTTTCCCTCCGCTGCTCAACTTTTTGCTGCTAAGCGGAGGCAAAGTGAGAGATCGTGGAGAGAACAACGCCGAAAGTTCGATACCGAGCTAACAAGGCGACCCGTCCGCCCGAATTCAATTCAAACTGCCGCGGCTTGTAAGCGAGGAAAATTCGATGAAAGCGGTTTCCTTTTGAATACTCCTTGACTATTTTCTCTTATTACAGATGACCGTGACTCTATCCCGAAGCCGGGCGAGCTGGTGACCTATCTTCCCCCTCTTGATCCACCCCTGCTGAGTTCTTCTCTGCCGGATACTCGGATGGAGGACGAGATGTCCCGGCTTCAAAAGAATCTGGAAACCCTTGCTAAGCAGTTGAGGGCTGTGGAGGAGAGAGAGAAGGCCGCCCAGGATGAGAAAGCTGCTCTTCGGGTTGAATTGGAAACCGAACGGAAGGAAAGCCGAGCGGCGCTGGAGGCCGAGCGGAGAGAGCGTCGAGAGAAAGAAAAGGAGTAGCAAGACCAGGTGGCTGCGCTGACTGCCCGGATTGATCGTGGAAAGAAGGAAGTCCGCAAGCTCGAAGGGGACTGTGCCGATTATAGGGACAAATACCTTCATTTGGCAAAGGAAGCCGGCGGAAGTCGGCGCCCTATTAACGTGGTTGACGAAGGCCGGCGAGGGTCAAGCCGCCCGGATGCAGGGACGAGCTCGTCTCTTCCTGTAGCCGGGACGATCCGCCTAGCTGTTAGTTTTCATGAGTCCGCAGCGACCTTGCCTACTCGCGTGATTCCCGCGACGCGAGTAGAGAGAGATGCCGCGCGGATTCATAGCATGATCAACCGCCTTAATCATAATATGAATCAAATGCAGGGAACTGTACTTCAAATCGGCGACCATGTCGCGCGGCTTCACAGGGAGGACGAACCGAGCGATACCCGTCCGTAACGAGTGGCTCTGAGATATGAACTTTGTAATAATATTTCTATTCGGTCTCTTGGACAATTTGCTTGAATCTGACTCTATAATATTCGATCTGCCATTCAGGCCGTGCGGCTTAAATATTTGAATTTACTTTTTTGCCTTCTTGCTGTGTTGATTGATGGCTGTGAGTTATTTTACATAAACCGATCTGCTTGTTTTCGTGATTCTTTAATTCGCTTGTTTGAATTATACGGTCTTTGTGGTTGAGTTTTTTGATGATGTACCCGCACGGGTTGACCGGTCTAGCCGTGATTTGACCTTTGCTAAATGCAGATCATCCGTTCTTATAAGTAGCGCCCTTCCGAAATTCCTTTTACCAAAATTTCAAGATGGGAGCAAAGCGCCAGTCGAAGCGACCTGCGAAGACCTCTGCTACCCGCTCCGAAGCCGCTGTGGCCTTTCACTCTGCAGACCTCGAGGAGTGTCGTTTGACAAAGGCCGAGCTGGACGAATTCGTCGAGAAGCACATGACTGACAGTCCGCTGCTCGCGCGGCTTCCGCTCCGTGATGAGCGGATGAATTCGTCTGGCCCAAACCATATCGCGATCCCAATCGACCATTTCGATTGCGGATTTAAATTCCCGATTTCCATTGAGCTCGCCATGGTCTTTGACCATTATGGAGTTGTTCCCGGCCAGATTTCTCCCAACTCGATGGCCGGGATATGTAGCTTCATCTCCTACCTGCGATCTGAGAGAGTCCGCTTCTCTATGGACCTCTTTAGGAAGATATTCTCGGTGCGGGCCATTCCGGACTCTGAATCGGATGTCTTCAAAGGCCACCTCTACTTTGGCTGCCGCGGGTTGAAGATGGTCAATCTGGCGAACAAAGTCACGGCCTGGCCGGAGAGGTAGAAGGCCGACTTGGCCTGTTGAACCCGAATCCGCAAGTGCGGCCTGAGGAGGCTTTTCAACCGGTTCCAATAAGCGAAGTTGAGAAGGGAATCTGCAAGCTTCTCAAGGATGAGCGGCTTAACATAAGCTACTATATCCCTCTACTTGCCGAGCTAGAGAACGTTCGGCTTGAAGATAGTAAGCTTCCCTTTGCTTCCGACTTCAATGTTAACCGCTCAATCTCTCGTGCTGACTCTTCTCCTTTTATAGCCCAAGCCGTTGTTCCTGCTAACAAGCCGATCAGTCCGACCGGTTTAGTCTTGACTCAGACGGAGAAGAGAAAGAGGCAAGCCAGGAACAAGCCGCTGCCGTCTGATGGGGAGGATTCGGGTTCCTCGGGCGACTTCGCCGCCCTTCGCTCCTTCAGCAAGGTGAAGGATCTAAAAGGCCGCCCGGTCTTGACCTGGCACCCGGATAGCGATAGTGTCCAGATCTCTACTGCGCTTCCCCACTGGGCGAACGAGAAGTCGGGCCGGTATGCTGAGGCCGCTAGCATCGCTATGTTCGGCCGACGGAACTTCAGGAGGTTGAGGAAAATTCCTGAGGAAGAGCTCGTCAGGGAGGCCGCGCGGGTTAGTGCCGAGGGCTTCATCACCAACGCCTTCATGGGGATGACCCTTAAGAGGTTGATTATAGAAAACGCTCTTCAAGAGAAGGAAATTGCCGAACTGAAGAAAGAAAATGCGCGGCTAAAGGAAGCCGAGTCGGTAAGTCATCACCTGGCCAGCATCAACACCAATGTTCTCAGACCGCACGGTCTTACCTTACTCTTTTCTTTTGCAGGCTAAGTATGATGAGACCGACCCGATCTATCAGCAGGAACTCTTCCCTCATGTCGCCGAGGGAATTGATAATGCTTTTAACCGCTTGCGGGAGCTCAAAGGGTTCGCGCCCGGTTTTGAGCATTTCACCTTCTCGGACGCCTACCCGATCTTGCAAAAGAAGTTAGAAAAGATCAGGCGGAAAGCCAAGGGAAAGAATAAAGCCGACGGATCCAGTTCGGAGGAGAGCGATGATGAAGATGACGAGGTCGAAGAACCCGGAGCGGCTAAGAGTGGTGAGAGTGGCTCGGAGTCCGAATCCAGCGATTCTGAAGAAGATGCTGGTCGCAAATCGGGCGAATTGAGCAGCTCATCCTCGTCGGGTAGCGAGGGTTATTCTCCTGACGTTTCGATTGATGGCAGCGAACATTCAAGTGCTCCTGCGTCTAAGAAACTCAAGTCGCACAATCAGTAGCTGTATTTTGCTTTTTATTTTGAATAGCCGTTGGCTTGATGTTGTTAGCCGGACGACTTAAAATATAATGTAAACAATGTTTTGATAATGAAATGAAAAGCTTTTACCTGTCTATCCGTCTACCTTCTGCGACTTACTTGCGATTGTTTGCGATCTCTTTCTGTGGTAAATCTAACCAAGTCGTGCGACTTAATGTTAACTCACTCGGTTAGGATAGCGATCTTCATAAGATTCCGGTAAAGTATCTAAAAACCCACTCGCATAGCTTGCTTCTTTTAATCCGAATCGAATTTATCCGATTTATTCTGAGAAAGTGCTAACTTATTACGAATGTATTACGACATCCCGGAAACTGGACACAATTGAGCCGCGCGGTTACTACTAGACCCGGCATACTTGCTTTCCAGGATAAAGAAGGACAAATCATGAGAACAATTATCAGACCGAGCGGTCAGTGTTTTAACTCGGGCGACTTGTAGATAACATCGTTGTAAATCCCACCTCCGTGAATGCAATCAGATAACCGATCCGGAATTTGAAATAATCAAGCCGTGCGACCGTAAACAGAATATCCAGTCTCAAGAAGACCAGTTGATAGACCGTGCGATTAACATTTAATCCGAACAATTTATATGACAGCTATTTATAACATTGACTGACAAGCCAAACGAGCTGTATATAGAATTCATGTGATTAACAGGTTTAATAATTGCAACGAGAATCATAACCGCCTGATTGAAAAGATCCTGTGATTATCCGATCGGTTTGAATGGAAATCCATAAGGATGATAAATTCATAATCCGGATAATAAGGTCGGCCGGTCATGATTATGCTCGCTTCCCTGATATTTACCTTGATACCTTAATGATACCCTATTTATTTCAAACCGTCCGGTCTAAAAACTGAACCGCATGATGTCTTTGGAACCTGCTGATTTTAGACCGCCTGGTTTAATAACCAGACCGCCTGAAAGCCCTGGTACCTGCTTGTTTCAAACCGCCCGGTCTAAAAACCGAACCGCATGACATCTTTGGAACCTGGTGATCTTAGACCGCCTGGTTTAATAACCAGACCGCCAGGTTTAATAACCAGACCGCCAGGTTTAATAACCAGACCGTCTGAAAGCCCTGGTACCTGCTTATTTCAAACCGCCCGGTTTGAGTATTAAGTCGTCCGGTTTATGCTGCATATAGAAATCCTGCTTTTTCCTCCAAATGGTCTATAATGACCATATGGGACGAGATAATCCCTGGTAATGCAATAAAGATGATTACAGACTCAGATGACCAAGTGGGCAGGTGGGCCTAGGCGGCGAACATTGCTTTCCTCAAGTGGTCATAAGAGCTGTAGAAATAAAGAGAAACAAGTACAGACCCAGATGACCAGGTGGGCAGGTGGGCCTAGGCGGCGAACATTGCTTTCCTCAAGCGGTCATAAGGGCTGTAAGCGACTCGACTGCTCTCTTGCCTAGGGCTACAAGCCGAGTTGATCAATTGGGCAGGTGGGCCTAGGCGGCGAACATTGCTTTCCTCAGAGAGATCAACTCAGTTGTGGCTCCCGCTTAGGCATCGCTTGAGAGTACCTTGGAGTATTCGATAGTCACAAACTAAGATGATCAGTTGGGCAGGTGTGGTTATGCCGCGGGGGCTATACCGACATTGCTTTCCTCAGAAGGATCATCAAAGCTGTATTTATATCCCCCTCGGGGCATGATAGAGCCAACATTCACCTAGACCTCCCTTGATGCAGGGGTGTGTCGGATATCAGCCGGGATCCCAGGTTCTGAAGACCACCGCACGAGAATTGACCAGCTACCACTACACGTGTGCGAAAACTCCCCGCTACACATGATCTTCATGGTTTTACGCTAATGACTACAATCCGAGGGGGTTCGAGCAGAACTTGGCGATGTCTCTGTGGTTCAGTGAGTTTGATATATGAGAAAATGCAGAAAGGAAACATCAAACATGGAGAAGTGTCAGTATGGTGCTTCTTATTAAAATATCTCAAAAACTGCAAGAAAGTAAAGAAGACATTTTAAGGATAGAACCGTTTGAGATCGTCGCCACTCCAGGTGCGCGGGATGTATTCTCCTTCACTTGTTTGGAGGCGATAAGCACCACTTTTTAGTACCTCTTTGACGATGAAAGGTCCAACCCAATTAGGATTTAGCTTCCCGACATTGCCTGTTCGGGCTGCTGCATCAACCTTTTTTGTACGACGTCGTCGACCGCAAAATGCTTTACCCTGACATTTTTGTCAAAGTACTTTGCCATCCTCCTTTTAACTTCTTCTTGCCTGATTGTTGCCTCATCCTGAAGTTCTTCGATTAGATCCAGACTATACTTGATAGCCTCGTCATTGTATTCTACCCACGCTTCTCCTCCTTCTTTTCCGTACACAACTCTTGGAGTGACCACCTCAAACCCCACAGGAACAACAGCCTCCGAGCCATGAGACAGTTTGAATGGTGTCTCCCCTGTAGCTGAAGATGGAGTGGTACGAAGAGTCCAAAGGATGGAAGGAAGTTGATCTGCCCAGTTTCCTTTCTGATTCCAAACTCTTTTCATCAGGAGCTGCTGGATTCGCTTGTTGGCTGCTTCTACCTGACCATTGGTCCTTGGATGATGTACTGAGGAAAACCGCAGGTCAATTCCAACCTGATCGCAAAATTTTATCATCTCGGGATTATTGAATTGTGGACCATTATCAATGACAATTGCCAGCGGAATTCCGTGTCGGCAGACTATTTCTCCCCAGATGAAGTTTCTGATGATTTGGGTAGTAGTTTTTGTCAGTGCCTTAGCCTCGATCCACTTACTGAAGTAGTCAATCATCACTATGATAAAGCGGCGCTGACCGCTAGCCATTGGAAAGGGTCCGATGAGATCCATCCCCCAAACTGCGAAGGGCCAGGGCGCAGTTATTGATCTGAGTGACTGAGCAGGCAAATGCTGAGGAGGAGCGAACTTTTGGCACTGCACACACCGCTTGGCAAATGCTTCAGCATCCTTTCTCATAGTCGGCCAAAAATATCCTTGCCGCAGTATCCTTTTTTCTAAGGTTTTTGCCCCTGAATGGCTACCACATTCCCCAGAATGAACTTCCTGAAGTACGATAGGGATCTCTTCTTCTGAAACACATCGTGCCGAGGGGGAAATCAAAGTTTTTCTGTAGAGAACTCCTGCTATTAGATAATAATATGCCGCCTTCCTTTTGAATCTTCTCCGATCTTTGATGGAATGGTGGAACTCCCCCTTTGATAGGAATAGCTCGTAAGGATCCTTCCATGAAGGATTATGATCAATTTGCATGAGTTCTGCCTCATCTATTGCCGGATGAAAGAGTTCAAAGGTCACTCCCCCTGATGGAAGATCGAACTTCGACAATTCATCTGCCTCCTCATTTTGTGTTCTTGGGATGTGCTCGATAATAAATGACTTGAATCTTCCGATTTCCTTTTTGGCTAATAGCAGATATTTTCGCAGAATCGGCTCCCTTGTCTCATAATTTCCCAAGACCTGGGAGGCCATCACCAGTGAATCGGTTCTAACATGTACATATTCTATGCCCAACTCTTTCGCAAGCCTTAGCCCAGCCAGAAGTGCTTCGTATTCTGCTTGGTTATTTGTAACTGGAAAGAAGAACTTGATAGCTTGCTCCAGCCTGATGCCATTTGGGCTGATCAACACTACTCCGGCTCCCACGGAGTTTCTGCCAGAAGCCCCATCCACATAAATGATCCAAGCCAGAGGAGATCGTACCACCTGTTCAGGACTAAGCTCTGTTGTATCTACCAGGAAGTGTGCCAAGATTTGTGCTTTGATTGTTGTTCGGGGGATGTACGATATCTCAAATTCACTTAGTTCAATAGCCCATTTTGCCAACCTCCCTGAATGATCTGGCTTTTCAAGAATATTCTTTAAAGGATGATCTGTAACAACTTGGACGGAATGAGCCTTAAAATAAGGGCGAAGCCTTCGCGCGGACATAATCAAAGCCAAGGCCAGTTTCTCCAGGATCGAATATCTGGTTTCTGCATCCTAAAGGATGTGGCTGACATAGTATATTGGAAACTGCCTCCTCTTTTCTTCTCGAACGAGGACGGAACTCACCGCTTCTGGTCCGACTCCCAGATATAAGAATAGCTTTTCTCCCTCACGGGGACTTTGGAGTAGTGGAGTCGAAGTTAACTGTCCCTTCAGCTGCTCGAAAGCCTTGTTACACTCCTCGCTCCATTTGAACTTTGATCCCCCTCGCAATGTTTTAAAGAATGGGGCACTTTTATCTCCGGATTTGGAGATAAACCTGCTCAATCCTGCCAATCTCCCCCCAAGTTGTTGAACTTCTTTAGTATTTCGAGGAGGGGTCATATCAAGGATGGCCTTCACCTTATCTGGATTTGGTGCAAGGCCATCAGGAGTTAAGAGATGCCCAAGAAATTTTCCTTTGCTTGCCCCGAACACACATTTCAATGGGTTTAATTTTAACTTGAACCTCCGTAGAGTAGCGAACGTCTCTACGAGGTCTTCCAAGTGCAATGAGAACGTTTTACTTTTGAGAAGAAGGTCATCAACATAAACTTCGAGATTCCAGCCCTTTTGATGTTTAAAGACGGTATCCATCATTCTTTGGTATGTTGCACCCGCGTTTTTAAGACCGAAGGGCATTACGAGATAGCAGTAACACCCATCGTTTGTGATAAATGAGGTATGCGGGATGTCAGGTTTGTGCATTTTAATTTGATGGTACCCGGAGAAGGCATCGAGGAAACTCATAAAACCATACCCAACCGCGGAATCAACTAAGACATCTATCCGAGGCAAAGGGTAACAATCTTTATGGCACGCTTTATTAAGTTTGGTGAAGTCCACGCACATGCGCCACTTCCCACAAGATTTCTTAACCATTACAACATTCGACATCCACGTGGGATATTGAATCTCATAAATGAAACCCGCTTTTAGGAGTTTGGAAACCTCCTCTCTGATGGGCAACGCCAGCTTGGTCGCCACTTCTCTCTTCTTTTGCTGGACGGGCTTGAACTCAGGAGATACGTTTAGATGATGACAAGCCACGTCTGGATCCACTCCTGGCATATCCTCCGCTGACCAAGCGAAGATATCCAGATTCCCCAACAGACAGGAGATTAGCTCCACTTTCTCCTCTTCTGACAACTCAGCGTTGATGACCAGCTTCTTTTCTGCCCCCTCAGCAATAGGAACTTCTTGGGTCGCTTGGGCAGGTTCCAAGTGAGCCCCTTCTCGATCTTTTCCTTCCTCGGCGGCCTCTGGAGACTCAGCAACCTCCAAAACCTCATCCATGATCTTGGGAAGTGGAGCGTCGGTGACCATGTTGACAATTCGAACGTAGCACTCCCGAGCTACCTTTGGGTTGCTTCTGACCCGATACTGCTTTCCTTCAGCAGCGAACTTGAGGGCAAGGTGAAAGGTGGACACTACTGCCCTATACGCATTGAGAATCGGCCTCCCGAAGATAGCACAGTAGTTGCTCGGGGCATCTACTACCACGAAATTGATCAACTTTATTACTCCTCCAAGAGAGACCAGGAGCTTCGCTGAACCCTCTACTTCTTTCTTCTCCCCAGAAAAACCATAGAGGGGCCCCTCGGTGGAGAGCAGATGCTTTCCAGTCTTCAGGGCCTCGAAAGTCGGGCGGAAAAGGAGATTGACAGAGCTACCGGTATCAATCAGAATCTTGTGGACTGTATAGTTTTCGATGATGGCCTTGATAACCACCGCATCATCGAAAGGATTAGTATTGGGGGGAAGGTCATCCTGACCAAATGTGACAATAGTGCTTTCGGGAGGAGAACTTGTAGTGGCTGCCACTTCCTGCTTTAGAACCCTTGCAATGCTGGATTTGCGAGATGATTCCGCTCCAGCTCCCCCATGGATACAATAGATGTCCCCTAAGGGGCCCACATCATTGACTTCGACGCATTCGGTAGAAGGATGGATGTCACCATAGTAGCCGGCGTCCTCGACGTCGGCGCATTCCCAGGCCACTTCTACTGTTTCCTTCTCCTTTTTCTTCTCGGTAGTTGGCTCAGCAGTTTTATCTTTCCGAACTAGACCCCGGAGCTTTCCTTCTCCCAGGAGTCTTTCTATAAGCAGACGAAGAGCTCGACAGTCTTCAGTTAGATGTCCCCCCTCTTTATGATATTCACAATAAAGGTTCGGATTTCGATTGCGAATATCCGACTTCAGAGGAGCAGGCCTTTTGAAATCTGGCCTCTTTTGCAGAATCTGGACTACTTCGTCCATGGTGACGTTTAGGGGAGTGAATGACTCTTGCGAATCATCATATTGAGTTGATGGAATGACTGGAGGTGGATGCGCGGCATACTGTTGTAAATATACCGGCATGATTTGCGGAAGGGGAGCAGATGGAGCGGGAGCGACGACCAACGGTGGTTTCTGATCTTGAAACCGCTGATGGCCCATAAATGGTTGCTTATTTTTGTAGTTCCTCCCCCTTTGGGAACGAGGTTCGAAGTGGGACTGATTCGATGGTGGATGATGGAAGGATGGATTTGACTGTTCCTTGTTGCTTACCAGCTTCGCGATGTAGTCCGGATTGCTCTTCTCTCCTCTGATAAACATATTCGCCAAACTTATCATTTCCTGATAAGTCTTAGGCTCCCTTATATTTGCTTCGAACTTTAGGGGGCCCTCTCTTAGGCCATGGATGAGGGCAACCCTATACAGCTCCGGGTCCACGTTTTGGACTTCCATGATCTCTTTCTGGAAGCGGTCCACAAAACGAGCCCACGTCTCGTTTTCCCGTTGTTTTATATCGAAAAGGGCCGCCGGGCCACTCTTTCTCTTCCTTGAGGTAGAGAATCTCAGCAGAAATTCTCTTCGCAGCTCCGCGAAACAACGGATCGACCTGGGGTGCAAACCGTAAAACCATTCCCTCGCTTGTCCTTCAAAGGAGGTTACAAGAAGCTTGCACTTAGGTGCGTCAGTTAAGGTTCTGAGAGCAATGGCTGACTCGAAAGATTGTAAATGAATCGTGGGATCAGTCTCCCCATTGAAAGCTGGCAGGCGAGGCTCCCTGAAATTATTAGGGGCAGGTTCCCCTCTGACTTCGTCCATAAAGGGAGAAGTTTCTTCCATGTCTTCATACAGAGGAGCAGGGTAATAAGCCGCCGGAGCTGCGGCTATTCGCGGACAAGCCGCCTGATAAGAAGACCGGGCAGCAGCTTCTGGCGGGTAGGAGTGATGAATAGGAGCTTCAGGCGGGTAGGAGAGATGGGCCGCGCCCTCCTGCGGGTAGGAAAGGTGGGCAGTGTGAGAAGTCGCCCCCTGGAAGTCGAGGACTCGAGTTGGCATGCTGTGCGCGGCTTCTTGATATAAGTTTTTCCTAGCCGCAGGGTCTTCTTGGTGGAGCTGGAAATTAGCGGCTTGCGGTAATGAGTAAGGAGGAGGCGGAGGAAGGACCGGGGTCACCGCCTGATTAGCCGCGGCTTGTTGCGGAGCTAGTCGCTCGGTTAACATTGCTAAAGTCTGACTGATCGCTTCAAGTCGCTGATCAGTGGCCCTCTGAGCCCGCTCGGCTTCTCTCCTTGACTGCTCCAGGGCTTCCCCCAAAGAGTCCTCGCTATGATCGGAGCGGTCTCCAAGAGGGAACTGACGGTCTGACATCGTGGCGAAAAGGATTTCACCGACAATCCGCGATCTGAAGGTCGCGTGTTTCTGTTGAGTCCGAGATCGCACCTCCGAGGGAAACCGGAGGCTGCGGGTTGCCGGTTACTTTTTGTGTAGAAGAATGAGACCGCTAGTAGCGGTCAAGGCCAGACTTCGCCCGCCGCGGAAAATGCCACTCCTGCGACGGGCTTTCTTTTGATTAGAAAGAAGTGGTTACAGCGGGCTGCAAGTGCAGGAAAAGAGAAGCCAGCCGGTCAGACAGTCCGCAAGACGAGAGACTCGAGTCCGCAGCTCAAACAAGCGAGCTCCTAGATTCGAGTGTGCATGCCTTGGGAACAGTGCCGCCCTATTTATAGGCTTGGGGGCCTGCCCGAGCGGGCAGGGATAAAATAACCGCCTGCCCGGGTACAGGAGAAACGGGCAGGCGGTGATGGGATACACAAAGAAGGAAAGAAAGAAGCCGCGCGGCTTGGCGGCTTGCCCTTCCGACTTGTCTGACCAGAAGTTAAAGATGATGCGGCCAAGGCGACAATGCTACCCGCTCTGTCTCTGGCTTGAGACCGCGACTTGTTCTTTGACTTTGGACCTTGGCCTGTCTCCATGGCATAAATCGCGCGACCTCCGACTTGAGACCGCGACTTGCCCTGTTGGACTTTGGCTTGGATTACCTTTGGTTCTTGGAGGCGGCCTGAATTATTCTAGACCGCCCGGCCTGTGCTAGCTGGTGTCGATGGAGCTTGTTTAGCCTGAGCTGGGCGACTTGGATCCGCAAACCGCACGGTCTGCGAGTAATCCTCTCGGAGGCGGTTTCCCGGGTAAACAACTTTTTATCCGGTTGTCCAATTTTCACCCACAATACCTTTTCGTAATGAGATCGGAGCTCAAAATCCAATGGAGAGTGAATTTAACCCATTCAAGGTCGTTTAGAGGTCGATATACAGTGGGTTGTAGTGGTAATGTGAGCTTTAGCTCCAAATGACACATAAATTTCAATATGAAAGAATTTTAGATGCGGTTTGTAGTGAAAGTGAGAGATTTAGCTACAAATGACACTCAAACTTTAAACAACAATAACTTTTGATCCGGTTGTGTTTACCCAGAAGACCGCTTCCAAATAGCATTACTCGCAGACCAGGCGGTCTGCGGATACAAGTCGCCCGGTTCAGGTTCTACGAGGTCCATCAGCACCAATCCACACAGACCGGGCGGTCTGAGCATTCAGGTCACCTCCAAAGATTGAAGATCGTCAAGGCCCAAGTCCAAATGGCAGACCGCGGTCTCAAGTCGGAGACCGCCCGGTTGTGCCATGAAAGCTATCAGGGTCCAAGTCCAGAAGGCAACTCGCAGTTGGAGACCGCTCGGGTAGCATCTTGAAGGCTAACAAGGCTCAAGACCAGGCGACAGGTCGCGTTCTCAAGGGCATGTTGCGGTCTCAAGACGGAGACCGCCCGGGTTGCTCCATGAAGACCAGCAAGGACCAAGTACAAGAAGACAAACCACGGTCTCAAGTTGGAAACCGCCCGGGTGGCATCGTCGCCTTGGTCGCAGCATCTCCAGCCCCTTTACGAGACAGACCGCAAGCGCAAGCCACCAAGCCGCGCGACTTCTTTCTTTTCTCCTTTCTGTATCCCGTCACCGCCTTCCTGATTCTCCTGTACCCGGGCAGGCGGTTATTTTATCTCTGCCCGTTCGGGCAGGCCCCTGAGCCTATAAATAGGGGGCGGCAATGCTCCCAAGACACGCACACTCGAATCCAGGAGCTTGCTTGTTTGAGCTGCTGTCTCGAGTTTCCCGTCTTGCGAACTGTCTGACCGACCGGCTTCTGCTTTCCTGCACTTGTAACCCGCTGTAACCGCTTGTTCTTAATCAAAGGAAAGCCCATCACAGGAGTGGCATTCGCCGTGATGGGCAAAGTCTGGCCTTGACCGCTGCCAACGGTCTCAATTCCCTTAACTAAAAAGTAACCGGCGGCCAGCAGCCTCCGATTTCCTTCGGAGATGCGATTTCGGATTCAACGGAAACACGCGACCTTCAGATCATGGATTGTCGGTGAAATCCTTGCTACAATGTCAGACCGTCAGTTCCCCCTTGGAGACTGCTCCGATCACAGTGAGGACTCTTTATGGGAAGCCTTGGAGCAATCCAGAAGAGAAGCCGAGCGGGCTCAAAAGGCGACTGATCAGCGGTTGGACGCAATCAGTCAGACTTTGGCCCTATTAACCGAGCTGTTAGTTCCACAGCAAGCCGCGGTTAATCAGGCGGTGACTCCGGTTCCTCCTCCGCTACACCTTACCCGCTACCACAAGCCGCCAACTTCCAACCCCAGCAAGAAGGTTTTGCGGCTAGGCAAAAATTATACCAGGAAGCCGCGCACAGCATGCCGGCTCGAGTCCTTGATTTCCACGGGGCGGCTTCTCATGCTGCCCGCCTTTCTTACCCGCAAGAGGGCGCATCCCGTTTTGCCTACCCGCCTGAGGTTGCTGTTCATCACTCCTACCCGCCAGAAGCCGCTGCCCGGTCCTCGTACCAGGCGGCTTGTCCGCGAGTAGCCGCAGCTCCGGCGGCTTACTATCCTGCTCCTCTATATGAAGATATGGAAGAAACTTCTACCTTCGTGGATGAAGTCCGGGGGGAGCCAGCCTCGAATAATTTTAGAGAGCCTCGTCTGCCAGCTTTCAATGGAGAAACTGATCCCACTGTTCATCTACAAGCCTTCGAGTCGACCATCGCTCTTAGGACCTTAACTGATGCAACTAAGTGCAAACTCCTTGTGACCTCCTTTGAAGGACAAGCAAGGGAGTGGTTTTATGGGCTGCATCCCAGATCGATCAGTTGTTTTGCTGAGCTGCGAAGGGAAGTTTTGCTGAGATTCTCCACCTCAAGGAATAGGAAAAGTGGCTCGGCGGCCCTTTTCGATATAAAGCAGCGGGAAGACGAAACGTGGGCCCATTTCGTAGACCGCTTCCAGAAGGAGATCATGGAAGTCCAGAATGTGGATCCAGAGCTGTATAGGGTTGCCCTCATTCATGGCTTGAGGGAGGGCCCCCTAAAATTTGAAGCAAATATAAGGGAGCCCAGGACTTATCAGGAAATGATAAGTTTGGCAAATATGTTCATTAGAGGAGAAAAGAGCAATCCTGGTTATGTCGCAAAGCTGGTAAGCGACAAGGAGCAGTCCAATCCATCCTTTCACCACCACCATCAAATCAGTCCCACTTTGAACCCCGTTCCCAGAGGGGAAGAAATTACAAAAATAAACAACCCTTTATTGGCCATCAACGGTTTCAGGATCAGAAACTGCCGTTGGCCATCGCTCCCGCTCCATCCGTTCCTCTTCCGCAAATCATGCCGGTATACTTGCCACAGTATACCGCGCAGCCACCTCCAGTCATTCCATCCACTCAATATGATGACTCGCAAGAGTCGTTCACTCCCTTAAATGTCACCATGGACGAAGTAGTCCAGATTCTCCAGAAAAGGCCGGATTTCAAAAGACCTGCTCCTCTGAAGTCGGATATCCGCAATCGAAATCCGAACCTTTACTGTGAATATCATAAAGAGGGAGGGCATCTAACTAAAGACTGTCGGGCCCTTCGCTTGCTGATAGAGAGGCTCCTGGGAGAAGAAAAGCTCCGGGGTCTAGTTCGGAAAGAGGCAACTGCTGAGCCAGCTGCCGAGAAGAGAAAAGAGAAAGAAACAGTGGAAGTAACCTGGGAATGCGCCGACGTCGAAGACGCCGGCTGCTATGGAGACATCCATCCTTCCGCCGAATGCATCGAAGTCAATGATGTGGGCCCCTTGGGGGACATCTATTGTATCCATGGAGGGGCTGGAGCAGAGTCGTCTCGCAAATCCAGCATTGCGAGGGTTCTGAAACAAGAAGTGGCAGCAACTACAAGTTCTCCCCCTGAAAGTACCATTGTCACCTTTGGTCAGGATGACCTTCCCCCCAATGCAAATCCCTTCGACGATGCGGTGGTCATCAAAGCCTTCATCGAGAATTATACTGTTCACAAGATCTTGATTGACACAGGCAGCTCTGTCAATCTCCTTTTCCGCCCAACCTTCGAAGCCCTAAAAACTGGAAAGCCTCTGCTTTCCACCGACGGGCCCCACTACGATTTTTCTGGGGAGAAGAAAGAAGTAGAGGGCTCAGTGAAGCTCCTGGTCTCTCTTGGAGGAGTGATAAAGCTAATCAATTTCGTGGTGGTGGATGCCCCAAGCAACTACTGCGCCATCTTCGGGAGGCCGATTCTTAATGCATACAGGGCAGTAGTGTCCACCTTTCACCTTGCTCTAAAGTTCGCTGTCGAAGGAAGGCAGTATCGGGTCAGAAGCAACCCAAAGGTGGCTCGGGAGTATTACGTCCGAACTGTCAACATGATCACCGACGTTTCACTTCCCAAGGCCACGGCTGAAGTTCTGGAAATTGCTGAATCCTCAAGGGCTGCTGAGGAAGGAAAAGATCGAGAAGGGGTTCACCTGGAACTTGCCTAGGAGACCCAAGAGGTTTCTATAGCTAAAGGGGAAGAAAAGAAGCTGGTCATCAATGCTGAGTTATTGGAGGAGGAGAAAGTGGAGCTGATCTCCTGCCTTTTGGAGAACCTGGATGTCTTCGCCTGGTCAGCGGAGGATATGCCAGGAGTGGATCCGGGTGTGGCTTGTCATCATCTGAACATATCTCCCGAGTTCAAGCCCGTCCAGCAAAAGAAGAGAGAAGTGGCAACCAAGCTGGCGTTGCCCATTAGAGAGGAGGTTGCCAAACTCCTGAAAGCAGGCTTTATTTCTGAAATTCAATATCCTACGTGGATGTCGAATGTTGTAATGGTTAAGAAATCTGGTGGGAAGTGGCGCATGTGCGTAGACTTCACCAAACTTAATAAAGCATGTCCCAAAGATTGCTACCCTCTGCCTCGGATAGATGTCTTAGTTGATTCTGCGGTTGGGTATGATTTTATGAGTTTTCTCGATGCTTTCTCTGGGTACCATCAAATTAAAATCCACAAACCTGATATTCCGCACACCTCATTTATCACAAACGATGGGTGTTACTGCTATCTCGTAATGCCCTTCGGTCTTAAAAATGCGGGCGCAACATATCAAAGAATGATGGATATCGTCTTTAAGCATCAAAAAAGCAGGAACCTCGAAGTTTACATTGATGATCTCCTTCTGAGAAGTAAAACATTTTCATTGCACTTGAAAGACCTCGTAGAGACGTTCGCTACTCTACGGAGGTTCAAGTTAAAATGAACCCATTGAAATGTGTGTTTGGGGCAAACAAAGGAAAGTTTCTCGGGCATCTCTTAACTCCTAATGGCCTTGCACCGAACCCAGATAAGGTGAAGGCCATCCTTGATATGACCCCGCCTCGAAATACCAAGGAAGTTCAGCAACTTGGAGGAAGATTGGCAGGATTGAGCAGGTTTATCTCCAAATCAGGAGATAAAAGTGCCTCATTCTATAAAATACTGCGGGGAGGATCAAAGTTTGAATGGAGCGAGGAGTGCAACAGGGCTTTCGAGCAGCTAAAAGTACAGTTGTCCTGAACTCCACTACTCCAAAGTCCCCGTGAGGGGGAAATATTATTCTTATATTTGGGAGTCGACCCGAATGCGGTAAGTTCGGTCCTCGTTCGGGAAGAAAAGAGGAAACAGTTTCCAATCTACTATGTCAGTCATATCCTCAAGGATGCGGAAACTAGATATACGATCTTGGAAAAGCTAACTTTGGCTTTGGTCATGTCATCGCGGAGGCTCCGTCCTTATTTTTAGGCTCATCCTATTCAAATAATTACAGATCATCCTTTGAGAAGCGTTCTTGAAAAACCAGATCATTCAGGAAGGCTGGCTAAATCGGCAATTGTGCTAAGTGAATTTGAAATATCATACATCCCCCGAACAGCAATCAAAGCACAAGTCTTGGCAGATTTCTTGGTGGACACAGCAGAACCTAGTCCTGAACTGGTGGTGCAATCTCCTTTGGCTTGGGTCATTTATGTGGATGGGGCTTCTGGTAAAAACTCCGTGGGAGTCGGGGTAGTTTTAATCAGTCCAAATGACATCAGGCTGGAGCAAGCTATCAAATTCTTCTTTCCAGTTACAAATAATCAGGCAGAATATGAAGCACTTTTGGCTTGGGCTGAAGCTTGCGAGAGAGCTGGGCATAGAACATGTACATGTTAGAACCGATTCATTAGTAATGGCCTCTCAGGTCTTGGGGAATTATGAGACAAGGGAGCCGATTCTGAGGAAGTACCTGCTGTTAGCCAAAAAGGAAATCGGAAGATTCAAGTCATTCATTATCGAGCATATTCCAAGGACACAAAATGAGGAAGCAGATTAGTTGTCAAAGTTCGGTCTTCCATCCGGAGGAGTGGCCTTTGAACTTTTTCATCCGGCAACAGATGAAGCGGAACTCATGCAAATTGATCATAATCCTTCGTGGAAGGACCCTTACGAGCTGTTTTTGTCGAAAGGGGAGTTCCATCATTCCATCAAAGATAGAAGAAGATTCAGAAGGAAAGCGGCATACTATTATCTAATAGCAGGAGTTCTCTACAGAAAGACTTTGATCTCTCCCTCAGCACGATGTGTTTCCGAGGATGAAATCCCTACCATACTTCAGGAAGTTCATTCCGGGGAGTGTGGTAGCCATTCAGGAGCGAAGACTCTGGAGAAGAGAATCTTAAGGCAGGGATATTTCTGGCCAACCATGAGGAAGGATGCCAAAGCATTTGCCAAGCGATGTGTTCAGTGTCAAAAGTTTGCCCCTCTCCAACATTTGCCCGCTCAGTCACTCAGATCAATAACTGCGCCATGGCCCTTCGCAGTATGGGGGATGGATCTTATCGGACCCTTCCCAATAGCCAGTGGGAAGCGTCGCTTTATCATTGTGATGATTGACTACTTCAGCAAGTGGATTGAGGAAAAAGCATTGGCAATAACTACAACCCAAATTATCAGAAACTTTATCTGGGGAGAGATAGTCTGCCGGCATGGAATTCCGCTAGTGGTCCGCAGTTTAACAATTCAGAGATGATAAATGTCACAACCCGTATTTTCCCGAAATAAATTATAATATCAGAGTAAATGGGGAAAGCACGCGTCATGATGCCACGTCCTGTAGGGGACAACTACAGACGTTCAGGCGAGCACTCAAACGAACATTTTTACGAGAAAAGATATGAATTAATAAAAGCATTATCTTTTAAGATCATTTTTATTAGATTAGGAAGTCGTGCCCCTCGGCCCTGCGGTTTACATAGCCGCTCTTTATTAAAAATATGCGTACACAATGGAAGAAAATAAGTTCATTTTATTCCTAACGGCGTTGAAGACCAGAGATGTCTCCAGGGCGATCGCCGGTCTACATTTAATATATAATAAAGAAGTATCATTTTTATTTTGGTTTACGCTTTGCAAATATGTGATACTTAGTAGTAAATACGACAAACAGTTAAAAGAAAAACTTTTTATAATGCTAAAAGAACTGCATTAATATTCAGCAAAATCGGCTTTTCCCAGGTGTACGAATACAAAATAACTAAGTAGCAGTAAAGGAAGCTAGCAGCAGCATCAACAAGTAAACCAAACAAAAGCCATACGGGCATCAACAACTGACACGAACCCGCAGGAAAAGAGTCAACAGCCAAAAGAAACGCTACAACAAGAGAAACTGAATCCTTACCTAATAGGGAGGAAAGCCCTCCACCCGAGAAACTGAACAACCCTGTTCTAAAACCTGCGGCAGCTACGAACCTGAACCTGAGGCATCCATAAGAAAAGAATGCCTCAGCCCAAAGGGTGCAGGAAAACAACATAGTTAAAAGTAAGAGCAGGAGAAGTAACAAGTGACATATCCAAGCTGAAAGGGGTATATAAATACATATATATATACATATACACATATATACAACTATATATATACGCTTATATAAAGATTTCAGTAATAGAAGGTTAGGAAGATCGCGCATAGAACCAGCCCGATAAGCAAGAGCATGACTAAACTTGGCATATAATGCAAAGATGGACCAGTGGTGGCGGACCCAAAACAATGTCACTAACCACTCGCATAAAGGGGATGTTCAAAACGAACCAGTGGTGGCGGACCCAAACAATGTCACTAACGACGCACATAAAGGGGATGTTCACCCCAAATAAAAAGGCGCCGTGGTGGTGGTCTCATCGCCCTACCAACCACTATTAACAGAACTATGATGGGGAACCCCATTGTTCCCTAAACCCATCATTCCAGTGCAAACAAGTCCATCAATATTTAGCCAAGTAAATATGCAGAATTAGCCAAGTAAATATGATCAGGAACAAAATCAGACAGAATAAACCATCAAGGATTAGCCCGGGATCGGAACAAAGCTAAGAATATAGCAGCTAGCATATAAAAGAGGGATAGAAGGATTCACCCAACCATAGCAGCTAGCATATAACAAAACGAGACCAATTAAGTGTGCCGAGGAGTTAGCAAATAGAACCACCATAATATTGACCATTTCTAGCTACGTGTAATCGAAGCGCGCAGAATTATTTTGCAAGTAAAGAAACCCATCAAGAGTGGTGCAAGGCAGCCCAAAAGAAAAGAACATAGCATCAGCCCTTGCTTAGACAAGAATAAGGTGCAGCCCCCCAATATTTGACCAAGATAAGAGGCAGCACCCCAAATTAACGAATATGAGAAGCTGCCACCAAATAAGAAGCACAAGAGGCAGCCCCCAAATAAGAAGCACAAGAAGCAGCCCCCAAATACCCAAGATAAGAAGCAGCCCCAAAAGAAAGAAAACAAAGGGCAGCCCCAGTTAAATGCAATTAGCAGCAGCCCCCTTAATAAGAGAAACAAAGGTCAGCCTCAATTAACACAAGCCACGGTAGCCCCAAATAAACAAAGGCATTTTACATGAGAAGCAGCCACCCAATCAGGTTATATAACAACAGCCCCCATTTAGACAAAAAAAAATAATGGAAGCAGCCCCTAGCAAAAATGCATAACAGCAGTACCAATTTAACAAGGAAAGGAGCAGCCCCAAAGCAAAGAAAGCAAAGAGGCAGCCCCAAACAAAAGAAAATCAAAACAATCATCAGCAGCTTGAAAAAAAGAAATTTCTGAAGCTTATACTTACCCCATCCAATTTGCTACTCAGGGATTATACCAAAAGAAGAAAACAAAAAAAAAAGAACTGCTAGCATACAATCCCAAGAGAGCAGGGCCTCGATCAATAAAGTAACATGGGAGTAGAATGCCCATAAATTTTTAGCCTCTAGAACCCAAACCGTCGAGATCTTCCAACATAGAACTCAATAGTTCATCCACAAGAAAGAAACAACAAACAAGAAAATATTAAGCTTTGGCCAACAGATACGAGAAGGAAGTATCCAAAGAATCCAAAAAATTAGCAGGCCAAATCATCCCATACCAAACTAATTCCAGTTAAGCCATAAGAGAAGAAATAGAGGGGAGGATTATGAAGAGTTTTCTTGCCTTAACCGAGATCCAAGGCCGCAACCCCTCCTTCTCCGAGGAGCAAACCACCCAACAAAAACCCTAGCCCGGCGACGAAAAGAACAAGCTCTGGCCACGAAGACAGCTCCGGCAACAAGAAAACCTAATCCCCCGACCTTCTCCCTCTCCTCAGCAGGTTTCACGAACTAAAAGAATAAGGGCATATCCCACCAGCCTCGGGAGAAAAGCCCGACATTTCTACTAAAAAAAAGGGAAATGCTTTCATCCTGGCTCCCACTCAAGAAAATTTTTATATAAACTCATACCCAAATCTTATAAGGAACAGAATATATACATAACCCATCATCAAGAATATATATATATAGATCTTATAAGGAATTTGTTAAGTAAAGTCTGATAAGATGATTTATATCCGAATTAATTGTTTCATACCGGGATAAATCAAGATTTTTATCAAACGCGACCTCGCGAACTCTCGAGATGAGCTACGACGACGCACCTAAGACGGTAACGCCCTCGCTACGACAGAATATTAAATGATTTAAGTATAAATCGAAAATTCTGGGGCGTTACAACCACCCCTCCTAACAAGAGTTTCGCCCTGAAACTTCGCAACCACGATACCGGACAAGGAAGAAAAAGAAACACAAGAGACGAAGACTTACCGGAGAAACTAGCCGAAAAGGTGAGGATAGGACTCCTTCATTGCTGACTCTAGCTCCCAGGTCGCACCCCGAACATCCTGATTATCCCATAGGACCTTCACCATAGGGATGGACTTCCTACGCAACACTCGATCCTGCCTTTCCAAAATGCGAACAGCTTGCTCCACAAATGACAGATTGGGCTGCAGCACTGGCACGGAATCCAGAACATGGCGATCGCTGCGGACGCACTTCCGCAACTGGCTCACATGGAAAACGTCATGCACGCCGAGGAAAGAGGCAGGTAACAACAACCTGTAAGCAGAAACCCCGATGTGTTCAACGATCTCAAATGGACCTACATACCTGGGGTCCAGCTTATGGCTCTTCCCAAATTTTTTAACACCTGCCATCGGGGACACCTTTAGGAACACCATGTCCCCCACCGCAAATTCCAACTCACTCCTACGCCGATTGGCGTTCTTCTCATAGCGCTCCTGAGCTACCCGGAGCTTCTCCCGGACCTGCGTCACAGCAAAGCTCATCTCTTCCAAAGCCTCAGGACCCAAAACTGGCTTCTCGCCCACTTCAGCCCAAAACAGGGGAGTCCGACATCGCCTCCCATACAGCGCCTCAAACGGAGCCATCTGCAAGCTCTCCTGATAGCTACTGTTGTACGCAAACTCCATGAGCCCAATGCGTTCATCCCAAGCTCCTCCATGCTCTAAAATGTAACACCGGATCATATCCTCCACAATCTGATTAACCCTCCCCGTCTGCCCATTCGTCTGCTAGTGATAAGCCGTAGAATACCTGAGATCGGTGCCCAAAGCCCCTTGCAGACTCTGCTAAAAACGGGAAGTGTATCTGGAATCACGATCAGACACTCTGCTCGCGGGAACTCCATGCAGTCTAACGACCTCCTGCACATACATGGACGCAATCTTCTCCATCGAATAACCAGTCTTCTACGGCATGAAATGAGCACACTTGGTCAACCTGTCCACGATGACCCACACTGCATCATGTCCCCGAGGGGAGCTCGGTAAACCAGTAATGAAGTCCATGAAGATGCTCTCCCACTTCCACAAGCGAATATCCAACGGTGTCAACTTGCCCCCGGGTCTCTTATGATCCGCCTTGACGCGCTGACAAGTGTAGCACTGCGCCGCGAACCTCGCAATAACGCCCTTCATGCCAGGCCACTACACAATCTGCTTCAAATCGCGATACATCTTCATAGAGCCAGGATGATAAGATAAGCTGGAGTCGTGAGCCTCCTCGCAAATCTTTGCTCGAATCTCCTCCACAGCGGGTATGCAAAGCCTACCACGGTATCTCAAGGTACCATCCACCTCAATCGAGAAATCCGGCAACTCACCCCTCTCTGCTCTACCTCGGAGATGCTGCAGATCCGGATCATCCATCTGGTGCAACCTCGTCAAAGCAATCCAGGACTGCTCTTCAACCTCCACACAAGACGGACCACCGCTGGGCTTTACCGCGATGCTCATCAAAAGAAACTCCTCCACTAGGGACTGCACGGAGTGTCCGAAAACAGAAGCTGACTTCCTGCTCAGGGCATCCGCCACTACATTTGCCTCGCCGGGGTGATAGAGGATCTCCACATTATAATCAGCCTCATACTCCATCCACCGACGCTGGCGCAGGTTCAGCTCTCGCTGAGAGAACACGTAAATCAGGCTCTTGTGATCTGAATAGATCTTGCACGCCACTCCATACAAGAGATGCCTCCACAGCTTCAGGGCATAAATTACCGCGGCAAACTCCAAATCATGCGTCGGGTAGTTCCGCCCATGCACCTTTAGCTGCCTCGACCCATACGCAATGACCTTGCCCTCCTGCATGAGGACACACCCAAGGCCTATCAGCGAAGCATCGACGTAGACCAGAAACTCCACTCCCTCACCCGGGAGAGCCAAAACTGGGGCGGAACACAACCTTCTCTTTAACTCCTGAAAGGCCTCCTCGCACTGCTCGCTCCAATCGAAAGCCGCTTCCTTCCGCATCAACCTAGTCAGAGGCGCGGAAAAGCCTGAGAAACCTTCCACGGACCTCCGATAATAACCTGCTAAACCCAGAAAACTACGGATCTCCTTCCGCGACGACGGCCTCTTTCAGTCCAAAACAGCAGCGACCTTCGCTAGGTCCACAGAGATGCCACCCTTACTCACCACGTGACCCAAAAAGGAAACTTGCGAAAGACAGAACTCGCAATTGCTCAACTTGGCATACAGTTGGTGTGCCCTCAAGGTGGACATCTCCAAGAACTCAAAATGTCCGTAACGCGACCGGTAAGCAGTTCGCGGAACGTCTGATTCGCGAATCCTCAACTGATGGTAACCGGACCGAAGGTCGATCTTCGAGAACACGCGGCTACCCTGCAACTGGTCGAACAAGTCATCAATCCGCGGTAACGGATACCTGTTTTTGATCGTGACCTTGTTCAACTCTCTGTAATCGATGCACAGCCTCATCGACCCATCCTTCTTCTTCACGAATAGAACCGGCGCACCCCAAGGCGGCGAACTCGGCCTAATAAACCCAAGCTTCAGTAACTCTTCCAGCTGAGTGCGCAGCTCCTCCAACTCCCGCGGTGCCATACGATAGGGTGCCTTCGCAATAGGGCGGGTCCCAGACTCCAAATCTACCATAAACTCTATTTCTCACTCAGGAGGGAGACTAGGAAAGTTGTCGGGAAAAACGTCCGGGTACTCCCTCACCACAGGAATATCTTCAACACAAGGCGTCGATGCATAAGCCGCAAGCAAAACAGAGACAAAGCAGACACGGCCATCAAACTCCGCCAAGGCCTGGGCACAGACCACCGACAAAACTGAGGAGGTTTGACGCGGGAAGCCAAACACGCTCCTGGGCTGGCCATCATCCATCAGGAAATCCAAATGCTTACCCTTGCACTGGATCACAGCGTCATAACGGGCTAGCCAATCCATGCCCAAGATCACGTCAAAATCCTCCAGATCGATCACCTTCAAGTCTGCATAGCCCCAAATATCCATTCAAAACAATCGGACACTGCCTCACGCACAGATCTGACACCACCGAATCTCCGGACGGGAACTTGACACAAAACGGCTCATCAGCATGCTCCAAAGTCCAGCGATGCCGATCGACAAAATTCTTAGCCACGAAGGAGTGAGTGGCACCCGAGACAAAAAGAACATGCGCCCAACAATCTCGAACCTTAAACTCGCCTAACAAAACATTATATATACCCGACAAAACAAGGATGAGGCATTAATATAGCGACTCATTTACCACAGAAAGATTGGACTACAACGAGAACGAGGAAGAACCTGATACAAACAGCCTGCTAAGACTGGACTCAAACCTCTAGGAAAGGAAGACATACAAATACTTGTTTTTGCTACTGCTTTTTTTTCTGGGAAAAGTAAATACATAAAATCACGTTATACTCAGGATGGTGTACCATCCTATACCTCTCGTGCATCTCTCCCGTATGCATATAAACTTAAAATCTTACCTTCAAAATCATGGGTGTACATGTGTCATCGTGTAGATCTCTGTCTTGGCACGTGTGCTTATGCAATGTTATGCTATGCATGCAGTGCAATGCAAACTAAAACAAGCCTTAATGCATGCTATGAGCGGCGTACACATGCGATCTTATGCATCCCATACTACATCTTATCGCATGCAACGAAAAAGAAAATCTAATGGACACGCATGCGACCTACGTTATGCATCCCATACTACATAACAGTCATATGTTGTCACCTATGAGGATCCATATACAGACACATATTATGCATCCCATACTACATAATATGCCCCGTATACTTCTTTCATGCTTATGAGTGTAGTGTTTGTGCTTCAGCCGAGATCTACCGATGACCCATCGGTGAGTGTATGCAATGATTAACGATTCTTACCGGACGGTTAACCGGGCCAACCCGAACATTTCCAGCAACCCGGCTAACCTCCCTCTGATACCAACTGTCACAACCCGTATTTTCCCGAAATAAATTATAATATCAGAGTAAATGGGGAAAGCACGCGTCATGATGCCACGTCCTGTAGGGGACAACTACATACGTTCAAGCGAGCACTCAAACGAACATTTTTACGAGAAAAGATATGAATTAATAAAAGCATTATCTTTTAAGATCATTTTTATTAGATTAGGAAGTCATGCCCCTCGGCCCTGCGGTTTACATAGCCACTCTTTATTAAAAATATGCGTACACAACGGAAGAAAATAAGTTCATTTTATTCCTAACGGCGCTGAAGACCAGAGACGTCTCCAGGGCGATCGCCGATCTACATTTAATATATAATAAAGAAGTATCATTTTTATTTTGTTTTACGCTTTGCAAATATGTGATACTTAGTAGTAAATATGACAAACAGTTAAAAGAACTTTTTATAATGCTAAAAGAACTGCATTAATATTCAGCAAAATCGGCTTTTCCCAGAGTGTACGAATACAAAATAACTAAGTAGCAGTAAAGGAAGCTAGCAGCAGCATCAACAAGTAAACCAAACAAAAGCCATACGGGCGTCAACAACTGACACGAACCCGCAGGAAAAGAGTCAACAGCCAAAAGAAACGCTACAACAAGAGAAACTGAATCCTTACCTAATAGGGAGGAAAGCCCTCCACCCGAGAAACTGAACAACCATGTTCTAAAACCTGCGGCAGCTACGAACCTGAACCTGAGGCATCCGTAAGAAAAGAATGCCTCAACCCAAAGGGTGCAAAAAAACAGCATAGTTAAAAGTAAGAGCATGAGAAGTAACAAGTGACATATCCAAGCTGAAAGGGGTATATAAATATATATGTTTACCCGGGAAACCGCTTCCAGGAGGGTTACTCCCAGACCGCGCGGTTTGCGGGTCTAAGTCGCCCGGTTCAGGTCAAACGAGGTCTATCGGCTCCGGCTAGCACAGGCCGGGCGGTCTGTGGCAACTCAGGCCGCCTCCAAGTACTAAAGGTAATCTGAGCCTAAGTCCAACAGAACAAGCCGCGGTCTCAAGTCGGAAGTCGCGCGGCCTATGCAATAGAGGCATCCAAGGTCCAAAGTCAAAGAACAAGCCGCGGTTTCATAGCAGAGACCGAGCGGGTAGCCTCATCGCCTTGGCCTCCTCATCTCTAGCTACTGGTCAGACAAGTCGGAAGGGCAAGCCGCCAAGTCGCGCGGCTTATTTACTTCTCCTTTTTGTGTATCCCGTCACCGCCTGCCCGTTTCTCCAGTACCCGGGCAGGCGGTTATTTTATCCCTGCCCGCTCGGGCAGGTCCCCAAGCCTATAAATAGGGGGTGGCATTGTTCACAAGAGAGGCACACTTGAATCTGGGAGCTCGCTTGTTTGAGCTGCGGACTCAAGTTTCCCGTCTTGCGGACTGTCTGACCGGCCGGCTTCTTTTTTCCTGCACTTGCAGCCCGCTGTAACCTCTTTTGGTAATCAAAGGAAAGCCCGTCGCAAGAGTGGCATTCGCCGCGGCGGGCGAAGTCCGGTTTTGACCGCTGCCAGCGGTCTCCCCTTTTTTCTACTTAAAAAGTAACCGACAACCCGCAGCCTCCGGTTTCCTTCGGAGGAGCGATCTCAGCCTCAACAGAAACACGCGACCTTCAGATCGCGGATTGTCGGCGAAATCCCTTTTCCACCATAATGTCAGACCGTCAGTTCCCCCTTGGAGACCGCTCCGATCATAGCGAGGATTCTCTATGGGAAGCCCTGGAGCAATCAAAGAGAGAAGCCGAGCGGGCTCAGCGGGCCACTGATCAGCGACTTGAAGAGATCAGTCGGACTTTAGCAATACTGACTGAGCGATTAGTCCCGCAACAGGCCGCGACTAATCGGGCGGGTACCCCGGTCCTTCCTCCACCTCCTCCCTACTCGCTACCGCAAGTCGCTAACTTCCAGCTCCATCAAGAAGACCCTGTGGCTAGGGAAAACTTCTATCAAGCCGCGCACAACATGCCAGCTCGAGTCCTCGACTTCCAGGGAGCGACTTCCCATGCTGCTCGTCTTTCCTACCCGCCTGAAGTGCCCATCCATCACTCCTACCCGCCAGAAGCAGCCGCCCGGTCTTCTCATCAGGCGGCCTGTCCGCAAATAGCCGCAGCTCCAGCGGCTTATTACCCTACACCTCAATATGAAGACATGGAAGAGACCTCTCCCTTTGTGGACAAAGTCAGGGGGGAACCTGCCCCTAATAATTTCAGGGAACCTCGCCTGCCAGCGTTCAATGGAGAGACTGACCCAACGGTTCATTTGCAAGCTTTTGAGTCAGCCGTTGCTCTCAGAACCCTGACCGATGCCACCAAATGCAAGCTTCTCGTAACCTCCTTTGAAGGACAAGCGAGGGAATGGTTCTATGGATTGCACCCCAGGTCAATCCATTGTTTCGCGGAGCTGCGAAAAGAATTCCTGCTAAGATTCTCCACCTCGAAGAAAAGAAAGAGTGGCCCGGCGGCCCTCTTTGATATAAAACAACGGGAAGGCGAAACATGGGCCCATTTTGTGGATCGATTCCAAAGAGAGATCATGGAAATCCAGAATGTGGACCCGGAGCTGTATAGGGTTGCCCTCATCCATGGCCTGAGGGAGGGCCCCCTAAAGTTTGAAGCAAATATAAGGGAGCCCAGGACTTATCAAGAGATGATAAGTCTGGCAAATATGTTTATCAGAGGAGAAAAGAGCAATCCAGATTACGTCGCGAAGTTGGTAAGCGACAAGGAGTCATCAAATACATCCTTCCATCGTCCACCATCAAATCAGTCCCACTTCGAACCCCGCTCCCAAAGGGGGAGGAACTTCAAAAATAAACAACCATTTATGGGCCATCAGCGATTTCAAGATCAGAAACCACCGCTGGCCATCGCTCCCGCTCCATCCGCTCTCCTTCCGCAGATCATGCCGGTATACTTACCACAGTATGCCGCGCAGCCACCTCCAGTCCTTCCATCAACTCAATACGATAATTCGCAAGACTCGTTCACCCCCCTAAATGCCACCATGGACGAGGTAGTCCAAATTCTGCAAAAGAGGCCGGATTTCAAAAGGCCTGCTCCTCTGAAGTCGGATGTTCATAGTCGAAATCCGAACCTTTATTGTGAATACCATAAAGAGAGGGGACATTTGACTGATGATTGTCGGGCCCTTCGTCTGCTTATAGAAAGGCTCCTGGGAGAAGGAAAGCTCCGGGGTCTGATTCAGAAAGATAAAATTGCTGAGCCAGCCACCGAGAAGAGAAAGGAGAAAGAAACAGTAGAAGTGACCTGGGAGTGTGCCGACGTCGAGGACGCCGGCTGTTATGGTGACATCCATCCCTCTACCGAATGCATCGAAGTCAATGATGTGGGCCCCTTGGGGGACATCTATTGTATCCATGGGGGAGCTGGAGCGGAATCATCTCGCAAATCCAGTATTGCAAGAGTTCTAAAACAGGAAGTGGCAGCCACAACAAGTTCTCCTCCCGAAAGCACTGTCGTCACATTTGGTCAGGATGACCTTCCCCCTAATGCTAATCCTTTCGATGACGCGGTGGTCATCAAGGCCGTCATCGAAAACTACACGGTCCACAAGATTCTGGTTGACACTGGCAGCTCCGTCAACCTCCTTTTCCGCCCAACTTTCGAGGCCCTGAAGACTGGAAAGCAGCTGCTTTCCACCGATGGGCCCCTCTATGGCTTTTCTGGGGAGAAGAAGGAAGTAGAGGGTTCAGCGAGGCTCCTGGTCTCTCTTGGAGGGGTGATAAAGTTGGTCAATTTTGTGGTGGTGGACGCCCCGAGCAACTACTGTGCTATCTTCGGGAGGCCGATTCTCAACGCATACAGAACGGTAGTATCTACTTTTCACCTCGCTCTCAAGTTCGCCGCAGAAGGGAAACAATATCGGGTCAGGAGCAACCCAAAGGTGGCTCGGGAGTGCTACGTCCGAACTGTCAACGTGATCACTGACGTTCCACTTCCCGAGGCCGAGGCTGAGGTTTTGATGATTGCTGAATCTTCAGGGCCTGCAGAGGAAGAGAAGGATCGAGAAGGGGCTCACTTGGAACCTGCCCAAGCGACCCAAGAAGTTCCTGTTGCTGAGGAGACAGAAAAGAAACTAGTCATCAACGCTGAATTACAAGAGGAGGAGAAAGCGGAGCTAATCTCCTGCTTGCTGAAGAATCTGGATGTCTTCGCTTGGTCAGCGGAGGACATGTCAGGGGTGGATCCGGACGTGGCTTGCCATCATCTCAATGTGTCTCCTGAGTTCAAGCCCGTCCAGCAGAAGAAAAGAGAAGTGGCGACCAAGCTGGCGTTGCCCATCAGAGAGGAGGTTTCCAAACTCCTAAAAGCTGGTTTTATTTCTGAGATTCAATATCCCACGTGGATGTCGAACGTTGTAATGGTCAAAAAATCTGGTGGGAAGTGGCGCATGTGCGTAGACTTCACCAAACTCAATAAAGCGTGCCCTAAAGATTGTTACCCTTTGCCTCGGATAGATGTTTTAGTTGATTCCGCGGTTGGGTATGGATTTATGAGTTTCCTCGATGCCTTCTCTGGGTATCATCAAATCAAAATGCATAAACCTGATATCCCGCATACCTCATTCATCACGAACGATGGGTGTTACTGTTATCTCGTAATGCCTTTCGGACTCAAAAATGCGGGCGCAACATACCAACGAATGATGGATACCGTTTTTAAAAATCAAAAGGGCAGGAACCTCGAAGTCTACGTTGATGACCTTCTTCTAAAAAGCAAAACATTCTCGTTACACTTGGAAGA
The DNA here is from genome assembly GCA_033032865.1 of Dactylorhiza incarnata. Lineage (NCBI taxonomy): Eukaryota > Viridiplantae > Streptophyta > Magnoliopsida > Asparagales > Orchidaceae > Dactylorhiza > Dactylorhiza incarnata. The sequence goes on along the minus strand of JAWHQI010000201.1, from coordinate 217,659 downwards.
CCTCGTAGAGACGTTCGCTACTCTACGGAGGTACAAGTTAAAACTAAACCCATTAAAATGTGTATTCGGAGCAAGCAAAGGAAAATTTCTCGGGCATCTTTTAACTCCTGATGGCCTTGCGCCAAACCCGGATAAAGTGAAAGCTATCCTTGATATGACCCCTCCTCAAAATGCTAAAGAAGTTCAACAACTTGGGGGAAGACTGGCAGGATTGAGCAGGTTTATCTCTAAATCTGGAGATAAAAGTGCCCCATTCTTCAAAATACTACGAGGGGGATCGAAATTCGAATGGAGCAAAGAATGTGACAGGGCTTTCGAGCAGTTAAAGGAGCAATTAACTTCAACTCCGTTACTTCAAAGTCCCCGTGAGGGGGAGAATCTTTTCTTATATCTGGGAGTCGGACCAGATGCAGTAAGTTCTGTCCTCGTTCGGGAGGAAAAGAGGAAGCAGTTTCCAATATATTACGTTAGCCACATCCTTAAAAATGCAGAAACCAGATATTCGATCCTGGAGAAGCTGGCCTTGGCTTTGGTCATGTCATCACGAAGGCTCCGCCCCTATTTTCAGGCTCATTCCATTCAGGTGGTCTCGGACCATCCACTAAAGAGCATCTTGGAAAAGCCGGATCATTCAGGAAGGTTGGCTAAATGGGCAATTGAGCTAAGCGAGTTCGAAATATCATATGTTCCCAGAACGACAATAAAGGCACAAGTATTGGCAGATTTCTTGGTGGACACGACAGAGTCTAATCCAGAACAGAGAATACAATCTCCCTTGGCTTGGATCATTTATGTGGATGGGGCTTCTGGCAGAAACTCCGTGGGAGCCGGAGTAGTTCTGATCAGTCCAAATGGCGTCAGGCTGGAGCAGGCTATCAAATTCTTCTTTTCAGTTACAAATAACCAGGCCGAATACGAAGCATTCTTGGCTGGCTTGAGACTCGCGAAGGAGCTTGGGATAGAACATGTTCATGTGAAAACTGATTCTCTTGTGATGGCCTCGCAGGTTCTGGGGAATTATGAAACAAGAGAACCGATGTTGAGAAAATATCTATTCCTAGCGAAGAAAGAAATTGGGAGATTCAAATCCTTCATCATCGAACACATTCCGAGAACACAGAATGAAGAGGCAGACGAATTATCAAAGTTTGGTCTTCCATCCGGAGGGGTGACCTCAGAACTTTTTCATCCGGCAACAGATGGGACGGAAGAAGAGGAGCTCATGCAGATCGATCAAAATCCTTCCTGGAAAGATCCTTATGATCTATTTCTGTCAAAAGGGGAGTTTCATTCGTCAATCAAGGACAGAAATAGATTCAGAAGAAAGGCAGCGTATTACTACTTGATGGCAGGAGTCTTGTATAGGAAAACTCTGATTTCTCCCTCAGCACGGTGCGTTTCAGAAGAGGAGGTCCCGGCCATACTTCAGGAAATTCATTCGGGAGAGTGCGGTAGTCATTCAGGAGCGAAGACTTTGGAGAAAAGGATCTTGCGGCAGGGATATTTTTGGCCGACCATGAGGAAAGATGCTGAAGCATTTGCCAGGCGATGTGTCCAGTGTCAGAAGTTCGCTCCTCTTCAGCATTTGCCTGCTCAGTCACTCAGGTCGATAACCGCGCCGTGGCCTTTTGCAGTATGGGGGATGGATCTTATGGGGCCTTTTCCAATGGCCAGTGGTCAGCGACGCTTTATCATGGTAATGATCGACTATTTCAGTAAGTGGATCGAGGCCAAAGCATTAGCAAAAACTACTACCCAAATTGTCAGAAACTTCATCTGGGGGGAAATAGTTTGCCGGCATGGAATACCGCTGGCAATCGTCACCGATAATGGTCCACAGTTCAATAATCCAGAGATGAAAAATTTTTGTGATCAGGTCAGGATTGATCTTCGGTTTGCCTCGGTACATCATCCGAGAACAAATGGGCAAGTAGAAGCAGCAAACAGGCAAATCCGACAACTCTTGATGAAAAGAGTCCTAAATCAAAAAGGAAACTGGGCGGATCAGCTTCCTTCCATTCTTTGGACTCTTCGTACTACCCCGTCCTCAGCCACAGGGGAGACACCATTCAAGTTGTCTCATGGCTCGGAGGCCGTCGTTCCTGTAGAATTTGAGGTGGTCACTCCAAGAGTTATGTTCGGAAAAGAAGGAGGAGAAGCATGGGTAGAATGCAATGACGAGGCTCTCAAGTGTAGTTTGGACCTAATCGAAGAACTTCAGGATGAGGCTACAATCAGGCAAGAAGAGGTCAAAAGAAGGATGGCAAAGTACTTTGACAAAAATGTCAGGGTAAAACATTTTGCGGTCGGCGACCTTGTGTTAAAGAAAGTTGATGCAGCGGCCCGAACGGGTAGCGTCGGGAAGCTAGATCCGAATTGGGCTGGACCTTTCATCATCAAGGAGGTACTAAAAAGTGGAGCTTATCACCTCCAAACAAGTGACGGAGAAGACATCCCGCGCACCTGGAGTGGCGACGACCTCAAACGGTTCTATCCTTGAAATGTCCTCTTTATTCCTGCAATTTTTTGAGATATTTTAATAAAAAAGCACCATACTGACACTTCTCCATGTCTGATATTTTCCTCTTTTGTACTCTCTCATATCTATCAAACTCACTGAACCGCGGAGACGTCGCCAAGTTCTGCTTGAACTCCCTCGGATTGTAGTCATTAGCGTAAAACCATAAAGATCGTGTGTAGCGGGGAGTTTTCGCACACATGTAGTGGTGGCTTGCCAATTCCCGAGCGGTGGTCTTCAGAACCTTGGATCCCGGCGGATATCCGACACACCCCTGCATCAAGGGAGGTCTAGGTGAATGTTGGCTCTATCATGCCCCGAGGGGATATAATTACAGCTGTGATGATCCTTCTGAGGAAAGCAATGTCGGTATAGCCCCCGCGGCATAACCACACCTGCCCAACTGATCATCTTAGTCTGTGACTATCGAATACTCCAAGGTACTCTCGAGCGATGCCTAGGCGGGACCCACAACTAAGTTGATCTCTCTGAGGAAAGCAATGTCGGTATAGCCCCCGCGGCATAACCACACCTGCCCAATTGATCAACTCGGCTTGTAACCCTAGGCAAGAGAGCAGCCGAGTCGCTTACAGCTCTTATGACCACTTGAGGAAAGCAATGTTCGCCGCCTAGGCCCACCTGCCCACTTGGTCGTCTGGGTCTGTACTTTCTTCTCTTTATTTATACAGCTTTTATGACCGCTTGAGGAAAGCAATGTTCGCCGCCTAGGCCCACCTGCCCACTTGGTCATCTGAGTCTGTAGTCATCTTTATAACATTATAAGAGATTATCTCATTCCATATGGTCACTATAGACCGTTTGGAGAAGAAAGCAGGATTCCTATACATACAGCACAAACCGGACGACTTGATGATCAAACCGTGCGGTTTGAAATAAGCAGATACCAAGCCTTTCAGGCGGTCTGGTAATTAAACCAGGCGGTCTCAAAATTAGCAGGTTCCAAGGTTGTCATGCGGCTCAATCTTTCAAACCGGACGGCTTGAAATAAAACTGGGTATCGTTAAGGTATCAAGCTGAATATCAGGGGAGCAAGCATAATCATGATCGGCCGATCTTATCCTCCGGATTATGAATTTTATCATCCTTACGGGTTTCCATTCAATCCGATCGAATAATCACAGGATCTTTTAAATCAGGCAGTAATAATTTTCACTACAAGTATTATGCCTGCTCATCATACGAATTTAATGCACAGTTCGTGCGGCTTGTTGTTCAAGACGGTTATAATTTTCACTACAAGTATTATGCCTGCTCATCATACGAATTTAATGCACAGTTCGTGCGGCTTGTTGTTCAAGACGGTTATAATTTTCACTACAAGTATTATGCCTGCTCATCATACGAATTTAATGCACAGTTCGTGCGGCTTGTTGTTCAAGATGGTTATAATTTTCACTACAAGTATTATGCCTGCTTATCATACGAATTTAATGCACAAGTTCGTGCGGCTTGTTGTTCAAGACGGTTATAATTTTCACTACAAGTATTATGCCTGCTAATCGTACAAATTTAATATGCAGTTTGCGGATTAAGTACTAACCGAACGATCTATCGATTGGTCTTCTTGAGATCGGATATTCTCTTTATAGTCGCGCGACTCGGTTATTTCAAAATACTGGATCGGTTATCTGATTGCATTCGCGAAGACTTGCCCTCTATCCCGGAAAGCAAGTATGCCGGGTCTAGTAGCAACCACGCGGCTTGATTACGCCCGGTTTCCGGAGTGTACAAATTCGAAATAAGTCGGCTCTTCTTCAGAACGAATCAAATAAATTCGACGCGGATTAACAGGAGCGGGCTGTGCCAGTATTTTTCAGATACTTTAACGGAGTCTCGGGGAGATCGCTATCCAAACCGGATAGATTAAACACTAAGGCGCACGGCTTGGTAAGGTTCAATACAGAGAAATCACAAGCAAATACAAATAAGTCGCAGAAGGTAGACGGACAGATAAGTAAAAACTTTTCATTTCAATAAACCACTGTTTACATTGTATTTTAAGCCGTCCGGCTAACAACATCAAGCCGGCGGCTATTCAAAATAAAAAACAAAATACATCTATTGATCGTGCGACTTGAGTTTCTTAGATGCAGGAGCACTTGAATGTTCGCTGCCGTCGACCGAAACATCGGGAGAATAGCCTTCGCTGCCCGACGAGGATGAGCTGCTCAACTCGCCCGACTTGCGACCAGCATCTTCTTCAGAATCGCTAGGTTCGGACTCTGAGCTACCTTCACCGCTCTTGGCCGCTTCGGGTTCTTCGGCCTCAACGTCCTCATCTTCACTCTCTTCCGAGCTGGATCCATCAACCTTGTTCTTCCCCTTGGCCTTCCGCCTGATCTTTTCCAGCTTCTTCTGCAAGGTCGGATAAGCATCCGAAAAGGTGAAATGCTCAAAACCGGGCGCGAACCCTTTGAGCTCCCGCAAGCGGTTAAAAGCATTTTCAATTCCCTCGGCGACATGAGGGAAGAGTTCTTGCTGATAAACCGGGTCGGTCTCATCATATTTAGCCTACAAAAGAAGAGAGTAAGGTAAGACCGGGCGGTTTGAGAACATCGGTATTAAAGCTGGTCAGGTGATAACTTACCAACTCGGTTTCCTTTAACCGCTCATTCTCCTTTCTTAATTCGGCGATTTCCTTCTCTTGGAGGCTGTTATCTCTGATCAACCTTTTCAGGGTCATCCCCATAAAGGCGTTTGTGGTAAAACTCTCGGCAGCTACCCGCGCGGCCTCCCTGGCGAGCTCCTCCACAGGAACTTTCCTTAGCCTCCTGAAGTTCCGCCGGCCGAACATGCCAATGCTGGCGGCCTCAGCATGCCGACCCGACTTCTCGCTCGCCCAGTGGGGAAGCGCGGTAGAGATCTGGACGCTATCGCCGTTCGGGTGCCAGGTCAAAACCGGGCAGCCCTTCAGGTCCTTCACCTTGCTGAAAGATCGGAGGGCGGCGAAGTCGCCCAAGGAGCCCGAATCCTCCCCATCAGATGGCAGCGGCTTGTTCCTGGCTTGCCTCTTTCTTTTCTCCGTCTGGGTCAGGACCAGACCGGACGGACTGACCGGCTTGTTAACAGGAACCACGGCTTGGGCTATAAAACAAGAAGAGTTAGCACAAGAGATCAAGCGGTTAGCATTCAAGTCGGAGGCAAAGAGAAGCTTACTATCTTCAAGCCGAACGTTCTCCAGTTCGGCAAGCAGAGGGATGTAGTAGCTTATGTTAAGCCGCTCATCCTTGAGGAGCTTACAGATCCCTTTCTCCACCTCGCTGATTGGCACTGGCTGAAAAGCCTCCTCAGGCCGCACCTGCGGGTTCGGGTTCAACAAGCCCAGCCGGCCTTCGAAGATCAGGTACCTCTCCGACCAGGCAGTTACCTTGTTCGCCAGGTTGACCATCTTCAACCCGCGGCAACCGAAGTAGAGGTGGCCTTTGAAGACGTCCGATTCAGAGTCCGGGATGGCCCGAACTGAGAATATCTTCCTGAAGAGATCCATGGAGAAACGGACTCTCTCAGATCGAAGGTAAGAGATAAAGCTGCATATCCCGGCCATCGAGTTGGGAGAAATCTGGCCCGGAACAACTCCATAGTGGTCGAAGACCATGGCGAGCTCCACTGGGATCGGGAATTTGAATCCGCAATCGAAGTGATCGATTGGGATCGCGATGAGGTTTGGACCGGACGAGTTCATCCGCTCATCACGGAGCGGAAGTCGCGCGAGCAGCGGGCTGTCGACCATATGCTTTTCAACGAACTCGTCCAATTCGGCTTTCGTTAATCGACACTCCTCAAGATCAGCAGAGTGGAAGGCAACGGCGGCTTCAGAGCGGGTAGCTGGGGTCTTCGCAGGTCGCTTCGACTGGCGCTTTGCTCCCATCTCGAAAATCTGGTAAGAAGAACTTCGGAAGGACGCTACTTATAAGAACGGATGATCTGCACTTAGCAAAGGTCAAATCGCGACTAGATGATCAACCCGCGCGAATATATCATCAAAGTCAGCGATAGATTGCATAAATTGAAGAAAGCGAATTACAAAGCCACGAAGGCAAGCCGTGCGGCTTATGAAAAATAACTCAGGCATCAATCAACAGCATGAAGGCTAAAAAAGTAAAATTAAATATTGAAGCCGCACGGCCTGAGTAAACAGGTCGAATATCACAAAATCAGATTCAGGCGAATTGTCCAAAGGACCGAATTGAAACCATATTACAAAGTTGTATCCCAACACCGCTCATTACTGGCGGGTATCGTTCGGTTCGTCCTCTCTGTGAAGCCGCGCAACATGATCGCCAATCTGAAGGACAGTCCCCTGCATTTGGTTCATATTATGATTAAGGCGGTTGATCATGCTATGAATCCGCGCGGCGTCTCTCTCCACTCGCGACGCAGGAATCGTGCGAGTAGGTAAGTTCGCTGCGGACTCATGAACACTAGCAACTGGGCGGATTGTCCCGGCTGCAGGAAGAGACGAGCTCGTCCCTGCATCCGGGCGGATTGACCCTCGCCGGCCTTCATCAACCGTGTTTAAAGGGCGCCGACTTCCGCCGGCTTCCTTGGCCAGATGCAGGTATTTGTCCCTATAGTAGGCACAGTCATCTTCGAGCTTGCGGACTTCCTTCTTCCCGCGATCAATCCGGGCGGTCAGCGCTGCCACCTGGTCCTGCTGCTCCTTCTCTTTCTCCCGGCGCTCTCTCCGCTCGGTTTCCAGCTCTACCCGAATCGCGGCTTTCTCGTCCTGCGCGACCTTCTCCCTCTCCTCCACTGCCCTCAGCTGCTTGGCAAGCGTCTCCAGATTCTTCTGAAGCCGGGACATCTCGGTCTCCATCCGAGTATCCGGGAGAGGGGAGCGCAGTAGAGGTGGTTCAAAGGGAGGAAGGTAGGACACCAGTTCGCCCGACTCCGGGATGGAATCACGATCATCTACAAAAAGAGAAACAATCAAAAATTGCTCAACATGAAACCGCTTTCATTAAATTTTCCTCGCTTACAAGCCGCGGCGGTTTGAAGTGAACTCGGGCGGGCAGGTCGCCTTGTTAGCTCGGTATCGAATTTCCTGCGTTGTTCTCTCCACGATCTTTCACTTTGCCTCCGCTTAGCAGCAGAGAATTGAGTAGCGGAGGGAAAGAAGCTAGGCGATGGATTCAATAACGCAGCGCGCGACTTGTTTCGAGGTCGCGGCATGAAAAAACGAACGGAATGGAAATCCGCTGCCTTTTTACCTTGAAGCAAGAGGTTGGGCTGCGGCGGGGGCGGCCTGGCGAGTTGATCTCTTACCCGCTCCGCCTTCACCTGCATAAATCGCAGACCGGCAATCACGGGATCGACAGAGGCCGGTATGGATTCTGCAGCCGCGACCTCAGGGAGGATGGTCTCCTTAAGGCTGGTCGCATCCTCGGACAGAGCGGATCTTTTTTCCCCTGGCAGGTTGGCAGCCTGCAGTTCGGCGGAAGCTCCCAGCTGGTCATCCTGCTTCTGAAAAGAGTCAAAGTCTTTGAGAAGGTCGCTCACAGAAATACTATGCGCATCAACCAGAGCCTGGTCGTTCGGCTGAGGGGAGGGAGTGGCCAGGCCTTCCGAGACCTCATTCTCACGCGATTTGCCCTGCAGCCTGACCTCTCTCGATTTACCAGAGGCCGCCTTATTCTTGGACTTAAGCCTCTTCATTTTTTGGAGGAGCCTGTCCGCAGCGGACTCCTCCATCTTCCTTTTCTTCGACTTCGGGACAGTTGGCTTGTCCGGGCTGTCCTCAACATTGATTATGGGAGACTCCAGACCGTCCGGCTTGGGGGAGTCAACTGCTTCTCCCGCTTCATCCCTTATCTTCAAATGAAAGACCCCTGACGGGGTAACTTCCATCTTGAAGGACTCATCCCCGTCGCCTTTCGAGGAAGCAGCTTCCAGGTCTGTCCTACCCGGCGGAGAAGGCGGGTTGTTTCCCTGGACAGAGAAGATTGGGGGCGGGTTCGAGCTGCCCGCTCCATCCTTAGTCGGCGGAACAACTGCTGGCTCAGGGAGCAGTTCGGTCGGTCTATCCTCCTGTTTAGATGATAAAGCAATTGTTAAACCTACAGGCAGGTCGGTCGGTTTATTCGTAAAGGCAATTGTTACCGTCTTATCAGGCCGCTTCGTCTTCTTCTTCTTCTTCTCTTTCGAGCGGTCTCTATCACGGTTCTTTCCGGACTTCTCAAGAAGCTCGAGTTCAGCCATCAGGTTCACCATTTTTCTCGAGTTGAGCAAACCGAAAGTTCTAACCGCAACAGGCGAATAGTGACTCGTGGTAACAATAGAATTATGCCAGAGTCGAAGCTTCTGGAGCATTTATAACCAGCAGGGTGAAGTCGGTGCGATCTCCGGCTAGCACTGATATTTTCGAAATCTTCACGGAAATTTAAAAATATGCGGGGATTATGTTTACCTGGGAAACCGCTTCCAGGAGGGTTACTCCCAGACCGCGCGGTTTGCGGGTCTAAGTCGCCCGGTTCAGGTCAAACGAGGTCTATCGGCTCCGGCTAGCACAGGCCGGGCGGTCTGTGGCAACTCAGGCCGCCTCCAAGTACTAAAGGTAATCTGAGCCTAAGTCCAACAGAACAAGCCGCGGTCTCAAGTCGGAAGTCGCGCGGCCTATGCAATAGAGGCATCCAAGGTCCAAAGTCAAAGAACAAGCCGCGGTTTCATAGCAGAGACCGAGCGGGTAGCCTCATCGCCTTGGCCTCCTCATCTCTAGCTACTGGTCAGACAAGTCGGAAGGGCAAGCCGCCAAGTCGCGCGGCTTATTTACTTCTTCTTTTTGTGTATCCCGTCACCGCCTGCCCGTTTCTCCTGTATCCGGGCAGGCGGTTATTTTATCCCTGCCCGCTCGGGCAGGTCCCCAAGCCTATAAATAGGGGGTGGCATTGTTCACAAGAGAGGCACACTTGAATCTGGGAGCTCGCTTGTTTGAGCTGCGGACTCAAGTTTCCCGTCTTGCGGACTGTCTGACCGGCCGGCTTCTTTTTTCCTGCACTTGCAGCCCGCTGTAACCTCTTTTGGTAATCAAAGGAAAGCCCGTCGCAAGAGTGGCATTCGCCGCGGCGGGCGAAGTCCGGTTTTGACCGCTGCCAGCGGTCTCCCCTTTTTTCTACTTAAAAAGTAACCGACAACCCGCAGCCTCCGGTTTCCTTCGGAGGAGCGATCTCAGCCTCAACAATATATATATACATATACACATATATATAACTATATATATACGCTTATATAAAGATTTCAGTAATAGAAGGTTAGGAAGATCGCGCATAGAACCAGCCCGATAAGCAAGAGCATGACTAAACTTGGCATATGATGCAAAAATGGATCAGTGGTGGCGGACCCAAAACAATGTCACTAACCACTCACATAAAGGGGATGTTCAAAACGATCCAGTGGTGGCGGACCCAAACAATGTCACTAACCACACACATAAAGGGGATGTTCACCCCAAATAAAAAGGCGTCGTGGTGGTGGTCTCATCGCCCTACCAACCACTATTAACAGAACTATGATGGGGAACCCCATTGTTCCCTAAACCCATCATTCCAGTGCAAACAAGTCCATCAATATTTAGCCAAGTAAATATGCAGAATTAGCCAAGTAAATATGATCAGGAACAAAATCAGCCAGAATAAACCATCAAGGATTAGCCCGGGATCGGAACAAAGCTAAGCATATAGCAGCAGCTAGCATATAAAAGAGGGATAGAAGGATTCACCCAACCATAGCAGCTAGCATATAATAAAACAGGACCAATTAAGTGTGTCGAGGAGTTAGCAAATGGAACCACCATAATATTGACCATTTCTAGCTACGTGTAATCGAAGCGCGCAGAATTATTTTGCAAGTAATGAAACCCATCAAAAGTGGTGCAAGGCAGCCCAAAGGAAAAGAACATAGCATCAGCCCTTGCTTAGACAAGAATAAGGTGCAGCCCCCCAATATTTGACCAAGATAAGAGGCAGCACCCCAAATTAACAAAAATGAGAAGCAGCCACCAAATAAGAAGCACAAGAGGCAGCCCCCAAATAAGAAGCACAAGAAGCAGCCCCCAAATACCCAAGATAAGAAGCAGCCCCAAAAGAAAGAAAACAAAGGGCAGCCCCAGTTAAATGCAAACAGCAGCAACCCCCCTTAATAAGAGAAACAAAGGGCAGCCTCAATTAACACAAGCCACGGTAGCCCCAAATAAACAAAGGCATTTTACATGACAAGCAGCCCCCCAATCAGGTTATATAACAGCAGCCCCCATTTAGACAACAAAAAAATAATGGAAGCAGCCCCCAGCAAAAATGCATAACAACAGTACCAATTTAACAAGGAAAGGAGCAGCCCCAAAGCAAAGAAAGCAAAGAGGCAGCCCCAAACAAAAGAAAATCAAAACAATCATCAGCAGCTTGAAAAAAAAAGAAATTTCTGAAGCTTATACTTACACCATCCAATTTGCTACTCAGGGATTAGACCAAAAGAAGAAAGCAAAAAAAAAGAACTTCTTGCATACACTCCCAAGAGAGCAGGGCCTCGATCAATAAAGTAACAGGGGAGTAGAATGCCCATAAATTTTTAGCCTCTAGAACCCAAACCGTCGAGATCTTCCAACATAGAACTCAACAGTTCATCCACAAGAAAGAAACAACAAACAAGAAAATATTAAGCTTTGGCAAACAGATACGAGAAGGAAGTATCCACTGAATCCAGACAATTAGCAGGCCAAATCATCCCATACCAAACTAATTCCAGTTAAGCCATAAGAGAAGAAATAGAGGGGAGGATTATGAAGAGTTTTCTTGCCTTAACCGAGATCCAAGGCCGCAACCCCTCCTTCTCCGAGGAGCAAACCACCCGACGAAAACCCTAGCCCGGCGACGAAAAGAACAAGCTCTGGCCACGAAGACAGCTCCGGCAACAAGAAAACCTAATCCCCCGACCTTCTCCCTCTCCTCAGCGGGTTTCACGAACCAAAAGAATAAGGGCATATCTCACCAGCCTCGGGAGAAAAGCCCGACATTTCTACTAAAAAACAGGGAAATGCTTTCATCCTGGCTCCCACTCAAGAAATTTTTTCTATAAACTCATACCCAAATCTTATAAGGAACAGAATATATACATAACCCATCATCAAGAATATATATATATATCTTATAAGGAATTTGTTAAGTAAAGTATGATAAGATGATTTATATCCGAATTAATTATTTCATACCGGGATAAATCAAGATTTTTATCAAACGCGACCTCGCGAACTCTCGAGATGAGCTACGACGACGCACCAAAGACGGTAACGTCCTCGCTACGACAGAATAAATGATTTAAGTATAAATCGAAAATTCTGGGGCGCTACAATAACCTTCTGTGATCCGGTTGGGATTGACCTTCGGTTCTCTTCTGTGCATCATCCGAGAACGAATGGCCAGGTAGAAGCCGCAAATAGGCAGATCCAGCAGCTTCTGATGAAGAGGGTCTTGAATCAGAGTGGAAATTGGGCAGACCAACTTCCTCCCATTCTTTGGACTCTTTGTACTACTCCATCTTCAGCTACGGGGGAGACACCATTCAAATTATCTCATGCCTCAGAAGTTGTTGTTCCTGTAGAATTTGAGGTGGCCGCTCCAAGAGTTGTGTATGCAAAGGAGGGAGGAGAAGCATGGATAGAAGACAATGATGAAGCTATCAAGTATAGTCTGGATCTGATCGAAGAGCTTCAGGATGAGGCAACAATTAGACAGGAAGAAGTTAAAAGGAGAATGGCGAAGTACTTTGACAAGAATGTCAGGGTAAAACATTTTGCAGTCGGAGACGTTGTGCTAAAGAAAGTTGATGCAGCAGCCAGAACAGACAACGTCGGAAAGCTGAATCGCAATTGGGTCGGACCTTTCATCATCAAAGAAGTACTAAAAAGCGGGGCTTACCGCCTTCAGACAAGCGAAGGAGAAGACATCTCACGCACCTGGAGCGGTGACGATCTCAAACGGTTCTATCCTTAAAATGTCCTCTTTACTTTCTTGCATTTTTTGGATATTTTTAATGAGAAGCCCCATAGTGACACTTTTCCATGTCTGATGGTTCTTTTTTATACTTTCTTATATATCAACCTCACTGAACCGCGGAGACATCGCCAAGTTCTGCTCGAAACCCTCGGATTGTAGTCATTAGCGTAAAACCACGAAGATCATGTGTAGTGGAGAGTTTTCGCACACGTGTAGTGGTAGCTTGCCAATTCCCGTGCGGTGGTATTCAGAACCTTGGATCTCGGCTGATATCCGACACACCCCTGCATCAAGGGAGGTCTAGGTGAATGTTGGCTCTATCATGCCCCGAGAGGGATATAGTTACAGCTTTGATGATCTTTCTGAGGAAAGCAATGTCGGTATAGCCCTCGCGGCATAACCACACCTGCCCAACTGATCATCTTAGTCTGTGACCATTGAATACTCCTAGGAACTCTCAAGCGATGCCTAAGCGGGACCCACAACTGAGTTGATCTCTCTGAGGAAAGCAATGTTCGTCGCCTAGGCTCACCTGCCCAATTGATCAACTCGGCTTGTAGCCCTAGGCAAGAGAGCAGTTCAGTCGCTTACAGCCCTTATGACCACTTGAGGAAAGCAATGTTCGCCGCCTAGGCCCACCTGCCCACTTGGTCATCTGGGTCTGTACTTGTCTTTCTCTTTATTACTACAGCTCTTATGACCACTTGAGGAAAGCAATGTTCGCCGCCTAGGCCCACCTGCCCACTTGGTCATCTGAGTCTGTAGCCATCTCTTTTTACATTACAGGAAATTATCTCATCCTATATGGTCACTCTAGACCATTTGGGAGAAAAAACAGGATTTTTATGGGTGCATCACAAACCGGTCGGCTTGATGCTTAAACCGGACGGTTTGAAATAAGCAGGTACCAAAAATATCATGTGGTCTGGTTTTCAGACCGGACGGTTTGAAATAAGCAGGTACCAAAAATATCATGTTGTCTGGTTTTCAAACTGGATAGTTTGAAATAAGCAAGTACCAAAGATATCATGCGGTCTGGTTTTCAGACCAGACGATTTGAAATAAGCAAGTACCAAAGAAATCACGCGGTCTGGTTTTCAGACCGGACGATTTGAAATAAGCAGGATATCATAAAATGTTACAAGGCAAATATCAAGGGATCAAGCATAATCATGACCAGTCGATCTCATCATTCGGTTTGTGAACCTATCATCTTTATGGGTTTCAGTTCGATCCATTCGGTTAATAACAGGCTCTTCACAATCAAGCAATTATGATTCTCATTGCAAGTATCAAGCTACTAACCGCTCAAAGTATGTATAGTCCGTGCGGGTTTACCAGTCAATATTGTGTAAGGCTGAGTTACATAAATCGCTCGAGTTAAAGTACTGGCCTCTCGGCCTGTTAATTATTCTTATGACTTGGCATTCTTTATCCTGCGAAGCAATTACGAAAAGCCAGGTTATAATCGCGCGGCTTGGTTAAGTCAATTTCCTATTCGGTTATTAGCTATATTCACGGGGATGGAACTTGCAGCAATCTGAGTTGTAAGTCGCTCGAGTTAAGGTACTGGCCGCTCGGCCTGTTAATTATTCTTATGAATTGACATTCTTTATCCTGCGAAGCAATTACGAAAAGCCAGGTTATAATCGCGCGGCTTGGTTAAATCAATTTCCTGTTCGGTTATTAGCTATATTCACGGGGATGGAACTTGTAGCAATCTGAGTTGTAAGTCGCTCGAGTTAAAGTACTGGCCGCTCGGCCTGTTAAATATTCTTATAACTTGGCATTCTTTATCCTGCGAAGCAATTACGAAAAGTCAGGTTATAATCGCGCGGCTTGGTTAAGTCAATTTCTTGTTCGGTTATTAGCTATATTCACGGGGATGGGACTTGCAGCAATCTGAGTTGTAAGTCGCTCGAGTAAAGTACTGGTCGCTCGGCCTGTTAATTATTCTTATGACTTGGCATTCTTTATCCTGTAAAGCAATTATGCAAAGTCAGATAATGATCGCGCGGCTTGGTTATGTTCGGTTTCCTGGCTATCACAAGGCATTCATAATAAGATAAGGAAGAACTTGGATTTCTATCCGCTCGATTATGTATCCAAACCGCTTCGACTACGTATCGCAACATTATAGTTGACACTCTCTCAGGATGAATCAAATCCACTTGATCCGGGTTGAAGAAACAAGCTATGCGAACAAGTTTTTTCTAATGATTACTCAACCGCAATTCTATGAAGATCAGTGCCCTAACTAGATCATTATTAAGCCGCACGCCTTGATTGGAAGAGAGTTAATTTACCGAAGCAGAAATAAATAGTAAGCCATCACAAGTAAGTCGCAGAAAGTAAACGGCTAGACAGGTAAAAACTTTACATTTCATTATCAAAATATTCTTACATTGTGCGTTAACCAACCAGCTAACAAAATCAAGTCGTCGACTATTCAAAATAAAAAACAAAATACAACTATTGATTATCCGGCTTGAGTTTCTTAGATGCAGGAGCACTCGAATGTTCGCTGCCATCGATTGAAACCTCGGGGGAATAGCCCTCGCTGCCCGACGAAGACGAGCTGCTCAATTCGCCCGACTTGCGCCCGACCCCTTCGTCAGAGTCGGTGGACTCAGAGTCCGAGCCGCTCCCATCATCCTTAGCCGCTGCGGGCTCTTTGACTTCATCATCCTCGTCGTCACTTTCCTCCGAACTAGAGCCATCGACTTTGTTCTTCCCCTTGGCCTTCCGCCTGATCTTCTCTAATTTCTTTTGTAAAGTCGGGTAGGCATCAGAAAAGGTGAAATGCTCAAAACCGGCTGCGAGCCCTCCGAGCTCTCGCAGGAGGTTAAAAGTATTATCAATTCCCTCAGCGACATGAGGGAAAAGTTCTTCTTGATAGACCGGATTGGTCTCATCATACTTTGCCTGCAAAGAAAGAGTAAAGGTAAGAAACCGCACGGTTTGGAAAAAACAGAAAGATGGCTAGCCAGGTGATGACTTACCGACTCGGCCTCCTTTAGCCGCGCGACTTCCTTCTTCAATTCGACACTTTCCTTCTCTAGATGACCATTTGCTCTGATCAATCTTTTGAAGGTCATCCCCATGAAGACGTTGGTGATGAGGCTCTCAGCTCCAACCCGCGCGGCCTCCCGGGCAAGCTCCTCCTCAGGGATCTTCCTCAATCTCCTGAAGTTTTGTCGGCCAAACATGGTAATGCTGGCGGCCTCAGCATGCCGGCCCGACTTCTCATTCGCCCAGTGGGGGAGTGCAGTAGAGACCCGGACGCTATCACCGTCCGGATGCCAGGTCAAGACCGTGCGGCCTTTTAAATCCTTCACCTTGCTGAAGGAACGGAGAGCAGAGAAGTCGCCTGAGGAGGTCGAAATCTCCCCATCGGATAGTTGCGGCTTGTTTCTGATCTGCCTCTTTATCTTCTCCGTCTGAGTTAAGTTTAAACCGGCTGGGCTGACCGGCTTGTTAGTGGGGACAATGGCCTCGGTTATAAGAGAGAAGAGTCAGCACAAGAGATCGTGCGGTCAACATTGAAGCAGGAAGCTGGTTGAAGGAAAACTTACTGTCTTTAGGCCGAACATTCTCCAACTCGACAAGCAGCGGGAGGTAGTGGCTTACATTAAGCCGCGCATCCTCGAGAAGCTTGCAGGTCTTCTTCTCGATCTCGCTTATAGCGACCTTTTGAAAGACCTCCTCTGGCCGTACTTGCGGGTTCGGGTTCAGTAGGCGAAGTCGGCCTTCGAAAATCAAATACCTCTCCGACCAGGCCGTGACCTTGTTCACGAGGTTGACCATCTTCAACCCCCGGCAGCCGAAGTAGAGATGGCCTTTGAACACATCGACTCGGAGTCCGGGATAGACCGCACCGAGAATATCTTTCTAAAGAGGTCCATAGAGAAGCGGACTCTCTCAGACCGCAGGTATGAAATGAAGTTGCAAATCCCGGCCATCGAGTTAGGGGAGATTTGGCCAGGGATAACTCCATAGTGGTCAAAGACCATGGCGAGTTCGATTGATATGGGGAATTTGAAGCCACAATCGAAATGATCGATTGGGATGGCGATTTAGTTCGGTCCAGAAGAGTTCATCCGCTCATCACTGAGCGGAAGTCGTGCGAGCAGCGGACTATCAACCATATGCTTCTCAACAAATTCATCCAATTCGGCCTTCGTCTGACGACATTCCTCAAGGTCTGCCGAATGGAACGCTAGAGCAGCTTCGGAGTGGGTAGCAGAGGTCTTCGCAGGTTGCTTCGGCTGGCGCTTTGCTCCCATCTTGAAATTTTGGTAAAAAGGTCTTCGGAAAGGCGCTACTTATAAGAACGGGTGATCTGCATTTAGCAAAGGTCAAATCGCGGCTAGACTAATCAACCCGCGCGGCCACATTTCTATACAAGGCTAAATCATTAAACCACAAGTAAAATCCAAGCAGGCGGATTAAAGAAGCAACAGAAACAAGCCGCTCGGCTTATAAAGCAATTCGCAGGCATCAACTAACATACGAAAGAAGAATATAAAGCACATTCAAGTACACAGACCGAGCGGTCTGAAAGACAGACCGAATGACATAAAATCAAGCTCAAGCAGTTAAGTTGTCCAAAGGACCGAATAGAATGTTACAAATGATTGTCTTAAAAAACTGCTTATCACTGGCGGACATCGCTTGGCGCATCTTCTCTATGAAGTCGTGCGACATGATCGCCAATCTGAAGAACAGTCCCTTGCATCTGATTAATGCTGTGATTGAGGTGGTTGATCATGCTATGAAGCCGCATCCCTCTCTACTCGCGCTGTTGGGATCACGCGAGTAGGTAAGGCCGCTGCGGGCTCATTTGTACTAGCAACAGGGTGGATCGTCCCGGATACTGGAAGAGACGAGCTCGTCCCAGCCTCCAGGCGGCGTGACCCACGCCGACCTTCATCAGCTACACTAAGAGGACGTCGGCTTCCTCCGCCCTCCCTTGTCAGTTGAAGATATTTGTCTATGTAGTAGGCACAGTCCCCCTCAAGATTGTGGATCTCCTTCTTCCCTCTGTTAAGTCGGGCAGTCAGTGCGGCCACCTGGTCTTGCTGCGCCTTCTCCTTCTCCAGGCGCTCTTTCCGCTTGACCTCCAGCGCAATTCGATTCTCTCTCCTCTCAGCTTCCATTTCAACCCGTAGTGCAATTTTCTCCTCCTGAGCGGCTTTCTCCCGCTCCTCAAGGGCCTTCTGCTGCTTTGTAAGGGCTTCGAAGTTCCTTTGAAGACGAGTCATCTCATCCTCCATCCGGGTATCCAGGATAACCGAGGAACTCAGCAAAGGTGGATCAAGTGGAGGGAGGTAAGTCACCAGTTCGCCCGGTTTCGGAATGGAATCACGATCATCTACAAATGAGAAAGACAGTCAAGAAGGTCGGTCGAATATAACTTCATATAACAGGAGAATTATCAAAGGAAGACCGCTCTTTCCAAATTCTCCTCGCTTATAAGCCACTGCAGTTCGAGTAAAATTCGTGCGGGTAGATTGCTTTGCTTGCTCGGTATCGATCTTTCGGCGCTGTTCTCTCCACGATCTCTCGCTTTGCCTCCGCTTGGCAGCAGAAAATTGAGCAGCGGAGTGAAAGAAGCTTGGTGACGGGTTCAACAACAAGTCGCGCGACTTGTTTCGAGACCTCGTCTTGAAAAAACGAACAGGGCCGTAATCCGCGACCCCTTTACCTTGCAATAGAAGATTGGGTGGCGGTGGTGGCGGTCTGGTAAGCTGATCCCTTACTTTCTCCGCCTTCACCTGCATAAGCCGAAGCCCGGCCATCACAGAATCTTCAGGGGCCGGTGCGGCTTTCTCGGTTCTAGTCGCAACCTCAGGCAGGACTGCCTCCTTAATGCTGGTCGCATCCTTAGCCAGGGCGGCCTCTTTCTCTCCAGGCGGGTCAGCGGCCTGCAGGTCGGAAGAAGATCTCAATAGGTCATCTTGTTTCTGGAGGGAATCCAAGTCCCTGATGATATCACTTACAGAGATGCTATGCGCATCGGTTTGGATCTGGTCGTTCGGCTTGGGTGAAGGAGTAATTGCGCCCTCCGAGACTTCTTTCTCGCGCGACTTGCCTTGAAGACTACCCACTCCCGGTTTCCTTGAAGCCACCTTATTTTTGGCCTTTAGGCCCTTCACCCTTTTCAGAACCCTGTCCGCGAGGACTCATCTTTTTTCCTCTTCTTGGTCGACTTCAGGCCGACTTGATTTGGCGAAACCGGGCTGTCTTCAATATTCACTATCAAGCCCTGCTGGTCTCTCGGCTTGGGGGAGTCAACCGCTTCTCCCCCATCATCTCTTATCTTCAGGTGGAATACGCCAGAGGGAGTGACCTCCACTTTAAAAGAATCGTCCCCATCACCCTTCGGGACGGCAGCTTCCGAGTCCGTCTTGTCCGGAGGAGGGGGCAGGTTGGTTCTCTTATCAGAGACAGCAGGAGGATTAACTGGGGGTGGGTTCGAGCAACCCGCTTCATTTTTAGTCGACAAGTCGACTGTCAGCTCAGGAGGCGGGTCGGCTGGCTTACCCGTGGAGGCAATAGTCACTGTGTTGTCGGGCTGTGTCTTCTTTTTCTTCTTCTTCTTATCCTTCGGGCGATCTCCTTCGCGGTCTTTACCTGGCTTCTGGCAACCTTCGAACTGAGCCATAAGATCTACCATCTTGATTGGGTTGTTCAGTCTGAAAGTTCTAACCGCGAGGGGCGATTAGTGACTCGTGATAGCGTTGCAGTTATGCAAAAATAGAAGCTTCCAGAACATTTATAACCCACAGGTCAAGATCGGCGCGGTCTCCGGCTAGAACTAATATTTTCAAAATTTTCTCAGAATTTGAAAATATGCGGGGATTGTGTTTACCCAGAAGACCGATTCCGAATAGCATTACTCACAGACCAGGCGGTCTGCGGATACAAGTCGCCCGGTTCAGGTTTTACGAGGTCCATCAGCATCAATCCACACATACCGGGCGGTCTGAGCATTCAGGTCGCCTCCAAAGATTGAAGATCGTCAAGGCCCAAGTCCAAACTGCAGACCGCGGTCTCAAGTCGGAGACCGCCCGGGTTGTGCCATGAAAGCTATTAGGGTCCAAGTCCAGAAGGCAACCCGCAGTTGGACACCGCTCGGGTTTCATCTTGAAGGCTAACAAGGCTCAAGACCAGGCGACAGGCCGCGTTCTCAAGGGCAAGCTGCGGTCTCAAGACGGAGACCGCCCGGGTTGCGCCATGAAGACCAACAAGGACCAAGTCCAAGAAGACAAACCGCGGTCTCAAGTCGGAAACCGCTCGGGTGGCATCATCGCCTTGGTCGCAGCATCTCTAGCCCCTCTACGAGACAGACCGCAAGCGCAAGCCGTGAAGCCGCGCGGCTTCTTTCTTTTCTCCTTTCTGTATCCCGTCACCGCCTGCCCGATTCTCCTGTACCCGGGCAGGCGGTTATTTTATCCATGCCCGTTCGGGCAGGCCCCCGAGCCTATAAATAGGGGGCGGCAACGCTCCCAAGAAACGCACACTCGAATCCAGGAGCTCGCTTGTTTGAGTTGCGGTCTCGAGTTTCCCATCTTGGAACTGTCTGACCGGCCGGCTTCTGCTTTCCTGCAC
This sequence comes from Dactylorhiza incarnata, assembly GCA_033032865.1. Classification (NCBI taxonomy): domain Eukaryota; kingdom Viridiplantae; phylum Streptophyta; class Magnoliopsida; order Asparagales; family Orchidaceae; genus Dactylorhiza; species Dactylorhiza incarnata. Next base: position 197,523 of record JAWHQI010000201.1, on the reverse strand, counting down.
TTGTAACCCGCTGTAACTGCTTCTTCTTAATCAAAGGAAAGCCCATCACAGGAGTGCCATTCACCGTGACGGGCGAAGTCTGGCCTTGACCGCTGCCAGCGGTCTCAATTCCCTTAACTAAAAAGTAACCGGCAGCCCGCAGCCTCCGATTTCCTTCGGAGGTGCGATTTCGGATTCAACAGGTTGTCTAATTTTACCCCCACAACACCATTTAGGAATGAGATCGGAGCCCTACAATCATTGAAGCACAAGTTTTACACATTACAGTTCATTTAGTTGTCTATATTGAGCGGGTTGCACTGTTAATGCAAAATGTAGCTCCAAATGACACATAAACTTCAAATAGTCATAACTTTTGATCAGGTTGTCTGATTTTTGCCCACAACACCTCTTCGAAATGAGCTCTGAGCCATACATTCAATGGAGAGCAAGTTTTACCCAATGTAGTTCGTTTAGTGGTCGATATGCATTGAGTTGAAGTGGTAATGTGGGATTTAGCTCTAACTGACACCTAAACTTCAAACAGCTATAACTTAGATCCGGATGTCCGGATTTTGCACAAAACACTTTTTCGGAAAGAGCTAAGAGCCATGCATCCTAAGGGGAATATGATTTACTCGATCAAGTTCATTTAGTGGTCGACGTATATTGGATTGCAGTTGAAATGAGAGATTTTGCTCCAATTGGCTCCTAAACTTCAAATATCCATAACTTTTAATCCGGTTATCTGATTTTTGCCCACAATGCCTTTTCGGAATGAGATAGGAGCCTTACATCCAATGGACAATAAGTTTTACGCATTCCAATGGAGCAAAATTATAAACCCTTCCAGCTCATTTTAGTGGTCAATATACATGGGGTTGCATTGGTGACGAGGGCTCCTCTTGACACATAAACTGTAATAGCCATAACTTTTGATCTGGTTTTCCGATTTTTGCACACAACACCATTTTGGAAAGAGCTCGGAGCCCTACATCCAATGGAGAGCAAATTTTACCTGTTGAATCCAAAATTGTCCCCACGCCCTCGACGCTCAATCCCAGAGGAAAGAGAGGGGGTAGTGGTCGAGCGGCTGGTTACTTGAGTCGCAAATGAAGAGCTGAGTGAGGGAGAAGAAGAGGGGGCCGTTAGCTTGCGGCGAGGCTGGACTTCGCCCGCCGCATCAAATACCACTCTTGCGGCGGGCTTTCCCTTTATTTAATAATCTGTATTACAGCTTGGTGTGTTTAGTACATGGAAACAGAATAAATACAAGAGAGTTGCGGGTAAGAAAAGAAAGACGCCAAGGGCTGTTCGCGGAGGCCATCCGTACTAGTCTTTGAGACCGCCCAAACTAGTCAATGAGGCCGCCCGGACTAGTCGCCGAGGCCGCCCGGACTAGTCGCCGAGACCGCCCGGTCTAGTCGCCGAAGCTGCTCGGACTAGTCGCCGAGGCCGCCCGAATTGTTTCTCTAGAGATCGTCGGACAGGCCGCTTCTAGGTGCCGTCTGGCTGCTTCCAGTTTGTTTAGTGGTCAATATGCAGCGGGTTTGTAATAAGGTATTTAGCTCGAAAGGAGACCTAAACTTTACAGATCCATAACTTTTATCCGATTGTCCAATTTTCGCCCACAATACCTTTTCGCAATGAGATCGGAGCCCAAAATCCAATGGAGAGCGAATTTAACCCATTCAAGGCCGTTTAGAGGTCGATATACAGTGGGTTGTAGTGGTAATGCGAGATTTAGCTCCAAATGACACATAAATTTCAATATGAAAGAATTTTAGATGCGGTTTGTAGTGTAAGTGAGAGATTTCGCTCCAAATGACACTCAAACTTTAAACAGCAATAACTTTTGATTCGGTTGTCTGATTTTACCCCCACAACACCATTTAGGAATGAGATCGGAGCCCTACAATCATTGAAGCACATGTTTTACCCATTACAGTTCTTTTAGTTGTCTATATTGAGCGGGTTGCACTGTTAATGCAAAATGTAGCTCCAAATGACGCCTAAACTTCAAACAGCCATAACTATTGATGAGGTTGTGTGATTTTTGCCCACAATACCTCTTCGAAATGAGCTCTGAGCCTTACATTCATTGGAGAGCAAGTTTTACCCAATGTAGTTCGTTTAGTGGTCGATATGCATTGAGTTGAAGTGGTAATGTGGGATTTTGATCCAACTGACACCTAAACCTCAAACAGCTATGACTTTAGATCCGGATGTCCGGATTTTGCACAAAACACCTTTTCGGAAAGAGCTAAGAGCCATACATCCTAAGGTTAATAGGATTTACTCGATCAAGTTCATTTAGTGGTCGACGTATAGTGGATTGCTGTTGAAATGAGGGATTTTGCTCCAATTGGCACCTAAACTTCAAACATCCATAACTTTTGATCCGGTTGTCTGATTTTTGCCCACAACGCCTTTTCAGAATTAGATCGGAGCCCTACATCCAATGGACAACAAGTTTTACCCATTATAGTTCGTTTGTGGTTGATCTACAGTGGGTTGTAGTGAAAAAATGAGAGATTTAGCTCCAAATGACGCTCAAACTTTAAACCGCAACAACTTTTGATCCGGTTGTCTAATTTTACCACACAACACCTTTTCAAAATGAGCTCGTAGCATTACATTCATTGGAGCACATGTCTTACCCATTCCAGTTCATTTAGTTGTTAATATTTAGGGCGTTGCAGCGGTAATGCGAAATTTCGCTCCAAATGACACCTAAACCTTCCAACAGGCATAACTTTTGATTTGTATATTTGTTTTTTGCCCACATCACCTTTTCGGAATATGCTCGGAGGCATACATCCAATGGAGCACAATTATAAACCCTTCTAGCTCATCTTAGTGGTCAATATACAGGGGGTTGCAATGTTGACGAGGGCTCCTCTGGACACATAAACTGTAACAGCGATAACATTTGATCTGGTTGTCCGATTTTTGCGCACAACACCTTTTTGGAAAGAGCTCGGAGCCCTACATCCAATTGAGAGCAAATTTTACCCATCCAGTTTGTTTAGTGGTCAATATACATGGGGGTTTCAATGGTGACGAGGGCTCCTCTTGACACATAAATTGTAACAGCCATAACTTTTGATCTGGTTGTCCGATTTTTGCGCACAACACCTTTTTGGAAAAAGCTCGGAGCCCTACATCCAATGGAGAGCAAATTTTACCCATCCAATTTGTTTAGTAGTCAATATACAGCGGGTTTGTAATAAGGTATTTAGCTCGAAAGGAGTCCTAAACTTTACAGATCCATAACTTTTTATCCGGTGGTCCGATTTTCCCCACAATACCTTATCGTAATGAGATCAGAGCTCAAAATCCAATGGAGAGTGAATTTAACCCATTCAAGGTCGTTTAGAGGTCGATATACAGTGGGTTGTAGTGGTAATGCGAGATTTAGCACCAAATGACACATAAATTTTAATATGAAAGAATTTTAGATGCGGTTTGTAGTGAAAGTGAGAGATTTAGCTCCAAATGACACTCAAATTTTAAACAGCAATAACTTTTGATTCGGTTGTCTGATTTTACGACCATAACACCATTTAGGAATGAGATCGGAGCCCTACAATCATTGAAGCACTAGTTTTACACATTACAGTTCATTGTGTTGTCTATATTGAGCGGGTTGCACTGTTAATGCAAAATGAAGCTCCAAATGACACATAAACTTCAAACAGCCTTAACTTTTGATCAGGTTGTGTGATTTTTGCCCACAACACCTCTTCGAAATGAGCTCTGTGCCATACATTCAATGGAGAGCAAGTTTTACCCAATGTAGTTCGTTTAGTGGTCGATATGCATTGAGTTGAATTGGTAATGTGGGATTTAGCTCCAGCTGACACCTAAACTTCAAATAGTTATAACTTAGATCCGGATGTCCGGATTTTGCACAAAACACCTTTTCAGAAAGAGCTAAGAGTCATACATCCTAAGGGGAATTGGATTTACTCGATCAAGTTCATTTAGTGGTCGACGTATAGTGGATTGCAGTTGAAATGAGGGATTTTGCTCCAATTGGCACCTAAACTTCAAACATCCATAACTTTTGATCCGGTTGTCTAATTTTTGCCCACAATGCCTTTTCGGAATGAGATAGGAGCCCTACATCCAATGGACTACAAGTTTTACCCATTCCAGTTCGTTTGTGGTTGATCTACATTGTGGGTTCTAGTGAAAAATGAGAGATTTAGCTCCAATTGGCGCTCAAACTTTAAACCGCAACAACTTTTGATCTGGTTGCCTGATTTTACCACGCGACACCTTTTCGAAATGAGCTCGTAGAACTACATTCATTGGAGAACATGTATTACCCATTCCAGTTCATATTGTTATTAATATTTAGATCGTTGCAGCGGTAATGCGAAATTTCGCTCCAAATGACACCTAAACCTTTCAATAGGCATAACTTTTTATTTGTATGTTTGATTTTTGCCCACATTACCTTTTCGGAATATGCTCGGAGACATACATCCAATGGAGCACAATTATAAACCCTTCCAGCTCATTTTAGTGGGCAATATACAGGGGGTTGCAATGGTGATGAGGGCTCCTCTTGACACATAAATTGTAACAACCATAAATTTTGATCTGGTTGTTTGATTTTTGCGCACAATTCCTTTTTGAAAAAAGCTCGGAGCCATACATCCAATGGAGAGCAAATTTTACCCATCCATTTTGTTTACTGGTCAATATACAGCGGGTTTGTAATAAGGTAATTAGCTCGAAAGGAGACCTAAGCTTTAAAGATCCATAACTTTTTATCCGGTTGTCCGATTTTCGCCCACAATACCTTTCCGTAATGAGATCGGAGCCCAAAATTTAATGGAGAGCGAATTTAACCCATTCAATGTCGTTTAGAGGTCAATAAATAGTGGGTTGTATTGGTAATGCGAGATTTAGCTCCAAATGACACATAAATTTCAATATGAAAGAATTTTAGATGCGGTTTGTAGTGAAAGTGAGAGATTTAGCTCCAAATGACACTCAAACTTTAAACAACAATAACTTTTGATCCGGTTGTCTGATTTTACCCCCACAACACCATTTAGGAATGAGATCGGAGCCCTACAATCATTGAAGCATAAGTTTTACCCATTACAGTTCATTTTGTTGTCTATATTGAGCGGGTTGCACTGTTAATGCAAAATGTAGCTCCAAATGACACCTAAACTTCAAACAACCATAACTCTTGATCAGGTTGTGTGAGTTTTGCCCACAACACCTCTTCGAAATGAGCTCTGAGCCCTACATTCAATGGAGAGCAAGTTTTACCCAATGTAGTTTGATTAGTGGTCGATATGCATTGAGTTGAAGTGGTAATGTGCGATTTAGCTCCAACTGACACCTAAACTTCAAACAGCTATAACTTAGATCCAGATGTTCGGATTTTGCACAAAACACCTTTTCGGAAATAGCTAAGAGACATACATCCTAAGCGGAATAGGATTTACTCGATCAAGTTCATTTAGTGGTCGACGTATAGTGGATTGCAGTTGAAATGAGGGATTTTGCTGCAATTGGCACCTAAACTTCAAACATCCAAAACCTTTGATCTGGTTGTCTGATTTTTGCCCACAACGCCCTTTCGTAATGAGATCGGAGCCCTACATCCAATGGACAACAAGTTTTACCCATTCCAGTTCATTTGTGGTTGATCTACAGTGGGTTGTAGTGAAAATTGAGAGATTTAGCTCCAAATGGCGCTCAAACTTTAAACCGCATCAACTTTTGATCTGGTTGCCTGATTTTACCACACAACACCTTTTCGAAATGAGCTCGTAGCACTACATTCATTGGAGCACATGTATTACCCATTCCAGTTCATTTAGTTGTCAATATTTAGATCGTTGCAGCGGTAATGCGAAATTTCGCTCCAAATAACACCTAAACCTTCCAATAGGCATAACTTTTGATTTGTATGTTTGATTTTTGCCCACATCACCTTTTCGGAATATCCTCGGAGGCATACATCCAATGGAGCATAATTATAAACCCTTCCAGCTCATTTTAGTGGTCAATATACAGGGGATTTTACTCATCCAATTTGTCTAGTGGTGAATATACAACGGGTTTGTAATAACGTATTTAGCTCGAAAGGAGACCTAAACTTTAAAGATCAATAATTTTTTATCCGTTTGTCCGATTTTCGCCAACAATACCTTTTCGTAATGAGATCGGAGCCCAAAATCCAATTGAGAGCGAATTTAACACATTCAAGGTCGTTTAGAGGTCGATATACAGTGGGTTGTAGTGGTAATGCGAGATTTAGCTCCAAATGACACATAAATTTCAATATGAAAGAATTTTAGATGCGGTTTGTAGTGAAAGTTAGAGATTTAGCTCCAAATAACACTCAAACTTTAAACAGCAATTACTTTTGATCCGGTTATCTGATTTTACCCCCACAACACCATTTTGGAATGAGATCGGAGCCGTGCAATCATTGAAGCATAAGTTTTACCCATTACAGTTCATTTAGTTGTCTATATTGAGCGGGTTGCACCGTTAATGCAAAATGTAGCTCCAAATGACACCTAAACTTCAAATAGCCTTAACTTTTGATCAGGTTGTGTGATTTTTGGCCACAACACCTCTTCGAAATGAGCTCTGAGCCCTACATTCAATAGAGAGCAAGTTTTTCCCAATGTAGTTCGTTTAGTGGTCGATATGAATTGAGTTGAAGTGGTAATGTAGGATTTAGCTCCAACTGACACCTAAACTTCAAACAGCTATAACTTAGATCCGGATGTCCGGATTTTGCAGAAAACACCTTTTTGGAAAGAGCTAAGAGCCATACATCCTAAGGGGAATAGGATTTACTCGATCAAGTTCATTTAGTGGTCGACGTATAGTGGATTGCAGTTGAAATGAGGGATTTTGCTCCAATTGGCACCTAAACTTCAAACATCCATAATCTTTGATCCGGTTGTCTGATTTTTGCACACAACGCCTTTTCGGAATGAGATTGGAGCCCTACAACCAATGGATAACCAGTTTTACCCATTCCAGTTTATTTGTGGTTGAGCTACAGTGGGTTTTAGTGAAAAATGAGAGATTTAGCTCCAAATGACGCTCAAACTTTAAACCGCAACAACTTTTGATCCGGTTGCCTGATTTTACCACACAGCACCTTTTCGAAATGAGCTTGTACACTACATTCATTGGAGCACATGTATTACCCATTCCAGTTCATTTAGTTGTCAATATTTAGATCGTTGCAGCGGTAATGCGAAATTTCGCTCCAAATGACACCTAAACCTTCCAACAGGCATAACCTTTTATTTGTATGTTTGATTTTTGCCCACATTACCTTTTCGGAATATGCTCAGAGGCATACATCAAATGGAGCACAATTATAAACCCTTCCAGCTCATTTTAGTGGGCAATATACAGGGGGTTGCAATGGTGATGAGGGCTCCTCTTGACACATAAATTGTAACAACCATAACTTTTGATCTGGTTGTCCGATTTTTGCGCACAATACCTTTTTGGAAAAAGCTCGGAGCCCTACATCCAATGGAGAGCAAATTTTACCCATCCATTTTGTTTAGTGGTCAATATACAGCGGGTTTGTAATAAGGTAATTAGCTCGAAAGGAGACCTAAGCTTTAAAGATCCATAACTTTTTATCCGGTTGTCCGATTTTCGCCCACAATACCTTTCCGTAATGAGATCAGAGCCCAAAATTTAATGGAGAGGGAATTTAACCCATTCAATGTCATTTAGAGGTCGATAAACAGTGGGTTGTAGTGGTAATGCGAGATTTAGCTCCAAATGACACATAAATTTCAATATGAAAGAATTTTAGATGCGGTTTGTAGTGAAAGTGAGAGATTTAGCTCCAAATGACACTCAAACTTTAAACAGCAATAACGTTTGATCCGGTTGTCTGATTTTACCCCCACAACACCATTTAGGAATGAGATCGGAGCCCTACAATCATTGAAGCATAAGTTTTACCCATTACAGTTCATTTTGTTGTCTATATTGAGCAGGTTGCACTATTAATGCAAAATGTAGCTCCAAATGACACCTAAACTTCAAACAACCATAACTCTTGATCAGATTGTGTGATTTTTGCCCACAACACCTCTTCGAAATGAGCTCTGAGCCCTACATTCAATGGAGAGCAAGTTTTACCCAATGTAGTTTGATTAGTGGTCGATATGCATTGAGTTGAAGTGGTATGTGCGATTTAGCTCCAACTGATACCTAAACTTCAAACAGCTATAACTTAGATCCAGATGTCCGGATTTTGCACAAAACACCTTTTCAGAAATAGCTAAGAGACATACATCCTAAGGGGAATAGGATATACTCGATCAAGTTCATTTAGTGGTCGATGTATAGTGGATTGCAGTTGAAATGAGGGATTTTGCTCCAATTGGCACCTAAACTTCAAACATCTAAAACCTTTGATCTGGTTGTCTGATTTTTGCCCACAACGCCCTTTCGGAATGAGATCGGAGCCCTACATCCAATGGACAACAAGTTTTACCCATTCCAGTTCATTTGTGGTTGATCTACAGTGGGTTGTAGTGAAAATTGAGAGATTTAGCTCCAAATGGCGCTCAAACTTTAAACCGCAAAAACTTTTGATCTGGTTGCCTGATTTTACCACACAACACCTTTTCGAAATGAGCTCGTAGCACTACATTCATTGGAGCGCATGTATTACCCATTCCAGTTCATTTAGTTGTCAATATTTAGATCGTTGCAGCGGTAATGCGAAATTTCGCTCCAAATAACACCTAAACCTTCCAATAGGCATAACTTTTGATTTGTATGTTTGATTTTTGCTCACATCACCTTTTCGGAATATCCTCGGAGGCATACATCCAATGGAGCACAATTATAAACCCTTCCAGCTCATTTTAGTGGTCAATATACAGGGGATTTTACTCATCCAATTTGTCTAGTGGTCAATATACAACGGGTTTGTAATAACGTATTTAGCTCGAAAGGAGACCTAAACTTTAAAGATCAATAACTTTTTATCCGGTTGTCCGATTTTCGCCAAAAATACCTTTTCGTAATGAGATCGGAGCCCAAAATCCAATTGAGAGCGAATTTAACACATTCAAGGTCGTTTAGAGGTTGATATACAGTGGGTTGTAGTGGTAATGCGAGATTTAGCTCCAAATGACACATAAATTTCAATATGAAAGAATTTTAGATGCGATTTGTAGTGAAAGTTAGAGATTTAGCTCCAAATAATACTCAAACTTTAAACAGCAATAACTTTTGATCCAGTTATCTGATTTTACCTCCACAACACCATTTTGGAATGAGATCGGAGCCCTGCAATCATTGAAGCATAAGTTTTACCCATTACAGTTCATTTAGTTGTCTATATTGAGCGGGTTGCACCGTTAATGCAAAATGTAGCTCCAAATGACACCTAAACTTCAAACAACCTTAACTTTTGATCAGGTTGTGTGATTTTTGGCCAGAACACCTCTTCGAAATGAGCTCTGAGCCCTACATTCAATAGAGAGCAAGTTTTTCCCAATGTAGTTCGTTTAGTGGTCGATATGCATTGAGTTGAAGTGGTAATGTAGGATTTAGCTCCAACTGACACCTAAACTTCAAACAGCTATAACTTAGATCAGGATGTCCGGATTTTGCATAAAACACCTTTTTGGAAAGAGCTAAGAGCCATACATCCTAAGGGGAATAGGATTTACTCGATCAAGTTCATTTAGTGGTCGACGTATAGTGGATTGCAGTTGAAATGAGGGATTTTGCTCCAATTGGCACCTAAACTTCAAACATCCATAACCTTTGATCCGGTTGTCTGATTTTTGCACACAACGCCTTTTCGGAATGAGATTGGAGCCCTACAACCAATGGATAACCAGTTTTACCCATTCCAGTTTATTTGTGGTTGAGCTACAGTGGGTTGTAGTGAAAAATGAGAGATTTAGCTCCAAATGACGCTCAAACTTTAAACCGCAACAACTTTTGATCCGGTTGCCTGATTTTACCACACAGCACCTTTTCGAAATGAGCTTGTACACTACATTCATTGGAGCACATGTATTACCCATTCCAGTTCATTTAGTTGTCAATATTTAGATCGTTGCAGCGGTAATGCGAAATTTCGCTCCAAATGACACCTAAACCTTCCAACAGGCATAACCTTTTATTTGTATGTTTGATTTTTGCCCACATTACCTTTTCAGAATATGCTCGGAGGCATACATCCAATGGAGCACAATTATAAACCCTTCAAACTCATTTTAGTGGGCAATATACAGGGGGTTGCAATGGTGATGAGGGCTCCTCTTGACACATAAATTGTAACAACCATAACTTTTGATCTGGTTGTCCGATTTTTGCGCACAATACCTTTTTGGAAAAAGATCGGAGCCCTACATCCAATGGAGAGCAAATTTTACCCATCCATTTTGTTTAGTGGTCAATATACAGGGGGTTTGTAATAAGGTAATTAGCTCGAAAGGAGACCTATGCTTTAAAGATCCATAACTTTTTATCCGGTTGTCCGATTTTTGCCCACAATACCTTTCCGTAATGAGATCGGAGCCCAAAATTTAATGGAGAGCGAATTTAACCCATTAAATGTCGTTTAGAGGTCGATAAATAGTGGGTTGTAGTGGTAATGCGAGATTTAGCTCCAAATGACACATAAATTTCAATATGAAAGAATTTTAGATGCGGTTTGTAGTGAAAGTGAGAGATTTAGCTCCAAATGACACTCAAACTTTAAACAGCAATAACTTTTGATCCGGTTGTCTGATTTTACCCCCACAACACCATTTAGGAATGAGATCGGAGCCCTACAATCATTGAAGCATAAGTTTTACCCATTACAGTTCATTTTGTTGTCTATATTGAGCGGGTTGCACTGTTAATGCAAAATGTAGCTCCAAATGACACCTAAACTTCAAACAACCATAACTCTTGATCAGGTTGTGTGATTTTTGCCCACAACACCTCTTCGAAATGAGCTCTGAGCCCTGCATTCAATGGAGAGCACGTTTTACCCAATGTAGTTTGATTAGTGGTCGATATGCATTGAGTTGAAGTGGTAATGTGCGATTTAGCTCTAACTGACACCTAAACTTCAAACAGCTATAACTTAGATCCAGATGTCCGGATTTTGCACAAAACACCTTTTCGGAAATAGCTAAGAGACATACATCCTAAGGGGAATAGGATTTACTCGATCAAGTCATTTAGTGGTCGACGTATAGTGGATTGCAGTTGAAATGAGGGATTTTGCTCCAATTGGCACCTAAACTTCAAACATCCAAAACCTTTGATCTGGTTGTCTGATTTTTGCCCACAACGCCCTTTCAGAATGAGATCGGAGCCCTACATCCAATGGACAACAAGTTTTACCCATTCCAGTTCATTTGTGGTTGATCTACAGTGGGTTGTAGTGAAAATTGAGAGATTTAGCTTCAAATGGCGCTCAAACTTTAAACCGCAACAACTTTTGATCCGGTTCCCTGATTTTACCACACAACACCTTTTTGAAATGAGCTCGTAGCACTACATTCATTGGAGCACATGTATTACCCATTCCAGTTCATTTAGTTGTCAATATTTAGATCGTTGCAGCGGTAATGCGAAATTTCGCTCCAAATAACACCTAAACCTTCCAATAGGCATAACTTTTGATTTGTATGTTTGATTTTTGCCCACATCACCTTTTCGGAATATCCTCGGAGGCATACATCCAATGGAGCACAATTATAAACCCTTCCAGCTCATTTTAGTGGTCAATATACAGGGGATTTTACTCATCCAATTTGTCTAGTGGTCAATATACAACGGGTTTGTAATAACGTATTTAGCTCGAAAGGAGACCTAAACTTTAAAGATCAATAACTTTTTATCCGGTTGTCCGATTTTCACCAACAATACCTTTTCGTAATGAGATCGGAGCCCAAAATCCAATTGAGAGCGAATTTAACACATTCAAGGTCGTTTAGAGGTCGATATACAGTGGGTTGTAGTGGTAATGCGAGATTTAGCTCCAAATGACACATAAATTTCAATATGAAAGAATTTTAGATGCGGTTTGTAGTGAAAGTTAGAGATTTAGCTCCAAATAACACTCAAACTTTAAACAGCAATAACTTTTGATCCGGTTATCTGATTTTACCCCCACAACACCATTTTGGAATGAGATCGGAGCCCTGCAATCATTGAAGCATAAGTTTTACCCATTACAGTTCATTTAGTTGTCTATATTGAGCGGGTTGCACCGTTAATGCAAAATGTAGCTCCAAATGACACCTAAACTTCAAATAGCCTTAACTTTTGATCAGGTTGTGTGATTTTTGGCCACAACACCTCATCGAAATGAGCTCTGAGCCCTACATTCAATAGAGAGCAAGTTTTTCCCAATGTAGTTCGTTTAGTGGTCGATATGAATTGAGTTGAAGTGGTAATGTAGGATTTAGCTCCAACTGACACCTAAACTTCAAACAGCTATAACTTAGATCCGGATGTCCGGATTTTGCACAAAACACCTTTTTGGAAAGAGCTAAGAGCCATACATCCTAAGGGGAATAGGATTTACTCGATCAAGTTCATTTAGTGGTCGACGTATAGTGGATTGCAGTTGAAATGAGGGATTTTGCTCCAATTGGCACCTAAACTTCAAACATCCATAACCTTTGATCCGGTTGTCTGATTTTTGCCCACAATGCCTTTTCGGAATGAGATTGGAGCCCTACAACCAATGCATAACCAGTTTTACCCATTCCAGTTTATTTGTGGTTGAGCTACAGTGGGTTGTAGTGAAAAATGAGAGATTTAGCTCCAAATGCCGCTCAAACTTTAAACCGCAACAACTTTTGATCCGGTTGCCTGATTTTACCACACAGCACCTTTTCGAAATGAGCTTGTACACTACATTCATTGGAGCACATGTATTACCCATTCTAGTTCATTTAGTTGTCAATATTTAGATCGTTGCAGCGGTAATGCGAAATTTCACTCCAAATGACACCTAAACCTTCCAACAGGCATAACCTTTTATTTGTACGTTTGATTTTTGCCCACATTACCTTTTCGGAATATGCTCGGAGGCATACATCCAATGGAGCACAATTATAAACCCTTCCAGCTCATTTTAGTGGGCAATATACAGGGGGTTGCAATGGTGATGAGGGCTCCTCTTGACACATAAATTGTAACAACCATAACTTTTGATCTGGTTGTCCGATTTTTGCGCACAATACCTTTGTGGAAAAAGCTCGGAGCCCTACATCCAATGGAGAGCAAATTTTACCCATCCATTTTGTTTAGTGGTCAATATACAGCGGGTTTGTAATAAGGTAATTAGCTCGAAAGGAGACCTAAGCTTTAAAGATCCATAACTTTTTATCCGGTTGTCCGATTTTCGCCCACAATACCTTTCCGTAATGAGATCAGAGCCCAAAATTTAATGGAGAGGGAATTTAACCCATTCAATGTCATTTAGAGGTCGATAAATAGTGGGTTGTAGTGGTAATGCGAGATTTAGCTCCAAATGACACATAAATTTCAATATGAAAGAATTTTAGATGCGGTTTGTAGTGAAAGTGAGAGATTTAGCTCCAAATGACACTCAAACTTTAAACAGCAATAACTTTTGATCCGGTTGTCTGATTTTACCCCCACAACACCATTTAGGAATGAGATCGGAGCCCTACAATCATTGAAGCATAATTTTTACCCATTACAGTTCATTTTGTTGTCTATATTGAGCGGGTTGCACTGTTAATGCAAAATGTAGCTCCAAATGACACCTAAACTTCAAACAACCATAACTCTTGATCAGATTGTGTGATTTTTGCCCACAACACCTCTTGGAAATGAGCTCTGAGCCCTACATTCAATGGAGAGCAAGTTTTACCCAATGTAGTTTGATTAGTGGTCGATATGCATTGAGTTGAAGTGGTATGTGCGATTTAGCTCCAACTGATACCTAAACTTCAAACAGCTATAACTTAGATCCAGATGTCCGGATTTTGCACAAAACACCTTTTCAGAAATAGCTAAGAGTCATACATCCTAAGGGGAATAGGATATACTCGATCAAGTTCATTTAGTGGTCGACGTATAGTGGATTGCAGTTGAAATGAGGGATTTTGCTCCAATTGGCACCTAAACTTCAAACATCCTAAACCTTTGATCTGGTTGTCTGATTTTTGCCCACAACGCCCTTTCGGAATGAGATCGGAGCCATACATCTAATGGACAACAAGTTTTACCCATTCCAGTTCATTTGTGGTTGATCTACAGTGGGTTGTAGTGAAAATTGAGAGATTTAGCTCCAAATGGCGCTCAAACTTTAAACCGCAAAAACTTTTGATCTGGTTGCCTGATTTTACCACACAACACCTTTTCGAAATGAGCTCGTAGCACTACATTCATTGGAGCGCATGTATTACCCATTCCAGTTCATTTAGTTGTCAATATTTAGATCGTTGCAGCGGTAATGCGAAATTTCGCTCCAAATAACACCTAAACCTTCCAATAGGCATAACTTTTGATTTGTATGTTTGATTTTTGCCCACATCACCTTTTCGGAATATCCTCGGAGGCATACATCCAATGGAGCACAATTATAAACCCTTCCAGCTCATTTTAGTGGTCAATATACAGGGGATTTTACTCATCCAATTTGTCTAGTGGTCAATATACAACGGGTTTGTAATAACGCATTTAGCTTGAAAGGAGACCTAAACTTTAAAGATCAATAACTTTTTATCCGGTTGTCCGATTTTCGCCAACAATACCTTTTCGTAATGAGATCGGAGCCCAAAATCCAATTGAGAGCGAATTTAACACATTCAAGGTCGTTTAGAGGTCGATATATAGTGGGTTGTAGTGGTAATGCGAGATTTAGCTCCAAATGACACATAAATTTCAATATGAAAGAATTTTAGATGCGGTTTGTAGTGAAAGTTAGAGATTTAGCTCCAAATAACACTCAAACTTTAAACAGCAATAACTATTGATCCAGTTATCTGATTTTACCCCCACAACACCATTTTGGAATGAGATCGGAGCCATGCAATCATTGAAGCATAAGCTTTACCCATTACAGTTCATTTAGTTGTCTATATTGAGTGGGTTGCACCGTTAATGCAAAATGTAGCTCCAAATGACACCTAAACTTCAAACAGCCTTACATCCTAAGGGGAATAGGATATACTCGATCAAGTTCATTTAGTGGTCGACGTATAGTGGATTGCAGTTGAAATGAGGGATTTTGCTCCAATTGGCACCTAAACTTCAAACATCCTAAACCTTTGATCTGGTTGTCTGATTTTTGCCCACAACGCCCTTTCGGAATGAGATCGGAGCCATACATCTAATGGACAACAAGTTTTACCCATTCCAGTTCATTTGTGGTTGATCTACAGTGGGTTGTAGTGAAAATTGAGAGATTTAGCTCCAAATGGCGCTCAAACTTTAAACCGCAAAAACTTTTGATCTGGTTGCCTGATTTTACCACACAACACCTTTTCGAAATGAGCTCGTAGCACTACATTCATTGGAGCGCATGTATTACCCATTCCAGTTCATTTAGTTGTCAATATTTAGATCGTTGCAGCGGTAATGCGAAATTTCGCTCCAAATAACACCTAAACCTTCCAATAGGCATAACTTTTGATTTGTATGTTTGATTTTTGCCCACATCACCTTTTCGGAATATCCTCGGAGGCATACATCCAATGGAGCACAATTATAAACCCTTCCAGCTCATTTTAGTGGTCAATATACAGGGGATTTTACTCATCCAATTTGTCTAGTGGTCAATATACAACGGGTTTGTAATAACGCATTTAGCTTGAAAGGAGACCTAAACTTTAAAGATCAATAACTTTTTATCCGGTTGTCCGATTTTCGCCAACAATACCTTTTCGTAATGAGATCGGAGCCCAAAATCCAATTGAGAGCGAATTTAACACATTCAAGGTCGTTTAGAGGTCGATATATAGTGGGTTGTAGTGGTAATGCGAGATTTAGCTCCAAATGACACATAAATTTCAATATGAAAGAATTTTAGATGCGGTTTGTAGTGAAAGTTAGAGATTTAGCTCCAAATAACACTCAAACTTTAAAAAGCAATAACTTTAGATCCGGTTATCTGATTTTACCCCCACAACACCATTTTGGAATGAGATCGGAGCCCTGCAATCATTGAAGCATAAGTTTTACCCATTACAATTCATTTAGTTGTCTCTATTGAGCGGGTTGCACCGTTAATGCAAAATGTAGCTCCAAATGACACCTAAACTTCAAACAGCCTTAACTTTTGATCAGGTTGTGTGATTTTTGGCCACAACACCTCTTCGAAATGAGCTCTGAGCCCTACATTCAATAGAGAGCAAGTTTTTCCCAATGTAGTTCGTTTAGTGGTCGATATGCATTGAGTTGAAGTGGTAATGTAGGATTTAGCTCCAACTGACACCTAAACTTCAAACAGCTATAACTTAGATCTGGATGTCCAGATTTTGCACAAAACACCTTTTTGGAAAGAGCTAAGAGCCATACATCCTAAGGGGAATAGGATTTACTCGATCAAGTTCATTTAGTGGTCGACGTATAGTGGATTGCAGTTGAAATGAGGGATTTTGCTCCAATTGGCACCTAAACTTCAAACATCCATAACCTTTGATCCGGTTGTCTGATTTTTGCCCACAACGCCTTTTCGGAATGAGATTGGAGCCCTACAACCAATGGATAACCAGTTTTACCCATTCTAGTTTATTTGTGGTTGAGCTACAGTGGGTTGTAGTGAAAAATGAGAGATTTAGCTCAAAATGACGCTCAAACTTTAAACCGCAACAACTTTTGATCCGGTTGCCTGATTTTACGACACAGCACCTTTTCGAAATGAGCTTGTACACTACATTCATTGGAGCACATGTATTACCCATTCCAGTTCATTTAGTTGTCAATATTTAGATCGTTGCAGCGGTAATGCGAAATTTCGCTCCAAATGACACCTAAACCTTCCAACAGGCATAACCTTTTATTTGTATGTTTGATTTTTGCCCACATTACCTTTTCGGAATATGCTCGGAGGCATACATCCAATGGAGCACAATTATAAACCCTTCCAGCTCATTTTAGTGGGCAATATACAGGGGGTTGCAATGGTGATGAGGGCTCCTCTTGACACATAAATTGTAACAACCATAACTTTTGATCTGGTTGTCCGATTTTTGCGCACAATACCTTTTTGGAAAAAGCTCGGAGCCCTACATCCAATGGAGAGAAAATTTTACCAATCCATTTTGTTTAGTGGTCAATATACAGTGGGTTTGTAATAAGGTAATTAGCTCGAAAGGAGACCTATGCTTTAAAGATCCATAACTTTTTATCCGGTTGTCCGATTTTTGCCCACAATACCTTTCCGTAATGAGATCGGAGCCCAAAATTTAATGGAGAGCGAATTTAACCCATTCAATGTCGTTTAGAGGTCGATAAACAGTGGGTTGTAGTGGTAATGCGAGATTTAGCTCCAAATGACACATAAATTTCAATATGAAAGAATTTTAGATGCGGTTTGTAGTGAAAGTGAGAGATTTAGCTACAAATGACACTCAAACTTTAAACAGCAATAACTTTTGATCCGGTTGTCTGATTTTACCCCCACAACACCATTTAGGAATGAGATCGGAGCCCTACAATCATTGAAGCATAAGTTTTACCCATTACAGTTCATTTTGTTGTCTATATTGAGCGGGTTGCACTGTTAATGCAAAATGTAGCTCCAAATGACACCTAAACTTCAAACAACCATAACTTTTGATCAGGTTGTGTGATTTTTGCCCACAACACCTCTTCGAAATGAGCTCTGAGCCCTACATTCAATGGAGAGCATGTTTTACCCAATGTAGTTTGATTAGTGGTCGATATGCATTGAGTTGAAGTGGTAATGTGCGATTTAGCTCCAACTGACACCTAAACTTCAAACAGCTATAACTTAGATCCAGATGTCCGGATTTTGCACAAAACACCTTTTCGGAAATAGCTAAGAGACATACATCCTAAGGGGAATAGGATTTACTCGATCAAGTCATTTAGTGGCCGACGTATAGTGGATTGCAGTTGAAATGAGGGATTTTGCTCCAATTGGCACCTAAACTTCAAACATCCAAAACCTTTTATCTGGTTGTCTGATTTTTGCCCACAACGCCCTTTCAGAATGAGATCGGAGCCCTACATCCAATGGACAACAAGTTTTACCCATTCCAGTTCATTTGTGGTTGATCTACAGTGGGTTGTAGTGAAAATTGAGAGATTTAGCTCCAAATGGCGCTCAAACTTTAAACCGCAACAACTTTTGATCCGGTTCCCTGATTTTACCACACAACACCTTTTCGAAATGAGCTCGTAGCACTACATTCATTGGAGCACATGTATTACCCATTCCAGTTCATTTAATTGTCAATATTTAGATCGTTGCAGCGGTAATGCGAAATTTCGCTTCAAATATCACATAAACCTTCCAATAGGCATAACTTTTGATTTGTATGTTTGATTTTTGCCCACATCACCTTTTCGGAATATCCTCGGAGGCATACATCCAATGGAGCACAATTATAAACCCTTCCAGCTCATTTTAGTGGTCAATATATAGGGGATTTTACTCATCCAATTTGTCTAGTGGTCAATATACAACGGGTTTGTAATAACGTATTTAGCTTGAAAGGAGACCTAAACTTTAAAGATCAATAACTTTTTATCCGGTTGTCCGATTTTCGCCAACAATACCTTTTCGTAATGAGATCGGAGCCCAAAATCCAATTGAGAGCGAATTTAACACATTCAAGGTCGTTTAGAGGTCGATATATAGTGGGTTGTAGTGGTAATGCGAGATTTAGCTCCAAATGACACATAAATTTCAATATGAAAGAATTTTAGATGCGGTTTGTAGTGAAAGTTAGAGATTTAGCTCCAAATAACACTCAAACTTTAAAAAGCAATAACTTTAGATCCGGTTATCTGATTTTACCCCCACAACACCATTTTGGAATGAGATCGGAGCCCTGCAATCATTGAAGCATAAGTTTTACCCATTACAATTCATTTAGTTGTCTCTATTGAGCGGGTTGCACCGTTAATGCAAAATGTAGCTCCAAATGACACCTAAACTTCAAACAGCCTTAACTTTTGATCAGGTTGTGTGATTTTTGGCCACAACACCTCTTCGAAATGAGCTCTGAGCCCTACATTCAATAGAGAGCAAGTTTTTCCCAATGTAGTTCGTTTAGTGGTCGATATGCATTGAGTTGAAGTGGTAATGTAGGATTTAGCTCCAACTGACACCTAAACTTCAAACAGCTATAACTTAGATCCGGATGTCCGGATTTTGCACAAAACACCTTTTTGGAAAGAGCTAAGAGCCATACATCCTAAGGGGAATAGGATTTACTCGATCAAGTTCATTTAGTGGTCGACGTATAGTGGATTGCAGTTGAAATGAGGGATTTTGCTCCAATTGGCACCTAAACTTCAAACATCCATAACCTTTGATCCGGTTGTCTGATTTTTGCCCACAACGCCTTTTCGGAATGAGATTGGAGCCCTAAAACCAATGGATAACCAGTTTTACCCATTCCAGTTTATTTGTGGTTGAGCTACAGTGGGTTGTAGTGAAAAATGAGAGATTTAGCTCCAAATGACGCTCAAACTTTAAACCGCAACAACTTTTGATCCGGTTGCCTGATTTTACCACACAACACCTTTTCGAAATGAGCTTGTACACTACATTCATTGGAGCACATGTATTACCCATTCCAGTTCATTTAGTTGTCAATATTTAGATCGTTGCAGCGGTAATGCGAAATTTCGCTCCAAATGACACCTAAACCTTCCAACAGGCATAACCTTTTATTTGTATGTTTGATTTTTGCCCACATTACCTTTTCGGAATATGCTCGGAGGCATACATCCAATGGAGCACAATTATAAACCCTTCCAGCTCATTTTAGTGGGCAATATACAGGGGGTTGCAATGGTGATGAGGGCTCCTCTTGACACATAAATTGTAACAACCATAACTTTTGATCTGGTTGTCCGATTTTTGCGCACAATACCTTTTTGGAAAAAGCTCGGAGCCCTACATCCAATGGAGAGCAAATTTTACCCATCCATTTTGTTTAGTAGTCAATATACAGTGGGTTTGTAATAAGGTAATTAGCTCGAAAGGAGACCTATGCTTTCAAGATCCATAACTTTTTATCCGGTTGTCCGATTTTTGCCCACAATACCTTTCGATAATGAGATCGGAGCCCAAAATTTAATGGAGAGCGAATTTAACCCATTCAATGTCGTTTAGAGGTCGATAAACAGTGGGTTGTAGTGGTAATGCGAGATTTAGCTCCAAATGACACATAAATTTCAATATGAAAGAATTTTAGATGCGGTTTGTAGTGAAAGTGAGAGATTTAGCTCCAAATGACACTCAAACTTTAAACAGCAATAACTTTTGATCCGATTGTCTGAGTTTACCCCCACAACACCATTTAGAAATGAGATCGGAGCCCTACAATCATTGAAGCATAAGTTTTACCCATTACAGTTCATTTTGTTGTCTATATTGAGCGGGTTGCACTGTTAATGCAAAATGTAGCTCCAAATGACACCTAAACTTCAAACAACCATAACTCTTGATCAGGTTGTGTGATTTTTTCCCACAATGTAACACCCTGCCAGTACGAAGAGTATAACAGCAGGTCCGGCCGGGACCCCACGCCATACAAACCACACTAGCTAGGAGTTAAAAGGTGACAACCAGAAAAGTAACAACTAAACGAGAGTACAAAACGTAAGCGGAAGCATTACTTAAAACCATACAAAAAGAACTGTCCACTATCATAGGAATGTAACCAGAATAAGAGTTACGGCCATAAGGCCTTACATCAAACCAATGTACAAAACTCCGTACAACATACATCGGCACGCAGGCCGGCAATACATGAGAAAACAGGAAAAGAGGCTGGCCTTCGAGGGCCAACACAGCAAAAAGGGCCAACGCCCGCTACTTCCCGCTAGGCTCACCTGCACCTGCATAAGAACATTCCACCAAGCGGTGGCAAACAAAGCAACGGTCAGCACAGCTGACCAAATTATAACGACCCCACCCCTTTCCCGGGGTGGCGGAGATTCTACCCTGCAAGTAAGCCATACTAGCACAAGTACTAATCTAAAGAAAGTGCAACTACACAAGGTGAGGTTTCAAGCACAATCAATCTTCTAGGTTGAGCATCAAAAAGAAGGGAACCTAGGTATGCACATGATGTTGGTTGGGTTCACCCGAAGGTTTCCCACAACCGCCTAAGCAATCGCATTAGGCTAAACATAACATCAAAATCACAACGCTCCACCCTAAGGGTCACAACCTTAGGTGGGAAACAAGAGCTTTTGGTCGGTCTAGGTATGACACCTTCCACGACCTCTCCCATGATCACACGGCTTTCATGAGGAAGGGACCTCTCGCCGATCTGCATGGAAACGGGTTCGGTTCAGCTTTGCCCGTGCTCTAATCGTCGCGATCTATCGCACGACGCGGGTACGGCTTCACCTCGGCCCGTAAGGGTTTAGCACTTTCAAGTGCTGCACAAAATATACGCTACGCACCTAACCCCTTCACAAGGATCTAGGCTTCGTGAATTCTCAATAAGGGAGGTACATACGCTCCACATCAATTTCGTGGTGAAGGTTTTCCTTCATCCAAACCTCAAAGCATGGGGCTTTCGTTAGGATCTTCACAAGACGCCTACACTTAACTCCCGCAATACTATAGGTGTGTTCACGGAGTCATTCTCCGGCACGCATTCTAGGCCTATCCTAAATGCAACGTCGCAAATCAAGCATCACCGATTCGGGCTCACGGCCACGAATAGGCTTCACACACAATGCCTAAATCCGCACAACTACCGGATTTTCTACATGTAATATGCCGGGGACGGACACAATCTACCCGGAGTCCCGAAGGACTTGAGGAAATCCTACACTTCACCCATTTGGTGAAAGGGACTCCTCATGCAAGCATAGAGAAATGAAGGAGAGGACAAAAGACAAGTCCAAACAATGGGAGAAGAAATCGTTACCCTAGACGTGTTCTTCTTCGCCATGGATCCGAGATTCTACGCGGAGGGAAAGAACCGCACCGGGCTGCACTCTCCGGATCTGGAAACGGCTCGCGAAACGGAGCTCCGGAGCTCCGTCAATGGCGAAATCTCCTCTTCTTCTTCCTTGCCCCCTTCTCCTTCCTCTAGCCTAGGAGAGAGAAACACTATGAAAATATGAGGGTTTAATCCCTCTCCAAAGCCCTAAGACCCCCCAGCAATAAATCCCAGCCGTTGGATCGAATTCCAAGAAATTTGATCGGTCGGATCCTCTTCTCCGCTCAAAATCGCGGAACAGAATAAACAGGGCGCACGATCACAGGCGCACGGTCAGTGGTCGTGCGCGACGAGGGCAATGGTCATGCGCACTATCCGGGACAGAACTCTGAATTCTTGCGAATAAGCGCACGATCGCTGGCGCACGATCACTGGTCGTGCGCGAAGAGGGAAATGGTCGTGCGCACTGTCCGAGACAGAACTCGATTCTCTTCTGAATTAACGCACGATCGCTGGCGCACGATCACTGGTCGTGCGCGATGAGGCCACTGATCGTGCGCTAAGAGCAGACAGGGAAAATTCTAGCCTGCTTCACGTGCCGCACTACCACTCCGCCTACTTCGCGGAACTACCAGATTTGGGGTGTTACAACTCCACCCTCCTTAAAAGAATTTCGTCCCGAAATCCAGGAAACAGTAATAGCATAAATTACAGTTATACTTTACCTGAGGGAAAAAGCTCGGGATACTCCGCAAGCATCGCTTGCTCTCTCTCCCAAGAGAGCTCCTCTCGGCCGCAGTTATCCCACCGGACTTTTACCATCCGAATGGACTTGTTCCGCAGCTGCTTTACTTCGGTATCTTCGATGCGTAAAGGCTTGACTTTCGTCGACAACCCACTATCAACCGGAACTTTGCCGACCGCAACGATATGAGTAGGCTCTTGCACTGCCTTCCTCAACACTGAAATGTGGAACACGTCGTGCAGACCGCTCAGCTCTGCAGATAGTGCAAGCCGGTAAGCCGCATCACCAACACGCTCCACGATCTCGAACGGTCCTAAGTACCTCGGACTGAGCTTTTTCAAGCGTCGAATCCTTGATACCCCTTTGAACGGTTTGATCTTCAAGTAAACCCGGTCACCGACGGCAAACTCTAAGTTCCTATGCTTGGCGTTGAAATACTTTGCTTGCCTATCCTGGGCAACCAATAGCCTTTCGCGTATAGACCGGATCGTCGAAGTTGCTTCTTCAACATCCTTTCGCTTCAATAGCTTAGTATCGCCCGTTTCCGCCCAAGACAACGGCGTACGGCACTTCTTACCATAGAGGGCCTCGAAAGGAGCCATCTTTATGCTGGCTTGGTAGCTATTATTGTAGGCGAACTCGATCATAAAGAGGTGATCCTCCCACCTCTTTCCAAATCTAGAGCGCACATTCGGAGCATATCCTCCATAGTCCTGTTGGTTCTCTCGGTCTGTCCATCCGTTTGCGGGTGGAAGGCCGTGCTGAACTTCAATTTTGTGCCCAACAGTTCATGGATAAGCCTCCAATCTTTCGATGTGAAACGCCCGTCACGATCGCTGACGATGCTACGAGGGACACCGTGCAGTCTCACGATACTATCCACATAGAGCTTTGCTAGCTTCTCTACGGAATCATCCTTCCGGTTTGGAATGAAGTGTGATACCTTTGTCAAACGGTCCACGATCACCCATATGGCGTCGTTTCCATGTTGCGATCTCGGCAATCCGTGCACGAAATCCATCGAAATATCATCAAACTTCCACTCCGGAATCGGCAAGGACTTCAGAAACCCACCGGGACGTTGACATTCCGCTTTCACCAATGCGCAAGTATGACACTTGGCCACGTAAAGGGCAATGTCTTTCTTCATGCCCGGCCACCAGAACAATTTCTTCATATCCATAAACATTTTAGTGCTCCCCGGGTGGATCGAGTACTTGGTATGATGAGCCTCGTACATCAACTCCGCCCGTAGAGTACCAACGTTTGGGATGCATAACCTTTCCTGCTTCCACATAAGGTCGTCTTCGAAGGAGAAATCAGCGTTTAACCCTTCAACGGTTTCCGCTCTGTATCGTTTCATGCTCTCGTCCAACTCCAATGCTTGTCGAACTCGGTCGGCAAGGTCGTAGTGAACTTCCGTCCAGTTCAAGCATGCTGAAGTAGACGTTCTCCTATCAATGCATATGATCTCCATTTCTTCTAGCTCACGGATTAGACGCTCATCGTGCATCAAAATCCAATTTGCTTGTGCGGGAGCCCGACGACTCAACGCGTCTGCAACTACGTTTCCTTTACCGGGAGTATATTTGATATCGAAGGTGTAGTCCCCAAGGAACTCCATCCACCTCCTTTGGCGCATGTTCAACTCCCTTTGATCTAGTAAGTACTTGAGGCTCTTATGGTCGGTAAAGATATCGATCTTCACGCCATATAGATAGTGTCTCCAAAGTTTGAGGGCAAAAACCACGGCCGCTAGCTCCAAATCATGGACCGGGTAATTCCTCTCGTGAACCTTCAGTTGCCGGGAGCCGTAGGCAATTACCTTCCCGAACTGCACTAGGACACAACCCAATCCACTGCCTGAGGCGTCGCTATGTATTTCGTAGCCTTCCGTACCTTGTGGCGAGCATAGAATGGGCGCCGTGGTCAGACGGCTCTTTAGCTCTTCAAAAGCTCGTGCGCACTCGGGCGACCAAACGAACCTATGATCCTTCCTAGTCAGTTTTGTGAGAGGAAGTGCGATCCTCGAGAAGTTTTCCACAAAGCGCCTATAATAGCCGGCAAGTCCTAAGAAACTTCGGACTTCCGCTACGTTTTTCAGCAAAGGCCACGCTTGGATCGCTTCTATCTTCGACGGATCAACTGCAATTCCTTCGCCACTAACAACATGACCAAGGAATGCCACTGACGGTAGCCAAAACTCGCACTTGGAGAACTTGGCATATAGCTGACTCCTCCTCAAGGTGCTCTGGACCGCGTGCAGATGCCCTACATGCTCCTCTTCCGACTGAGAGTATACCAAAATGTCGTCGATGAAGACGATCACAAATTGATCTAAATACTCTCGGAATGTCCTATTCATCAAGTCCATGAATACCGACGGTGCGTTGGATAGACCGAACGGCATTACCGTGAACTCATAGTGCCCAAAGCGGGTACTGAACGCTGTCTTTGGAATGTCACATTCCCTTATTCGCAGTTGATAGTAGCCGGACCTTAGGTCTAGCTTGGAGTAAACCGTCGACCCCATCAGTTGGTCGAATAGATCATCGATTCTAGGAATCGGATATCGGTTTTTCTCGGTCAACTTGTTTAGCTCTCTATAATCAATACATAGACGCAAGCTCCCATCCTTCTTTTTCACAAAGAGGACCGGTGCACTCCAAGGCGAGGAACTTGGACGTACGTAGCCTTGCTCTAGCAGCTCTTGCAATTGGACCTTCAACTCTGCCAATTCCTTTGGTGCTATTCGGTATGGTGAGCGGGCCACAGGTTTGGCACCTGGCACCAACTCGATACAGAAATCAATCTCCCGATGAGGCGGAGCCCCAGGGAGTTCGTTAGGAAACACGTCGGCGTATTCCGCTACAACTGGGACATCACACAACCTGGGCTTTGGCTCCGAAGCCTCCAACAAGGTGAAGAACAACTCGGCGCCTTTTCTCACCGCCTTAACCACTTGGAGAGCAGACATCAGCGTCTTGCTCGCCCCTCGCATACCGGCGAATGTGGTTTCATCGTCGGTGTTCGTTCCCAGAGTGATCTCCTTTGTGTTGCAATCTATGCATGCTCGCTGCTCCGAGAGCCAGTCCATGCCGAAGATCACATCGAATTCAGCTAACGGTAGTAACGACGCTTCCAAGTCAAAATCTTGACTTCCGATCCGCACCTTCACACGGCTCTTCCTATCTGCACTCATTCGAGATCCATTGGGTAGCACCACTTCCAATCTATCCTCTATAAAGGTAGACGGCACTCCGATTCGCACCACGAAGTCCTCAGACAGAAAAGAGTGTGATGCACCCGTATCGAATAAAGCTCTCGCCGGATAGTTGAAAATTAGGACGAAACCTAATTGTACACAAATAACACATACAGTCGTACAACAGTAAGAATCATATACATAGCTGTAAAAGCTAACTTCTAATTCGTACCTGTGACGACATCGGTTTGTCGTATAGCTTCTTGTTGGCCAAGCGAATAGACTCTCGGCTGAGTCGGAATGTGTTGGGAAGCCGAGGACTCTGCCGCTTTACCCTTTTCCGCAGCCCGAGCATAGTCCACCGCTCGATTTGCCGCCTTTGGGGGACCACTTCGACACACCGCAGCTTTGTGTCCCACCTTCCCGCAGGTGAAACACGTAATAGGAGTCCGCGCGGTCGTGGCTCCCGAAACATTCGAAGAAGCTGGTTCCGCCTGCTTGAACTTCCGCTTGTTCCTTCTGAAGTCCGGCTTGGACTGAGAGGCAGGCGCATGAAACTCGGGTTTCTTTACAACACTCTTTGCTTGTACCCTCTTCATGTCCAACTCCAAAGATCTGGCGGTTTGCACCATCACTTGGAAGCCAAACGTCATAGGGCCTGCAAGGAGCAGCCTCAACTCGTCCCGAAGCCCTTCATAGAATTTATTCGTCTTCGTCTCCTCATCCTCCACCAATGCCCCCGCATAGCGACTCAGTCTGGTAAACTCATGTAAGTAATCGTCAACGGAGCGATCACCTTGAGTTAACCTCAGGAACTGGTTTTGTAACGCAATGCGTTGGGCAGAGGGGATAAACCGCTGGAGGAACGACTTTGAAAACTCAGCCATTGTTATTTCAGTAATGTCTCTATCGCCGAACTTGTGTAGTTCCTGCTCTTCCCACCACAGCACAGCCTCTCCGTCAAGAAGGAAGGTGGCTAAGGTGACCATCATGGCTTCGTCCGTCGCCGTCGCCCTCAGAGTTCTTCTAACTCTTGACAACCAGTCTTCTGCCACCGTTGGGGACTCAGATCCCGAGAAGGTAGGAGGATTAAAGCTCAAGAAGTGCTTTAATTATTGGTCACGCGCTCGTCCCGCAACTACTTGCGCCACTTGACGCTCCACCCTCGGCGCTAACGCTGGTTCCACTGCAGCTACAGGCACGGGGGCCTCAACCCTCGGTGTTACCGCAGGTTCCACTGCAGGTTCAACTACCGGGGCTGCATCTGTAGTAGGCGTAGCAGGCTGTGCAAGCCTTTGCGGTTGAGCATTGATCATCGCGAAGACTGCTTCTGCGACCATTCTGATCATCTCAGCCGAAGGAGTGGTCGCTGGCACCTCAGCCGACCCACTACTTTCAGCAGTGTTACGGGGTTGAGACCGCCCCGCAGCACTTCTAGTCACCTATAATCATGCAAGGCACAATTTAGTGACCCTAAACATATCAAACATCAATCATGGAACGCTTAGGTTCCGCAAACAAGTATGTTTTCTTTTTTTTTTTTCATTCCTAAGTGGACATTCTTATTAGTTTTTGTCGTTTTAGGTGAATGCACAGCCCGTGCGCACCACCCCTTAAAAGGAATTCGTCCCGAATTCGCTAAACTACGGATCGACGCCTTAAGTCCGATACCAAATTGTAACACCCTGCCAGTACGAAGAGTATAACAGCAGGTCCGGCCGGGACCCCACGCCATACAAACCACACTAGCTAGGAGTTAAAAGGTGATAACCAGAAAAGTAACAACTAAACGAGAGTACAAAACGTAAGCGGAAGCATTACTTAAAACCATACAAAAAGAACTGTCCACTATCATAGGAATGCAACCAGAATAAGAGTTACGGCCATAAGGCCTTACATCAAACCAATGTACAAAACTCCGTACAACATACATCGGCACGCAGGCCGGCAATACATGAGAAAACAGGAAAAGAGGCTGGCCTTCGAGGGCCAACACAGCAAAAAGGGCCAACGCCCGCTACTTCCCGCTAGGCTCACCTGCACCTGCATAAGAACATTCCACCAAGCGGTGGCAAACAAAGCAACGGTCAGCACAGCTGACCAAATTATAACGACCCCACCCCTTTCCCGGGGTGGCGGAGATTCTACCCTGCAAGTAAGCCATACTAGCACAAGTACTAATCTAAAGAAAGTGCAACTACACAAGGTGAGGTTTCAAGCACAATCAATCTTCTAGGTTGAGCATCAAAAAGAGGGGAACCTAGGTATGCACATGATGTTGGTTGGGTTCACCCGAAGGTTTCCCACAACCGCCTAAGTAATCGCATTAGGCTAAACATAACATCAAAATCACAACGCTCCACCCTAAGGGTCACAACCTTAGGTGGGAAACAAGAGCTTTTGGTCGGTCTAGGTATGACACCTTCCACGACCTCTCCCATGATCACACGGCTTTCATGAGGAAGGGACCTCTCGCCGATCTGCATGGAAACGGGTTCGGTTCAGCTTTGCCCGTGCTCTAATCGTCGCGATCTATCGCACGACGCGGGTACGGCTTCACCTCGGCCCGTAAGGGTTTAGCACTTTCAAGTGCTGCACAAAATATACGCTACGCACCTAACCCCTTCACAAGGATCTAGGCTTCGCGAATTCTCAACAAGGGAGGTACATACGCTCCGCATCAATTTCGTGGTGAAGGTTTTCCTTCAGCCAAACCTCAAAGCATGGGGCTTTCGTTAGGATCTTCACAAGACGCCTACACTTAACTCCCGCAATACTATAGGTGTGTTCACGGAGTCATTCTCCGGCACGCATTCTAGGCCTATCCTAAATGCAACGTCGCAAATCAAGCATCACCGATTCGGGCTCACGGCCACGAATAGGCTTCACACACAATGCCTAAATCCGCACAACTACCGGATTTTCTACATGTAATATGCCGGGGACGGACACAATCTACCCGGAGTCCCGAAGGACTTGAGGAAATCCTACACTTCACCCATTTGGTGAAAGGGACTCCTCATGCAAGCATAGAGAAATGAAGGAGAGGACAAAAGACAAGTCCAAACAATGGGAGAAGAAATCGTTACCCTAGACGTGTTCTTCTTCGCCATGGATCCGAGATTCTACGCGGAGGGAAAGAACTGCACCGGGCTGCACTCTCCGGATCTGGAAACGGCTCGCGAAACGGAGCTCCGGAGCTCCGTCAATGGCGAAATCTCCTCTTCTTCTTCCTTGCCCCCTTCTCCTTCCTCTAGCCTAGGAGAGAGAAACACTATGAAAATATGAGGGTTTAATCCCTCTCCAAAGCCCTAAGACCCCCCAGCAATAAATCCCAGCCGTTGGATCGAATTCCAAGAAATTTGATCGGTCGGATCCTCTTCTCCGCTCAAAATCGCGGAACAGAATAAACAGGGCGCTCGATCACAGGCGCACGGTCAGTGGTCGTGCGCGACGAGGGCAATGGTCGTGCGCACTATCTGGGACAGAACTCTGAATTCTTGCGAATAAGCGCACGATCGCTGGCGCACGATCACTGGTCATGCGCGAAGAGGGAAATGGTCGTGCGCACTGTCCGAGACAGAACTCGATTCTCTTCTGAATTAACGCACGATCGCTGGCGCACGATCACTGGTCGTGCGCGAAGAGGGAAATGGTCGTGCGCACTGTCCGAGACAGAACTCGATTCTCTTCTGAATTAACGCACGATCGCTGGCGCACGATCACTGGTCGCGCGCGATGAGGCCACTGATCGTGCGCTAAGAGCAGACAGGGAAAATTCTAGCCTGCTTCACGTGCCGCACTACCACTCCGCCTACTTCGCGGAACTACCAGATTTGGGGTGTTACACACAACACCTCTTTGAAATGAGCTCTGATCCCTACATTCAATGGAGAGCACGTTTTACCCAATGTAGTTTGATTAGTGGTCGATATGCATTGAGTTGAAGTGGTAATGTGCGATTTAGCTCCAACTGACACCTAAACTTCAAACAGCTATAACTTAGATCCAGATGTCCGGATTTTGCACAAAACACCTTTTCGGAAATAGCTAAGAGACATACATCCTAAGGGGAATAGGATTTACTCGATCAAGTCATTTAGTGGTCGACGTATAGTGGATTGCAGTTGAAATGAGGGATTTTGCTCCAATTGGCACCTAAACTTCTAACATCCAAAACCTTTGATCTGGTTGTCTGATTTTTGCCCACAACGCCCTTTCAGAATGAGATCGGAGCCCTACATCCAATGGACAACAAGTTTTACCCATTCCAGTTCATTTGTGGTTGATCTAGAGTGGGTTGTAGTGAAAATTGAGAAATTTAGCTCCAAATGGCGCTCAAACTTTAAACCGCAACAACTTTTGATCTGGTTCCCTAATTTTACCACACAACACCTTTTCGAAATGAGCTCGTAGCACTACATTCATTGGAGCACATGTATTACCCATTCCAGTTCATTTAGTTGTCAATATTTAGATCGTTGCAGCGGTAATGCGAAATTTCGCTCCAAATAACACCTAAACCTTCCAATAGGCATAACTTTTGATTTGTATGTTTGATTTTTGCCCACATCACCTTTTCGGAATATCCTCGGAGGCATACATCCAATGGAGCACAATTATAAACCCTTCCAGCTCATTTTAGTGGTCAATATATAGGGGATTTTACTCATCCAATTTGTCTAGTGGTCAATATACAACGGGTTTGTAATAACGTATTTAGCTTGAAAGGAGACCTAAACTTTAAAGATCAATAACTTTTTATCCGGTTGTCCGATTTTCGCCAACAATACCTTTTCGTAATGAGATCGGAGCCCAAAATCCAATTGAGAGCGAATTTAACACATTCAAGGTCGTTTAGAGGTCGATATATAGTGGGTTGTAGTGGTAATGCGAGATTTAGCTCCAAATGACACATAAATTTCAATATGAAAGAATTTTAGATGCGGTTTGTAGTGAAAGTTAGAGATTTAGCTCCAAATAACACTCAAACTTTAAACAGCAATAACTTTTGATCCGGTTATCTGATTTTACCCCCACAACACCATTTTGGAATGAGATCGGAGCCTTACAATCATTGAAGCATAAATTTTACCCATTACAGTTCATTTAGTTGTCTATATTGAGCGGGTTGCACCGTTAATACAAAATGTAGCTCCAAATGACACCTAAACTTCAAACAGCCTTAACTTTTGATCAGGTTGTGTGATTTTTGGCCACAATACCTCTTCGAAATGAGCTCTAAGCCCTACATTCAATAGAGAGCAAGTTTTTCCCAATGTAGTTCATTTAGTGGTCGATATGCATTGAGTTGAAGTGGTAATGTAGGATTTAGCTCCAACTGACACCTAAACTTCAAACAGCTATAACTTAGATCCGGATGTCCGGATTTTGCACAAAACACCTTTTTGGAAAGAGCTAAGAGCCATACATACTAAGTGGAATAGGATTTACTCGATCAAGTTCATTTAGTGGTCGACGTATAGTGGATTGCAGTTGAAATGAGGGATTTTGCTCCAATTGGCACCTAAACTTCAAACATCCATAACCTTTGATCCGGTTGTCTGATTTTTTCCCACAATGCCTTTTCGGAATGAGATTGGAGCCCTACAACCAATGGATAACCAGTTTTACCCATTCCAGTTTATTTGTGGTTGAGCTACAGTGGGTTGTAGTGAAAAATGAGAGATTTAGCTCCAAATGACGCTCAAACTTTAAACCGCAACAACTTTTGATCCGGTTGCCTGATTTTACCACACAGCACCTTTTCGAAATGAGCTTGTACACTACATTCATTGGAGCACATGTATTACCCATTTCAGTTCATTTAGTTGTCAATATTTAGATCGTTGCAGCGGTAATGCGAAATTTCGCTCCAAATGACACCTAAAACTT
Organism: Dactylorhiza incarnata; assembly: GCA_033032865.1. Lineage (NCBI taxonomy): Eukaryota > Viridiplantae > Streptophyta > Magnoliopsida > Asparagales > Orchidaceae > Dactylorhiza > Dactylorhiza incarnata. The sequence goes on along the minus strand of JAWHQI010000201.1, from coordinate 165,566 downwards.
CCAACAGGCATAACCTTTTATTTGTATGTTTGATTTTTGCCCACATTACCTTTTCGGAATATGCTCGGAGGCATACATCCAATGGAGCACAATTATAAACCCTTCCAGCTCATTTTAGTGGGCAATATACAGGGGGTTGCAATGGTGATGAGGGCTCCTCTTGACACATAAATTGTAACAACCATAACTTTTGATCTGGTTGTCCGATTTTTGCGCACAATACCTTTTTGGAAAAAGCTCGGAGCCCTACATCCAATGGAGAGCAAATTTTACCCATCCATTTTGTTTAGTGGTCAATATACAGTGGGTTTGTAATAAGGTAATTAGCTCGAAAGGAGACCTATGCTTTAAAGATCCATAACTTTTTATCCGGTTGTCCGATTTTTGCCCACAATACCTTTCCGTAATGAGATCGGAGCCCAAAATTTAATGGAGAGCGAATTTAACCCATTCAATGTCGTTTAGAGGTCGATAAACAGTGGGTTGTAGTGGTAATGCGAGATTTAGCTCCAAATGACACATAAATTTCAATATGAAAGAATTTTAGATGCGGTTTGTAGTGAAAGTGAGAGATTTAGCTCCAAATGACACTCAAACTTTAAACAGCAATAACTTTTGATTCGGTTGTCTGATTTTACGACCATAACACCATTTAGGAATGAGATCGGAGCCCTACAATCATTGAAGCACTAGTTTTACACATTACAGTTCATTGTGTTGTCTATATTGAGCGGGTTGCACTGTTAATGCAAAATGTAGCTCCAAATGACACATAAACTTCAAACAACCATAACTCTTGATCAGGTTGTGTGATTTTTGCCCACAACACCTCTTCGAAATGAGCTCTGAGCCCTACATTCAATGGAGAGCACGTTTTACCCAATGTAGTTTGATTAGTGGTCGATATGCATTGAGTTGAAGTGGTAATGTGCGATTTAGCTCCAACTGACACCTAAACTTCAAACAGCTATAACTTAGATCCAGATGTCCAGATTTTGCACAAAACACCTTTTCGGAAATAGCTAAGAGACATACATCCTAAGGGGAATAGGATTTACTCGATCAAGTTATTTAGTGGTCGACGTATAGTGGATTGCAGTTGAAATGAGGGATTTTGCTCCAATTGGCACCTAAACTTCAAACATCCAAAACCTTTGATCTGGTTGTCTGATTTTTGCCCACAACGCCCTTTCAGAATGAGATCGGAGCCCTACATCCAATGGACAACAAGTTTTACCCATTCCAGTTCATTTGTGGTTGATCTACAGTGGGTTGTAGTGAAAATTGAGAGATTTAGCTCCAAATGGCGCTCAAACTTTAAACCGCAACAACTTTTGATCCGGTTCCCTGATTTTACCACACAACACCTTTTCGAAATGAGCTCGTAGCACTACATTCATTGGAGCACATGTATTACCCATTCCAGTTCATTTAGTTGTCAATATTTAGATCGTTGCAGCGGTAATGCGAAATTTCGCTCCAAATAACACCTAAACCTTCCAATAGGCATAACTTTTGATTTGTATGTTTGATTTTTGCCCACATCACCTTTTATGAATATCCTCGGAAGCATACATCCAATGGAGAACAATTATAAACCCTTCCAGCTCATTTTAGTGGTCAATATATAGGGGATTTTACTCATCCAATTTGTCTAGTGGTCAATATACAACGGGTTTGTAATAACGTATTTAGCTTGAAAGGAGACCTAAACTTTAAAGATCAATAACTTTTTATCCGGTTGTCCGATTTTCGCCAACAATACCTTTTCGTAATGAGATCGGAGCCCAAAATCCAATTGAGAGCGAATTTAACACATTCAAGGTCGTTTAGAGGTCGATATATAGTGGGTTGTAGTGGTAATGCGAGATTTAGCTCCAAATGACACATAAATTTCAATATGAAAGAATTTTAGATGCGGTTTGTAGTGAAAGTTAGAGATTTAGCTCCAAATAACACTCAAACTTTAAACAGCAATAACTTTTGATCCGGTTATCTGATTTTACCCCCACAACACCATTTTGGAATGAGATCGGAGCCCTACAATCATTGAAGCATAAATTTTACCCATTACAGTTCATTTAGTTGTCTATATTGAGCGGGTTGCACCGTTAATACAAAATGTAGCTCCAAATGACACCTAAACTTCAAACAGCCTTAACTTTTGATCAGGTTGTGTGATTTTTGGCCACAATACCTCTTCGAAATGAGCTCTAAGCCCTACATTCAATAGAGAGCAAGTTTTTCCCAATGTAGTTCATTTAGTGGTCGATATGCATTGAGTTGAAGTGGTAATGTAGGATTTAGCTCCAACTGACACCTAAACTTCAAACAGCTATAACTTAGATCCGGATGTCCGGATTTTGCACAAAACACCTTTTTGGAAAGAGCTAAGAGCCATCATACTAAGTGGAATAGGATTTACTCGATCAAGTTCATTTAGTGGTCGACGTATAGTGGATTGCAGTTGAAATGAGGGATTTTGCTCCAATTGGCACCTAAACTTCAAACATCCATAACCTTTGATCCGGTTGTCTGATTTTTTCCCACAATGCCTTTTCGGAATGAGATTGGAGCCCTACAACCAATGGATAACCAGTTTTACCCATTCCAGTTTATTTGTGGTTGAGCTACAGTGGGTTGTAGTGAAAAATGAGAGATTTAGCTCCAAATGACGCTCAAACTTTAAACCGCAACAACTTTTGATCCGGTTGCCTGATTTTACCACACAGCACCTTTTCGAAATGAGCTTGTACACTACATTCATTGGAGCACATGTATTACCCATTTCAGTTCATTTAGTTGTCAATATTTAGATCGTTGCAGCGGTAATGCGAAATTTCGCTCCAAATGGCACCTAAAACTTCCAACAGGCATAACCTTTTATTTGTATGTTTGATTTTTGCCCACATTACCTTTTCGGAATATGCTCGGAGGCATACATCCAATGGAGCACAATTATAAACCTTTCCAGCTCATTTTAGTGGGCAATATACAGGGGGTTGCAATGGTGATGAGGGCTCCTCTTGACACATAAATTGTAACAACCATAACTTTTGATCTGGTTGTCCGATTTTTGCGCACAATACCTTTTTGGAAAAAGCTCGGAGCCCTACATCCAATGGAGAGCAAATTTTACCCATCCATTTTGTTTAGTGGTCAATATACAGTGGGTTTGTAATAAGGTAATTAGCTCGAAAGGAGACCTATGCTTTAAAGATCCATAACTTTTTATCCGGTTGTCCGATTTTTGCCCACAATACCTTTCCGTAATGAGATCGGAGCCCAAAATTTAATGGAGAGCGAATTTAACCCATTCAATGTCGTTTAGAGGTCGATAAACAGTGGGTTGTAGTGGTAATGCGAGATTTAGCTCCAAATGACACATAAATTTCAATATGAAAGAATTTTAGATGCGGTTTGTAGTGAAAGTGAGAGATTTAGCTCCAAATGACACTCAAACTTTAAACAGCAATAACTTTTGATTCGGTTGTCTGATTTTACGACCATAACACCATTTAGGAATGAGATCGGAGCCCTACAATCATTGAAGCACTAGTTTTACACATTACAGTTCATTGTGTTGTCTATATTGAGCGGGTTGCACTGTTAATGCAAAATGTAGCTCCAAATGACACATAAACTTCAAACAACCATAACTCTTGATCAGGTTGTGTGATTTTTGCCCACAACACCTCTTCGAAATGAGCTCTGAGCCCTACATTCAATGGAGAGCACGTTTTACCCAATGTAGTTTGATTAGTGGTCGATATGCATTGAGTTGAAGTGGTAATGTGCGATTTAGCTCCAACTGACACCTAAACTTCAAACAGCTATAACTTAGATCCAGATGTCCAGATTTTGCACAAAACACCTTTTCGGAAATAGCTAAGAGACATACATCCTAAGGGGAATAGGATTTACTCGATCAAGTTATTTAGTGGTCGACGTATAGTGGATTGCAGTTGAAATGAGGGATTTTGCTCCAATTGGCACCTAAACTTCAAACATCCAAAACCTTTGATCTGGTTGTCTGATTTTTGCCCACAACGCCCTTTCAGAATGAGATCGGAGCCCTACATCCAATGGACAACAAGTTTTACCCATTCCAGTTCATTTGTGGTTGATCTACAGTGGGTTGTAGTGAAAATTGAGAGATTTAGCTCCAAATGGCGCTCAAACTTTAAACCGCAACAACTTTTGATCCGGTTCCCTGATTTTACCACACAACACCTTTTCGAAATGAGCTCGTAGCACTACATTCATTGGAGCACATGTATTACCCATTCCAGTTCATTTAGTTGTCAATATTTAGATCGTTGCAGCGGTAATGCGAAATTTCGCTCCAAATAACACCTAAACCTTCCAATAGGCATAACTTTTGATTTGTATGTTTGATTTTTGCCCACATCACCTTTTATGAATATCCTCGGAAGCATACATCCAATGGAGAACAATTATAAACCCTTCCAGCTCATTTTAGTGGTCAATATATAGGGGATTTTACTCATCCAATTTGTCTAGTGGTCAATATACAACGGGTTTGTAATAACGTATTTAGCTTGAAAGGAGACCTAAACTTTAAAGATCAATAACTTTTTATCCGGTTGTCCGATTTTCGCCAACAATACCTTTTCGTAATGAGATCGGAGCCCAAAATCCAATTGAGAGCGAATTTAACACATTCAAGGTCGTTTAGAGGTCGATATATAGTGGGTTGTAGTGGTAATGCGAGATTTAGCTCCAAATGACACATAAATTTCAATATGAAAGAATTTTAGATGCGGTTTGTAGTGAAAGTTAGAGATTTAGCTCCAAATAACACTCAAACTTTAAACAGCAATAACTTTTGATCCGGTTATCTGATTTTACCCCCACAACACCATTTTGGAATGAGATCGGAGCCCTACAATCATTGAAGCATAAATTTTACCCATTACAGTTCATTTAGTTGTCTATATTGAGCGGGTTGCACCGTTAATACAAAATGTAGCTCCAAATGACACCTAAACTTCAAACAGCCTTAACTTTTGATCAGGTTGTGTGATTTTTGGCCACAATACCTCTTCGAAATGAGCTCTAAGCCCTACATTCAATAGAGAGCAAGTTTTTCCCAATGTAGTTCATTTAGTGGTCGATATGCATTGAGTTGAAGTGGTAATGTAGGATTTAGCTCCAACTGACACCTAAACTTCAAACAGCTATAACTTAGATCCGGATGTCCGGATTTTGCACAAAACACCTTTTTGGAAAGAGCTAAGAGCCATACATACTAAGTGGAATAGGATTTACTCGATCAAGTTCATTTAGTGGTCGACGTATAGTGGATTGCAGTTGAAATGAGGGATTTTGCTCCAATTGGCACCTAAACTTCAAACATCCATAACCTTTGATCCGGTTGTCTGATTTTTTCCCACAATGCCTTTTCGGAATGAGATTGGAGCCCTACAACCAATGGATAACCAGTTTTACCCATTCCAGTTTATTTGTGGTTGAGCTACAGTGGGTTGTAGTGAAAAATGAGAGATTTAGCTCCAAATGACGCTCAAACTTTAAACCGCAACAACTTTTGATCCGGTTGCCTGATTTTACCACACAGCACCTTTTCGAAATGAGCTTGTACACTACATTCATTGGAGCACATGTATTACCCATTTCAGTTCATTTAGTTGTCAATATTTAGATCGTTGCAGCGGTAATGCGAAATTTCGCTCCAAATGACACCTAAAACTTCCAACAGGCATAACCTTTTATTTGTATGTTTGATTTTTGCCCACATTACCTTTTCCGAATATGCTCGGAGGCATACATCCAATGGAGCACAATTATAAACCCTTCCAGCTCATTTTAGTGGGCAATATACAGGGGGTTGCAATGGTGATGAGGGCTCCTCTTGACACATAAATTGTAACAACCATAACTTTTGATCTGGTTGTCCGATTTTTGCGCACAATACCTTTTTGGAAAAAGCTCGGAGCCCTACATCCAATGGAGAGCAAATTTTACCCATCCATTTTGTTTAGTGGTCAATATACAGTGGGTTTGTAATAAGGTAATTATCTCGAAAGGAGACCTATGCTTTAAAGATCCATAACTTTTTATCCGGTTGTCCGATTTTTGCCCACAATACCTTTCCGTAATGAGATCGGAGCCCAAAATTTAATGGAGAGCGAATTTAACCCATTCAATGTCGTTTAGAGGTCGATAAACAGTGGGTTGTAGTGGTAATGCGAGATTTAGCTCCAAATGACACATAAATTTCAATATGAAAGAATTTTAGATGCGGTTTGTAGTGAAAGTGAGAGATTTAGCTCCAAATGACACTCAAACTTTAAACAGCAATAACTTTTGATTCGGTTGTCTGATTTTACGACCATAACACCATTTAGGAATGAGATCGGAGCCCTACAATCATTGAAGCACTAGTTTTACACATTACAGTTCATTGTGTTGTCTATATTGAGCGGGTTGCACTGTTAATGCAAAATGTAGCTCCAAATGACACATAAACTTCAAACAACCATAACTCTTGATCAGGTTGTGTGATTTTTGCCCACAACACCTCTTCGAAATGAGCTCTGAGCCCTACATTCAATGGAGAGCACGTTTTACCCAATGTAGTTTGATTAGTGGTCGATATGCATTGAGTTGAAGTGGTAATGTGCGATTTAGCTCCAACTGACACCTAAACTTCAAACAGCTATAACTTAGATCCAGATGTCCAGATTTTGCACAAAACACCTTTTCGGAAATAGCTAAGAGACATACATCCTAAGGGGAATAGGATTTACTCGATCAAGTTATTTAGTGGTCGACGTATAGTGGATTGCAGTTGAAATGAGGGATTTTGCTCCAATTGGCACCTAAACTTCAAACATCCAAAACCTTTGATCTGGTTGTCTGATTTTTGCCCACAACGCCCTTTCAGAATGAGATCGGAGCCCTACATCCAATGGACAACAAGTTTTACCCATTCCAGTTCATTTGTGGTTGATCTACAGTGGGTTGTAGTGAAAATTGAGAGATTTAGCTCCAAATGGCGCTCAAACTTTAAACCGCAACAACTTTTGATCCGGTTCCCTGATTTTACCACACAACACCTTTTCGAAATGAGCTCGTAGCACTACATTCATTGGAGCACATGTATTACCCATTCCAGTTCATTTAGTTGTCAATATTTAGATCGTTGCAGCGGTAATGCGAAATTTCGCTCCAAATAACACCTAAACCTTCCAATAGGCATAACTTTTGATTTGTATGTTTGATTTTTGCCCACATCACCTTTTATGAATATCCTCGGAAGCATACATCCAATGGAGAACAATTATAAACCCTTCCAGCTCATTTTAGTGGTCAATATATAGGGGATTTTACTCATCCAATTTGTCTAGTGGTCAATATACAACGGGTTTGTAATAACGTATTTAGCTTGAAAGGAGACCTAAACTTTAAAGATCAATAACTTTTTATCCGGTTGTCCGATTTTCGCCAACAATACCTTTTCGTAATGAGATCGGAGCCCAAAATCCAATTGAGAGCGAATTTAACACATTCAAGGTCGTTTAGAGGTCGATATATAGTGGGTTGTAGTGGTAATGCGAGATTTAGCTCCAAATGACACATAAATTTCAATATGAAAGAATTTTAGATGCGGTTTGTAGTGAAAGTTAGAGATTTAGCTCCAAATAACACTCAAACTTTAAACAGCAATAACTTTTGATCCGGTTATCTGATTTTACCCCCACAACACCATTTTGGAATGAGATCGGAGCCCTGCAATCATTGAAGCATAAATTTTACCCATTACAGTTCATTTAGTTGTCTATATTGAGCGGGTTGCACCGTTAATACAAAATGTAGCTCCAAATGACACCTAAACTTCAAACAGCCTTAACTTTTGATCAGGTTGTGTGATTTTTGGCCACAATACCTCTTCGAAATGAGCTCTAAGCCCTACATTCAATAGAGAGCAAGTTTTTCCCAATGTAGTTCATTTAGTGGTCGATATGCATTGAGTTGAAGTGGTAATGTAGGATTTAGCTCCAACTGACACCTAAACTTCAAACAGCTATAACTTAGATCCGGATGTCCGGATTTTGCACAAAACACCTTTTTGGAAAGAGCTAAGAGCCATACATACTAAGTGGAATAGGATTTACTCGATCAAGTTCATTTAGTGGTCGACGTATAGTGGATTGCAGTTGAAATGAGGGATTTTGCTCCAATTGGCACCTAAACTTCAAACATCCATAACCTTTGATCCGGTTGTCTGATTTTTTCCCACAATGCCTTTTCGGAATGAGATTGGAGCCCTACAACCAATGGATAACCAGTTTTACCCATTCCAGTTTATTTGTGGTTGAGCTACAGTGGGTTGTAGTGAAAAATGAGAGATTTAGCTCCAAATGACGCTCAAACTTTAAACCGCAACAACTTTTGATCCGGTTGCCTGATTTTACCACACAGCACCTTTTCGAAATGAGCTTGTACACTACATTCATTGGAGCACATGTATTACCCATTTCAGTTCATTTAGTTGTCAATATTTAGATCGTTGCAGCGGTAATGCGAAATTTCGCTCCAAATGACACCTAAAACTTCCAACAGGCATAACCTTTTATTTGTATGTTTGATTTTTGCCCACATTACCTTTTCCGAATATGCTCGGAGGCATACATCCAATGGAGCACAATTATAAACCCTTCCAGCTCATTTTAGTGGGCAATATACAGGGGGTTGCAATGGTGATGAGGGCTCCTCTTGACACATAAATTGTAACAACCATAACTTTTGATCTGGTTGTCCGATTTTTGCGCACAATACCTTTTTGGAAAAAGCTCGGAGCCCTACATCCAATGGAGAGCAAATTTTACCCATCCATTTTGTTTAGTGGTCAATATACAGTGGGTTTGTAATAAGGTAATTATCTCGAAAGGAGACCTATGCTTTAAAGATCCATAACTTTTTATCCGGTTGTCCGATTTTTGCCCACAATACCTTTCCGTAATGAGATCGGAGCCCAAAATTTAATGGAGAGCGAATTTAACCCATTCAATGTCGTTTAGAGGTCGATAAACAGTGGGTTGTAGTGGTAATGCGAGATTTAGCTCCAAATGACACATAAATTTCAATATGAAAGAATTTTAGATGCGGTTTGTAGTGAAAGTGAGAGATTTAGCTCCAAATGACACTCAAACTTTAAACAGCAATAACTTTTGATTCGGTTGTCTGATTTTACGACCATAACACCATTTAGGAATGAGATCGGAGCCCTACAATCATTGAAGCACTAGTTTTACACATTACAGTTCATTGTGTTGTCTATATTGAGCGGGTTGCACTGTTAATGCAAAATGTAGCTCCAAATGACACATAAACTTCAAACAACCATAACTCTTGATCAGGTTGTGTGATTTTTGCCCACAACACCTCTTCGAAATGAGCTCTGAGCCCTACATTCAATGGAGAGCACGTTTTACCCAATGTAGTTTGATTAGTGGTCGATATGCATTGAGTTGAAGTGGTAATGTGCGATTTAGCTCCAACTGACACCTAAACTTCAAACAGCTATAACTTAGATCCAGATGTCCAGATTTTGCACAAAACACCTTTTCGGAAATAGCTAAGAGACATACATCCTAAGGGGAATAGGATTTACTCGATCAAGTTATTTAGTGGTCGACGTATAGTGGATTGCAGTTGAAATGAGGGATTTTGCTCCAATTGGCACCTAAACTTCAAACATCCAAAACCTTTGATCTGGTTGTCTGATTTTTGCCCACAACGCCCTTTCAGAATGAGATCGGAGCCCTACATCCAATGGACAACAAGTTTTACCCATTCCAGTTCATTTGTGGTTGATCTACAGTGGGTTGTAGTGAAAATTGAGAGATTTAGCTCCAAATGGCGCTCAAACTTTAAACCGCAACAACTTTTGATCCGGTTCCCTGATTTTACCACACAACACCTTTTCGAAATGAGCTCGTAGCACTACATTCATTGGAGCACATGTATTACCCATTCCAGTTCATTTAGTTGTCAATATTTAGATCGTTGCAGCGGTAATGCGAAATTTCGCTCCAAATAACACCTAAACCTTCCAATAGGCATAACTTTTGATTTGTATGTTTGATTTTTGCCCACATCACCTTTTATGAATATCCTCGGAAGCATACATCCAATGGAGAACAATTATAAACCCTTCCAGCTCATTTTAGTGGTCAATATATAGGGGATTTTACTCATCCAATTTGTCTAGTGGTCAATATACAACGGGTTTGTAATAACGTATTTAGCTTGAAAGGAGACCTAAACTTTAAAGATCAATAACTTTTTATCCGGTTGTCCGATTTTCGCCAACAATACCTTTTCGTAATGAGATCGGAGCCCAAAATCCAATTGAGAGCGAATTTAACACATTCAAGGTCGTTTAGAGGTCGATATATAGTGGGTTGTAGTGGTAATGCGAGATTTAGCTCCAAATGACACATAAATTTCAATATGAAAGAATTTTAGATGCGGTTTGTAGTGAAAGTTAGAGATTTAGCTCCAAATAACACTCAAACTTTAAACAGCAATAACTTTTGATCCGGTTATCTGATTTTACCCCCACAACACCATTTTGGAATGAGATCGGAGCCCTGCAATCATTGAAGCATAAATTTTACCCATTACAGTTCATTTAGTTGTCTATATTGAGCGGGTTGCACCGTTAATACAAAATGTAGCTCCAAATGACACCTAAACTTCAAACAGCCTTAACTTTTGATCAGGTTGTGTGATTTTTGGCCACAATACCTCTTCGAAATGAGCTCTAAGCCCTACATTCAATAGAGAGCAAGTTTTTCCCAATGTAGTTCATTTAGTGGTCGATATGCATTGAGTTGAAGTGGTAATGTAGGATTTAGCTCCAACTGACACCTAAACTTCAAACAGCTATAACTTAGATCCGGATGTCCGGATTTTGCACAAAACACCTTTTTGGAAAGAGCTAAGAGCCATACATACTAAGTGGAATAGGATTTACTCGATCAAGTTCATTTAGTGGTCGACGTATAGTGGATTGCAGTTGAAATGAGGGATTTTGCTCCAATTGGCACCTAAACTTCAAACATCCATAACCTTTGATCCGGTTGTCTGATTTTTTCCCACAATGCCTTTTCGGAATGAGATTGGAGCCCTACAACCAATGGATAACCAGTTTTACCCATTCCAGTTTATTTGTGGTTGAGCTACAGTGGGTTGTAGTGAAAAATGAGAGATTTAGCTCCAAATGACGCTCAAACTTTAAACCGCAACAACTTTTGATCCGGTTGCCTGATTTTACCACACAGCACCTTTTCGAAATGAGCTTGTACACTACATTCATTGGAGCACATGTATTACCCATTTCAGTTCATTTAGTTGTCAATATTTAGATCGTTGCAGCGGTAATGCGAAATTTCGCTCCAAATGACACCTAAAACTTCCAACAGGCATAACCTTTTATTTGTATGTTTGATTTTTGCCCACATTACCTTTTCGGAATATGCTCGGAGGCATACATCCAATGGAGCACAATTATAAACCCTTCCAGCTCATTTTAGTGGGCAATATACAGGGGGTTGCAATGGTGATGAGGGCTCCTCTTGACACATAAATTGTAACAACCATAACTTTTGATCTGGTTGTCCGATTTTTGCGCACAATACCTTTTTGGAAAAAGCTCGGAGCCCTACATCCAATGGAGAGCAAATTTTACCCATCCATTTTGTTTAGTGGTCAATATACAGTGGGTTTGTAATAAGGTAATTATCTCGAAAGGAGACCTATGCTTTAAAGATCCATAACTTTTTATCCGGTTGTCCGATTTTTGCCCACAATACCTTTCCGTAATGAGATCGGAGCCCAAAATTTAATGGAGAGCGAATTTAACCCATTCAATGTCGTTTAGAGGTCGATAAACAGTGGGTTGTAGTGGTAATGCGAGATTTAGCTCCAAATGACACATAAATTTCAATATGAAAGAATTTTAGATGCGGTTTGTAGTGAAAGTGAGAGATTTAGCTCCAAATGACACTCAAACTTTAAACAGCAATAACTTTTGATTCGGTTGTCTGATTTTACGACCATAACACCATTTAGGAATGAGATCGGAGCCCTACAATCATTGAAGCACTAGTTTTACACATTACAGTTCATTGTGTTGTCTATATTGAGCGGGTTGCACTGTTAATGCAAAATGTAGCTCCAAATGACACATAAACTTCAAACAACCATAACTCTTGATCAGGTTGTGTGATTTTTGCCCACAACACCTCTTCGAAATGAGCTCTGAGCCCTACATTCAATGGAGAGCACGTTTTACCCAATGTAGTTTGATTAGTGGTCGATATGCATTGAGTTGAAGTGGTAATGTGCGATTTAGCTCCAACTGACACCGTAAACTTCAAACAGCTATAACTTAGATCCAGATGTCCAGATTTTGCACAAAACACCTTTTCGGAAATAGCTAAGAGACATACATCCTAAGGGGAATAGGATTTACTCGATCAAGTTATTTAGTGGTCGACGTATAGTGGATTGCAGTTGAAATGAGGGATTTTGCTCCAATTGGCACCTAAACTTCAAACATCCAAAACCTTTGATCTGGTTGTCTGATTTTTGCCCACAACGCCCTTTCAGAATGAGATCGGAGCCCTACATCCAATGGACAACAAGTTTTACCCATTCCAGTTCATTTGTGGTTGATCTACAGTGGGTTGTAGTGAAAATTGAGAGATTTAGCTCCAAATGGCGCTCAAACTTTAAACCGCAACAACTTTTGATCCGGTTCCCTGATTTTACCACACAACACCTTTTCGAAATGAGCTCGTAGCACTACATTCATTGGAGCACATGTATTACCCATTCCAGTTCATTTAGTTGTCAATATTTAGATCGTTGCAGCGGTAATGCGAAATTTCGCTCCAAATAACACCTAAACCTTCCAATAGGCATAACTTTTGATTTGTATGTTTGATTTTTGCCCACATCACCTTTTATGAATATCCTCGGAAGCATACATCCAATGGAGAACAATTATAAACCCTTCCAGCTCATTTTAGTGGTCAATATATAGGGGATTTTACTCATCCAATTTGTCTAGTGGTCAATATACAACGGGTTTGTAATAACGTATTTAGCTTGAAAGGAGACCTAAACTTTAAAGATCAATAACTTTTTATCCGGTTGTCCGATTTTCGCCAACAATACCTTTTCGTAATGAGATCGGAGCCCAAAATCCAATTGAGAGCGAATTTAACACATTCAAGGTCGTTTAGAGGTCGATATATAGTGGGTTGTAGTGGTAATGCGAGATTTAGCTCCAAATGACACATAAATTTCAATATGAAAGAATTTTAGATGCGGTTTGTAGTGAAAGTTAGAGATTTAGCTCCAAATAACACTCAAACTTTAAACAGCAATAACTTTTGATCCGGTTATCTGATTTTACCCCCACAACACCATTTTGGAATGAGATCGGAGCCCTGCAATCATTGAAGCATAAATTTTACCCATTACAGTTCATTTAGTTGTCTATATTGAGCGGGTTGCACCGTTAATACAAAATGTAGCTCCAAATGACACCTAAACTTCAAACAGCCTTAACTTTTGATCAGGTTGTGTGATTTTTGGCCACAATACCTCTTCGAAATGAGCTCTAAGCCCTACATTCAATAGAGAGCAAGTTTTTCCCAATGTAGTTCATTTAGTGGTCGATATGCATTGAGTTGAAGTGGTAATGTAGGATTTAGCTCCAACTGACACCTAAACTTCAAACAGCTATAACTTAGATCCGGATGTCCGGATTTTGCACAAAACACCTTTTTGGAAAGAGCTAAGAGCCATACATACTAAGTGGAATAGGATTTACTCGATCAAGTTCATTTAGTGGTCGACGTATAGTGGATTGCAGTTGAAATGAGGGATTTTGCTCCAATTGGCACCTAAACTTCAAACATCCATAACCTTTGATCCGGTTGTCTGATTTTTTCCCACAATGCCTTTTCGGAATGAGATTGGAGCCCTACAACCAATGGATAACCAGTTTTACCCATTCCAGTTTATTTGTGGTTGAGCTACAGTGGGTTGTAGTGAAAAATGAGAGATTTAGCTCCAAATGACGCTCAAACTTTAAACCGCAACAACTTTTGATCCGGTTGCCTGATTTTACCACACAGCACCTTTTCGAAATGAGCTTGTACACTACATTCATTGGAGCACATGTATTACCCATTTCAGTTCATTTAGTTGTCAATATTTAGATCGTTGCAGCGGTAATGCGAAATTTCGCTCCAAATGACACCTAAAACTTCCAACAGGCATAACCTTTTATTTGTATGTTTGATTTTTGCCCACATTACCTTTTCGGAATATGCTCGGAGGCATACATCCAATGGAGCACAATTATAAACCCTTCCAGCTCATTTTAGTGGGCAATATACAGGGGGTTGCAATGGTGATGAGGGCTCCTCTTGACACATAAATTGTAACAACCATAACTTTTGATCTGGTTGTCCGATTTTTGCGCACAATACCTTTTTGGAAAAAGCTCGGAGCCCTACATCCAATGGAGAGCAAATTTTACCCATCCATTTTGTTTAGTGGTCAATATACAGTGGGTTTGTAATAAGGTAATTATCTCGAAAGGAGACCTATGCTTTAAAGATCCATAACTTTTTATCCGGTTGTCCGATTTTTGCCCACAATACCTTTCCGTAATGAGATCGGAGCCCAAAATTTAATGGAGAGCGAATTTAACCCATTCAATGTCGTTTAGAGGTCGATAAACAGTGGGTTGTAGTGGTAATGCGAGATTTAGCTCCAAATGACACATAAATTTCAATATGAAAGAATTTTAGATGCGGTTTGTAGTGAAAGTGAGAGATTTAGCTCCAAATGACACTCAAACTTTAAACAGCAATAACTTTTGATTCGGTTGTCTGATTTTACGACCATAACACCATTTAGGAATGAGATCGGAGCCCTACAATCATTGAAGCACTAGTTTTACACATTACAGTTCATTGTGTTGTCTATATTGAGCGGGTTGCACTGTTAATGCAAAATGTAGCTCCAAATGACACATAAACTTCAAACAACCAAAACTCTTGATCAGGTTGTGTGATTTTTGCCCACAACACCTCTTCGAAATGAGCTCTGAGCCCTACATTCAATGGAGAGCACGTTTTACCCAATGTAGTTTGATTAGTGGTCGATATGCATTGAGTTGAAGTGGTAATGTGCGATTTAGCTCCAACTGACACCGTAAACTTCAAACAGCTATAACTTAGATCCAGATGTCCAGATTTTGCACAAAACACCTTTTCGGAAATAGCTAAGAGACATACATCCTAAGGGGAATAGGATTTACTCGATCAAGTTATTTAGTGGTCGACGTATAGTGGATTGCAGTTGAAATGAGGGATTTTGCTCCAATTGGCACCTAAACTTCAAACATCCAAAACCTTTGATCTGGTTGTCTGATTTTTGCCCACAACGCCCTTTCAGAATGAGATCGGAGCCCTACATCCAATGGACAACAAGTTTTACCCATTCCAGTTCATTTGTGGTTGATCTACAGTGGGTTGTAGTGAAAATTGAGAGATTTAGCTCCAAATGGCGCTCAAACTTTAAACCGCAACAACTTTTGATCCGGTTCCCTGATTTTACCACACAACACCTTTTCGAAATGAGCTCGTAGCACTACATTCATTGGAGCACATGTATTACCCATTCCAGTTCATTTAGTTGTCAATATTTAGATCGTTGCAGCGGTAATGCGAAATTTCGCTCCAAATAACACCTAAACCTTCCAATAGGCATAACTTTTGATTTGTATGTTTGATTTTTGCCCACATCACCTTTTATGAATATCCTCGGAAGCATACATCCAATGGAGAACAATTATAAACCCTTCCAGCTCATTTTAGTGGTCAATATATAGGGGATTTTACTCATCCAATTTGTCTAGTGGTCAATATACAACGGGTTTGTAATAACGTATTTAGCTTGAAAGGAGACCTAAACTTTAAAGATCAATAACTTTTTATCCGGTTGTCCGATTTTCGCCAACAATACCTTTTCGTAATGAGATCGGAGCCCAAAATCCAATTGAGAGCGAATTTAACACATTCAAGGTCGTTTAGAGGTCGATATATAGTGGGTTGTAGTGGTAATGCGAGATTTAGCTCCAAATGACACATAAATTTCAATATGAAAGAATTTTAGATGCGGTTTGTAGTGAAAGTTAGAGATTTAGCTCCAAATAACACTCAAACTTTAAACAGCAATAACTTTTGATCCGGTTATCTGATTTTACCCCCACAACACCATTTTGGAATGAGATCGGAGCCCTGCAATCATTGAAGCATAAATTTTACCCATTACAGTTCATTTAGTTGTCTATATTGAGCGGGTTGCACCGTTAATACAAAATGTAGCTCCAAATGACACCTAAACTTCAAACAGCCTTAACTTTTGATCAGGTTGTGTGATTTTTGGCCACAATACCTCTTCGAAATGAGCTCTAAGCCCTACATTCAATAGAGAGCAAGTTTTTCCCAATGTAGTTCATTTAGTGGTCGATATGCATTGAGTTGAAGTGGTAATGTAGGATTTAGCTCCAACTGACACCTAAACTTCAAACAGCTATAACTTAGATCCGGATGTCCGGATTTTGCACAAAACACCTTTTTGGAAAGAGCTAAGAGCCATACATACTAAGTGGAATAGGATTTACTCGATCAAGTTCATTTAGTGGTCGACGTATAGTGGATTGCAGTTGAAATGAGGGATTTTGCTCCAATTGGCACCTAAACTTCAAACATCCATAACCTTTGATCCGGTTGTCTGATTTTTTCCCACAATGCCTTTTCGGAATGAGATTGGAGCCCTACAACCAATGGATAACCAGTTTTACCCATTCCAGTTTATTTGTGGTTGAGCTACAGTGGGTTGTAGTGAAAAATGAGAGATTTAGCTCCAAATGACGCTCAAACTTTAAACCGCAACAACTTTTGATCCGGTTGCCTGATTTTACCACACAGCACCTTTTCGAAATGAGCTTGTACACTACATTCATTGGAGCACATGTATTACCCATTTCAGTTCATTTAGTTGTCAATATTTAGATCGTTGCAGCGGTAATGCGAAATTTCGCTCCAAATGACACCTAAAACTTCCAACAGGCATAACCTTTTATTTGTATGTTTGATTTTTGCCCACATTACCTTTTCGGAATATGCTCGGAGGCATACATCCAATGGAGCACAATTATAAACCCTTCCAGCTCATTTTAGTGGGCAATATACAGGGGGTTGCAATGGTGATGAGGGCTCCTCTTGACACATAAATTGTAACAACCATAACTTTTGATCTGGTTGTCCGATTTTTGCGCACAATACCTTTTTGGAAAAAGCTCGGAGCCCTACATCCAATGGAGAGCAAATTTTACCCATCCATTTTGTTTAGTGGTCAATATACAGTGGGTTTGTAATAAGGTAATTATCTCGAAAGGAGACCTATGCTTTAAAGATCCATAACTTTTTATCCGGTTGTCCGATTTTTGCCCACAATACCTTTCCGTAATGAGATCGGAGCCCAAAATTTAATGGAGAGCGAATTTAACCCATTCAATGTCGTTTAGAGGTCGATAAACAGTGGGTTGTAGTGGTAATGCGAGATTTAGCTCCAAATGACACATAAATTTCAATATGAAAGAATTTTAGATGCGGTTTGTAGTGAAAGTGAGAGATTTAGCTCCAAATGACACTCAAACTTTAAACAGCAATAACTTTTGATTCGGTTGTCTGATTTTACGACCATAACACCATTTAGGAATGAGATCGGAGCCCTACAATCATTGAAGCACTAGTTTTACACATTACAGTTCATTGTGTTGTCTATATTGAGCGGGTTGCACTGTTAATGCAAAATGTAGCTCCAAATGACACATAAACTTCAAACAACCAAAACTCTTGATCAGGTTGTGTGATTTTTGCCCACAACACCTCTTCGAAATGAGCTCTGAGCCCTACATTCAATGGAGAGCACGTTTTACCCAATGTAGTTTGATTAGTGGTCGATATGCATTGAGTTGAAGTGGTAATGTGCGATTTAACTCCAACTGACACGTAAACTTCAAACAGCTATAACTTAGATCCAGATGTCCAGATTTTGCACAAAACACCTTTTCGGAAATAGCTAAGAGACATACATCCTAAGGGGAATAGGATTTACTCGATCAAGTTATTTAGTGGTCGACGTATAGTGGATTGCAGTTGAAATGAGGGATTTTGCTCCAATTGGCACCTAAACTTCAAACATCCAAAACCTTTGATCTGGTTGTCTGATTTTTGCCCACAACGCCCTTTCAGAATGAGATCGGAGCCCTACATCCAATGGACAACAAGTTTTACCCATTCCAGTTCATTTGTGGTTGATCTACAGTGGGTTGTAGTGAAAATTGAGAGATTTAGCTCCAAATGGCGCTCAAACTTTAAACCGCAACAACTTTTGATCCGGTTCCCTGATTTTACCACACAACACCTTTTCGAAATGAGCTCGTAGCACTACATTCATTGGAGCACATGTATTACCCATTCCAGTTCATTTAGTTGTCAATATTTAGATCGTTGCAGCGGTAATGCGAAATTTCGCTCCAAATAACACCTAAACCTTCCAATAGGCATAACTTTTGATTTGTATGTTTGATTTTTGCCCACATCACCTTTTATGAATATCCTCGGAAGCATACATCCAATGGAGAACAATTATAAACCCTTCCAGCTCATTTTAGTGGTCAATATATAGGGGATTTTACTCATCCAATTTGTCTAGTGGTCAATATACAACGGGTTTGTAATAACGTATTTAGCTTGAAAGGAGACCTAAACTTTAAAGATCAATAACTTTTTATCCGGTTGTCCGATTTTCGCCAACAATACCTTTTCGTAATGAGATCGGAGCCCAAAATCCAATTGAGAGCGAATTTAACACATTCAAGGTCGTTTAGAGGTCGATATATAGTGGGTTGTAGTGGTAATGCGAGATTTAGCTCCAAATGACACATAAATTTCAATATGAAAGAATTTTAGATGCGGTTTGTAGTGAAAGTTAGAGATTTAGCTCCAAATAACACTCAAACTTTAAACAGCAATAACTTTTGATCCGGTTATCTGATTTTACCCCCACAACACCATTTTGGAATGAGATCGGAGCCCTGCAATCATTGAAGCATAAATTTTACCCATTACAGTTCATTTAGTTGTCTATATTGAGCGGGTTGCACCGTTAATACAAAATGTAGCTCCAAATGACACCTAAACTTCAAACAGCCTTAACTTTTGATCAGGTTGTGTGATTTTTGGCCACAATACCTCTTCGAAATGAGCTCTAAGCCCTACATTCAATAGAGAGCAAGTTTTTCCCAATGTAGTTCATTTAGTGGTCGATATGCATTGAGTTGAAGTGGTAATGTAGGATTTAGCTCCAACTGACACCTAAACTTCAAACAGCTATAACTTAGATCCGGATGTCCGGATTTTGCACAAAACACCTTTTTGGAAAGAGCTAAGAGCCATACATACTAAGTGGAATAGGATTTACTCGATCAAGTTCATTTAGTGGTCGACGTATAGTGGATTGCAGTTGAAATGAGGGATTTTGCTCCAATTGGCACCTAAACTTCAAACATCCATAACCTTTGATCCGGTTGTCTGATTTTTTCCCACAATGCCTTTTCGGAATGAGATTGGAGCCCTACAACCAATGGATAACCAGTTTTACCCATTCCAGTTTATTTGTGGTTGAGCTACAGTGGGTTGTAGTGAAAAATGAGAGATTTAGCTCCAAATGACGCTCAAACTTTAAACCGCAACAACTTTTGATCCGGTTGCCTGATTTTACCACACAGCACCTTTTCGAAATGAGCTTGTACACTACATTCATTGGAGCACATGTATTACCCATTTCAGTTCATTTAGTTGTCAATATTTAGATCGTTGCAGCGGTAATGCGAAATTTCGCTCCAAATGACACCTAAAACTTCCAACAGGCATAACCTTTTATTTGTATGTTTGATTTTTGCCCACATTACCTTTTCGGAATATGCTCGGAGGCATACATCCAATGGAGCACAATTATAAACCCTTCCAGCTCATTTTAGTGGGCAATATACAGGGGTTGCAATGGTGATGAGGGCTCCTCTTGACACATAAATTGTAACAACCATAACTTTTGATCTGGTTGTCCGATTTTTGCGCACAATACCTTTTTGGAAAAAGCTCGGAGCCCTACATCCAATGGAGAGCAAATTTTACCCATCCATTTTGTTTAGTGGTCAATATACAGTGGGTTTGTAATAAGGTAATTATCTCGAAAGGAGACCTATGCTTTAAAGATCCATAACTTTTTATCCGGTTGTCCGATTTTTGCCCACAATACCTTTCCGTAATGAGATCGGAGCCCAAAATTTAATGGAGAGCGAATTTAACCCATTCAATGTCGTTTAGAGGTCGATAAACAGTGGGTTGTAGTGGTAATGCGAGATTTAGCTCCAAATGACACATAAATTTCAATATGAAAGAATTTTAGATGCGGTTTGTAGTGAAAGTGAGAGATTTAGCTCCAAATGACACTCAAACTTTAAACAGCAATAACTTTTGATTCGGTTGTCTGATTTTACGACCATAACACCATTTAGGAATGAGATCGGAGCCCTACAATCATTGAAGCACTAGTTTTACACATTACAGTTCATTGTGTTGTCTATATTGAGCGGGTTGCACTGTTAATGCAAAATGTAGCTCCAAATGACACATAAACTTCAAACAACCAAAACTCTTGATCAGGTTGTGTGATTTTTGCCCACAACACCTCTTCGAAATGAGCTCTGAGCCCTACATTCAATGGAGAGCACGTTTTACCCAATGTAGTTTGATTAGTGGTCGATATGCATTGAGTTGAAGTGGTAATGTGCGATTTAACTCCAACTGACACGTAAACTTCAAACAGCTATAACTTAGATCCAGATGTCCAGATTTTGCACAAAACACCTTTTCGGAAATAGCTAAGAGACATACATCCTAAGGGGAATAGGATTTACTCGATCAAGTTATTTAGTGGTCGACGTATAGTGGATTGCAGTTGAAATGAGGGATTTTGCTCCAATTGGCACCTAAACTTCAAACATCCAAAACCTTTGATCTGGTTGTCTGATTTTTGCCCACAACGCCCTTTCAGAATGAGATCGGAGCCCTACATCCAATGGACAACAAGTTTTACCCATTCCAGTTCATTTGTGGTTGATCTACAGTGGGTTGTAGTGAAAATTGAGAGATTTAGCTCCAAATGGCGCTCAAACTTTAAACCGCAACAACTTTTGATCCGGTTCCCTGATTTTACCACACAACACCTTTTCGAAATGAGCTCGTAGCACTACATTCATTGGAGCACATGTATTACCCATTCCAGTTCATTTAGTTGTCAATATTTAGATCGTTGCAGCGGTAATGCGAAATTTCGCTCCAAATAACACCTAAACCTTCCAATAGGCATAACTTTTGATTTGTATGTTTGATTTTTGCCCACATCACCTTTTATGAATATCCTCGGAAGCATACATCCAATGGAGAACAATTATAAACCCTTCCAGCTCATTTTAGTGGTCAATATATAGGGGATTTTACTCATCCAATTTGTCTAGTGGTCAATATACAACGGGTTTGTAATAACGTATTTAGCTTGAAAGGAGACCTAAACTTTAAAGATCAATAACTTTTTATCCGGTTGTCCGATTTTCGCCAACAATACCTTTTCGTAATGAGATCGGAGCCCAAAATCCAATTGAGAGCGAATTTAACACATTCAAGGTCGTTTAGAGGTCGATATATAGTGGGTTGTAGTGGTAATGCGAGATTTAGCTCCAAATGACACATAAATTTCAATATGAAAGAATTTTAGATGCGGTTTGTAGTGAAAGTTAGAGATTTAGCTCCAAATAACACTCAAACTTTAAACAGCAATAACTTTTGATCCGGTTATCTGATTTTACCCCCACAACACCATTTTGGAATGAGATCGGAGCCCTGCAATCATTGAAGCATAAATTTTACCCATTACAGTTCATTTAGTTGTCTATATTGAGCGGGTTGCACCGTTAATACAAAATGTAGCTCCAAATGACACCTAAACTTCAAACAGCCTTAACTTTTGATCAGGTTGTGTGATTTTTGGCCACAATACCTCTTCGAAATGAGCTCTAAGCCCTACATTCAATAGAGAGCAAGTTTTTCCCAATGTAGTTCATTTAGTGGTCGATATGCATTGAGTTGAAGTGGTAATGTAGGATTTAGCTCCAACTGACACCTAAACTTCAAACAGCTATAACTTAGATCCGGATGTCCGGATTTTGCACAAAACACCTTTTTGGAAAGAGCTAAGAGCCATACATACTAAGTGGAATAGGATTTACTCGATCAAGTTCATTTAGTGGTCGACGTATAGTGGATTGCAGTTGAAATGAGGGATTTTGCTCCAATTGGCACCTAAACTTCAAACATCCATAACCTTTGATCCGGTTGTCTGATTTTTTCCCACAATGCCTTTTCGGAATGAGATTGGAGCCCTACAACCAATGGATAACCAGTTTTACCCATTCCAGTTTATTTGTGGTTGAGCTACAGTGGGTTGTAGTGAAAAATGAGAGATTTAGCTCCAAATGACGCTCAAACTTTAAACCGCAACAACTTTTGATCCGGTTGCCTGATTTTACCACACAGCACCTTTTCGAAATGAGCTTGTACACTACATTCATTGGAGCACATGTATTACCCATTTCAGTTCATTTAGTTGTCAATATTTAGATCGTTGCAGCGGTAATGCGAAATTTCGCTCCAAATGACACCTAAAACTTCCAACAGGCATAACCTTTTATTTGTATGTTTGATTTTTGCCCACATTACCTTTTCGGAATATGCTCGGAGGCATACATCCAATGGAGCACAATTATAAACCCTTCCAGCTCATTTTAGTGGGCAATATACAGGGGGTTGCAATGGTGATGAGGGCTCCTCTTGACACATAAATTGTAACAACCATAACTTTTGATCTGGTTGTCCGATTTTTGCGCACAATACCTTTTTGGAAAAAGCTCGGAGCCCTACATCCAATGGAGAGCAAATTTTACCCATCCATTTTGTTTAGTGGTCAATATACAGTGGGTTTGTAATAAGGTAATTATCTCGAAAGGAGACCTATGCTTTAAAGATCCATAACTTTTTATCCGGTTGTCCGATTTTTGCCCACAATACCTTTCCGTAATGAGATCGGAGCCCAAAATTTAATGGAGAGCGAATTTAACCCATTCAATGTCGTTTAGAGGTCGATAAACAGTGGGTTGTAGTGGTAATGCGAGATTTAGCTCCAAATGACACATAAATTTCAATATGAAAGAATTTTAGATGCGGTTTGTAGTGAAAGTGAGAGATTTAGCTCCAAATGACACTCAAACTTTAAACAGCAATAACTTTTGATTCGGTTGTCTGATTTTACGACCATAACACCATTTAGGAATGAGATCGGAGCCCTACAATCATTGAAGCACTAGTTTTACACATTACAGTTCATTGTGTTGTCTATATTGAGCGGGTTGCACTGTTAATGCAAAATGTAGCTCCAAATGACACATAAACTTCAAACAACCAAAACTCTTGATCAGGTTGTGTGATTTTTGCCCACAACACCTCTTCGAAATGAGCTCTGAGCCCTACATTCAATGGAGAGCACGTTTTACCCAATGTAGTTTGATTAGTGGTCGATATGCATTGAGTTGAAGTGGTAATGTGCGATTTAACTCCAACTGACACGTAAACTTCAAACAGCTATAACTTAGATCCAGATGTCCAGATTTTGCACAAAACACCTTTTCGGAAATAGCTAAGAGACATACATCCTAAGGGGAATAGGATTTACTCGATCAAGTTATTTAGTGGTCGACGTATAGTGGATTGCAGTTGAAATGAGGGATTTTGCTCCAATTGGCACCTAAACTTCAAACATCCAAAACCTTTGATCTGGTTGTCTGATTTTTGCCCACAACGCCCTTTCAGAATGAGATCGGAGCCCTACATCCAATGGACAACAAGTTTTACCCATTCCAGTTCATTTGTGGTTGATCTACAGTGGGTTGTAGTGAAAATTGAGAGATTTAGCTCCAAATGGCGCTCAAACTTTAAACCGCAACAACTTTTGATCCGGTTCCCTGATTTTACCACACAACACCTTTTCGAAATGAGCTCGTAGCACTACATTCATTGGAGCACATGTATTACCCATTCCAGTTCATTTAGTTGTCAATATTTAGATCGTTGCAGCGGTAATGCGAAATTTCGCTCCAAATAACACCTAAACCTTCCAATAGGCATAACTTTTGATTTGTATGTTTGATTTTTGCCCACATCACCTTTTATGAATATCCTCGGAAGCATACATCCAATGGAGAACAATTATAAACCCTTCCAGCTCATTTTAGTGGTCAATATATAGGGGATTTTACTCATCCAATTTGTCTAGTGGTCAATATACAACGGGTTTGTAATAACGTATTTAGCTTGAAAGGAGACCTAAACTTTAAAGATCAATAACTTTTTATCCGGTTGTCCGATTTTCGCCAACAATACCTTTTCGTAATGAGATC
This sequence comes from Dactylorhiza incarnata, assembly GCA_033032865.1. NCBI lineage: Eukaryota > Viridiplantae > Streptophyta > Magnoliopsida > Asparagales > Orchidaceae > Dactylorhiza > Dactylorhiza incarnata. Next base: position 140,848 of record JAWHQI010000201.1, on the reverse strand, counting down.
GGAGCCCAAAATCCAATTGAGAGCGAATTTAACACATTCAAGGTCGTTTAGAGGTCGATATATAGTGGGTTGTAGTGGTAATGCGAGATTTAGCTCCAAATGACACATAAATTTCAATATGAAAGAATTTTAGATGCGGTTTGTAGTGAAAGTTAGAGATTTAGCTCCAAATAACACTCAAACTTTAAACAGCAATAACTTTTGATCCGGTTATCTGATTTTACCCCCACAACACCATTTTGGAATGAGATCGGAGCCCTGCAATCATTGAAGCATAAATTTTACCCATTACAGTTCATTTAGTTGTCTATATTGAGCGGGTTGCACCGTTAATACAAAATGTAGCTCCAAATGACACCTAAACTTCAAACAGCCTTAACTTTTGATCAGGTTGTGTGATTTTTGGCCACAATACCTCTTCGAAATGAGCTCTAAGCCCTACATTCAATAGAGAGCAAGTTTTTCCCAATGTAGTTCATTTAGTGGTCGATATGCATTGAGTTGAAGTGGTAATGTAGGATTTAGCTCCAACTGACACCTAAACTTCAAACAGCTATAACTTAGATCCGGATGTCCGGATTTTGCACAAAACACCTTTTTGGAAAGAGCTAAGAGCCATACATACTAAGTGGAATAGGATTTACTCGATCAAGTTCATTTAGTGGTCGACGTATAGTGGATTGCAGTTGAAATGAGGGATTTTGCTCCAATTGGCACCTAAACTTCAAACATCCATAACCTTTGATCCGGTTGTCTGATTTTTTCCCACAATGCCTTTTCGGAATGAGATTGGAGCCCTACAACCAATGGATAACCAGTTTTACCCATTCCAGTTTATTTGTGGTTGAGCTACAGTGGGTTGTAGTGAAAAATGAGAGATTTAGCTCCAAATGACGCTCAAACTTTAAACCGCAACAACTTTTGATCCGGTTGCCTGATTTTACCACACAGCACCTTTTCGAAATGAGCTTGTACACTACATTCATTGGAGCACATGTATTACCCATTTCAGTTCATTTAGTTGTCAATATTTAGATCGTTGCAGCGGTAATGCGAAATTTCGCTCCAAATGACACCTAAAACTTCCAACAGGCATAACCTTTTATTTGTATGTTTGATTTTTGCCCACATTACCTTTTCGGAATATGCTCGGAGGCATACATCCAATGGAGCACAATTATAAACCCTTCCAGCTCATTTTAGTGGGCAATATACAGGGGGTTGCAATGGTGATGAGGGCTCCTCTTGACACATAAATTGTAACAACCATAACTTTTGATCTGGTTGTCCGATTTTTGCGCACAATACCTTTTTGGAAAAAGCTCGGAGCCCTACATCCAATGGAGAGCAAATTTTACCCATCCATTTTGTTTAGTGGTCAATATACAGTGGGTTTGTAATAAGGTAATTATCTCGAAAGGAGACCTATGCTTTAAAGATCCATAACTTTTTATCCGGTTGTCCGATTTTTGCCCACAATACCTTTCCGTAATGAGATCGGAGCCCAAAATTTAATGGAGAGCGAATTTAACCCATTCAATGTCGTTTAGAGGTCGATAAACAGTGGGTTGTAGTGGTAATGCGAGATTTAGCTCCAAATGACACATAAATTTCAATATGAAAGAATTTTAGATGCGGTTTGTAGTGAAAGTGAGAGATTTAGCTCCAAATGACACTCAAACTTTAAACAGCAATAACTTTTGATTCGGTTGTCTGATTTTACGACCATAACACCATTTAGGAATGAGATCGGAGCCCTACAATCATTGAAGCACTAGTTTTACACATTACAGTTCATTGTGTTGTCTATATTGAGCGGGTTGCACTGTTAATGCAAAATGTAGCTCCAAATGACACATAAACTTCAAACAACCAAAACTCTTGATCAGGTTGTGTGATTTTTGCCCACAACACCTCTTCGAAATGAGCTCTGAGCCCTACATTCAATGGAGAGCACGTTTTACCCAATGTAGTTTGATTAGTGGTCGATATGCATTGAGTTGAAGTGGTAATGTGCGATTTAACTCCAACTGACACGTAAACTTCAAACAGCTATAACTTAGATCCAGATGTCCAGATTTTGCACAAAACACCTTTTCGGAAATAGCTAAGAGACATACATCCTAAGGGGAATAGGATTTACTCGATCAAGTTATTTAGTGGTCGACGTATAGTGGATTGCAGTTGAAATGAGGGATTTTGCTCCAATTGGCACCTAAACTTCAAACATCCAAAACCTTTGATCTGGTTGTCTGATTTTTGCCCACAACGCCCTTTCAGAATGAGATCGGAGCCCTACATCCAATGGACAACAAGTTTTACCCATTCCAGTTCATTTGTGGTTGATCTACAGTGGGTTGTAGTGAAAATTGAGAGATTTAGCTCCAAATGGCGCTCAAACTTTAAACCGCAACAACTTTTGATCCGGTTCCCTGATTTTACCACACAACACCTTTTCGAAATGAGCTCGTAGCACTACATTCATTGGAGCACATGTATTACCCATTCCAGTTCATTTAGTTGTCAATATTTAGATCGTTGCAGCGGTAATGCGAAATTTCGCTCCAAATAACACCTAAACCTTCCAATAGGCATAACTTTTGATTTGTATGTTTGATTTTTGCCCACATCACCTTTTATGAATATCCTCGGAAGCATACATCCAATGGAGAACAATTATAAACCCTTCCAGCTCATTTTAGTGGTCAATATATAGGGGATTTTACTCATCCAATTTGTCTAGTGGTCAATATACAACGGGTTTGTAATAACGTATTTAGCTTGAAAGGAGACCTAAACTTTAAAGATCAATAACTTTTTATCCGGTTGTCCGATTTTCGCCAACAATACCTTTTCGTAATGAGATCGGAGCCCAAAATCCAATTGAGAGCGAATTTAACACATTCAAGGTCGTTTAGAGGTCGATATATAGTGGGTTGTAGTGGTAATGCGAGATTTAGCTCCAAATGACACATAAATTTCAATATGAAAGAATTTTAGATGCGGTTTGTAGTGAAAGTTAGAGATTTAGCTCCAAATAACACTCAAACTTTAAACAGCAATAACTTTTGATCCGGTTATCTGATTTTACCCCCACAACACCATTTTGGAATGAGATCGGAGCCCTGCAATCATTGAAGCATAAATTTTACCCATTACAGTTCATTTAGTTGTCTATATTGAGCGGGTTGCACCGTTAATACAAAATGTAGCTCCAAATGACACCTAAACTTCAAACAGCCTTAACTTTTGATCAGGTTGTGTGATTTTTGGCCACAATACCTCTTCGAAATGAGCTCTAAGCCCTACATTCAATAGAGAGCAAGTTTTTCCCAATGTAGTTCATTTAGTGGTCGATATGCATTGAGTTGAAGTGGTAATGTAGGATTTAGCTCCAACTGACACCTAAACTTCAAACAGCTATAACTTAGATCCGGATGTCCGGATTTTGCACAAAACACCTTTTTGGAAAGAGCTAAGAGCCATACATACTAAGTGGAATAGGATTTACTCGATCAAGTTCATTTAGTGGTCGACGTATAGTGGATTGCAGTTGAAATGAGGGATTTTGCTCCAATTGGCACCTAAACTTCAAACATCCATAACCTTTGATCCGGTTGTCTGATTTTTTCCCACAATGCCTTTTCGGAATGAGATTGGAGCCCTACAACCAATGGATAACCAGTTTTACCCATTCCAGTTTATTTGTGGTTGAGCTACAGTGGGTTGTAGTGAAAAATGAGAGATTTAGCTCCAAATGACGCTCAAACTTTAAACCGCAACAACTTTTGATCCGGTTGCCTGATTTTACCACACAGCACCTTTTCGAAATGAGCTTGTACACTACATTCATTGGAGCACATGTATTACCCATTTCAGTTCATTTAGTTGTCAATATTTAGATCGTTGCAGCGGTAATGCGAAATTTCGCTCCAAATGACACCTAAAACTTCCAACAGGCATAACCTTTTATTTGTATGTTTGATTTTTGCCCACATTACCTTTTCGGAATATGCTCGGAGGCATACATCCAATGGAGCACAATTATAAACCCTTCCAGCTCATTTTAGTGGGCAATATACAGGGGGTTGCAATGGTGATGAGGGCTCCTCTTGACACATAAATTGTAACAACCATAACTTTTGATCTGGTTGTCCGATTTTTGCGCACAATACCTTTTTGGAAAAAGCTCGGAGCCCTACATCCAATGGAGAGCAAATTTTACCCATCCATTTTGTTTAGTGGTCAATATACAGTGGGTTTGTAATAAGGTAATTATCTCGAAAGGAGACCTATGCTTTAAAGATCCATAACTTTTTATCCGGTTGTCCGATTTTTGCCCACAATACCTTTCCGTAATGAGATCGGAGCCCAAAATTTAATGGAGAGCGAATTTAACCCATTCAATGTCGTTTAGAGGTCGATAAACAGTGGGTTGTAGTGGTAATGCGAGATTTAGCTCCAAATGACACATAAATTTCAATATGAAAGAATTTTAGATGCGGTTTGTAGTGAAAGTGAGAGATTTAGCTCCAAATGACACTCAAACTTTAAACAGCAATAACTTTTGATTCGGTTGTCTGATTTTACGACCATAACACCATTTAGGAATGAGATCGGAGCCCTACAATCATTGAAGCACTAGTTTTACACATTACAGTTCATTGTGTTGTCTATATTGAGCGGGTTGCACTGTTAATGCAAAATGTAGCTCCAAATGACACATAAACTTCAAACAACCAAAACTCTTGATCAGGTTGTGTGATTTTTGCCCACAACACCTCTTCGAAATGAGCTCTGAGCCCTACATTCAATGGAGAGCACGTTTTACCCAATGTAGTTTGATTAGTGGTCGATATGCATTGAGTTGAAGTGGTAATGTGCGATTTAACTCCAACTGACACGTAAACTTCAAACAGCTATAACTTAGATCCAGATGTCCAGATTTTGCACAAAACACCTTTTCGGAAATAGCTAAGAGACATACATCCTAAGGGGAATAGGATTTACTCGATCAAGTTATTTAGTGGTCGACGTATAGTGGATTGCAGTTGAAATGAGGGATTTTGCTCCAATTGGCACCTAAACTTCAAACATCCAAAACCTTTGATCTGGTTGTCTGATTTTTGCCCACAACGCCCTTTCAGAATGAGATCGGAGCCCTACATCCAATGGACAACAAGTTTTACCCATTCCAGTTCATTTGTGGTTGATCTACAGTGGGTTGTAGTGAAAATTGAGAGATTTAGCTCCAAATGGCGCTCAAACTTTAAACCGCAACAACTTTTGATCCGGTTCCCTGATTTTACCACACAACACCTTTTCGAAATGAGCTCGTAGCACTACATTCATTGGAGCACATGTATTACCCATTCCAGTTCATTTAGTTGTCAATATTTAGATCGTTGCAGCGGTAATGCGAAATTTCGCTCCAAATAACACCTAAACCTTCCAATAGGCATAACTTTTGATTTGTATGTTTGATTTTTGCCCACATCACCTTTTATGAATATCCTCGGAAGCATACATCCAATGGAGAACAATTATAAACCCTTCCAGCTCATTTTAGTGGTCAATATATAGGGGATTTTACTCATCCAATTTGTCTAGTGGTCAATATACAACGGGTTTGTAATAACGTATTTAGCTTGAAAGGAGACCTAAACTTTAAAGATCAATAACTTTTTATCCGGTTGTCCGATTTTCGCCAACAATACCTTTTCGTAATGAGATCGGAGCCCAAAATCCAATTGAGAGCGAATTTAACACATTCAAGGTCGTTTAGAGGTCGATATATAGTGGGTTGTAGTGGTAATGCGAGATTTAGCTCCAAATGACACATAAATTTCAATATGAAAGAATTTTAGATGCGGTTTGTAGTGAAAGTTAGAGATTTAGCTCCAAATAACACTCAAACTTTAAACAGCAATAACTTTTGATCCGGTTATCTGATTTTACCCCCACAACACCATTTTGGAATGAGATCGGAGCCCTGCAATCATTGAAGCATAAGTTTTACCCATTACAGTTCATTTAGTTGTCTATATTGAGCGGGTTGCACTGTTAATGCAAAATGTAGCTCCAAATGACACCTAAACTTCAAACAGCCTTAACTTTTGATCAGTGTTTACCCAGAAAACGGCGATCCTCTACGAGGAGGCCTTTTTCACGGCGTTTTTATACATGACGCGCCCAGAATGGTAAGAAGGGACGACCTCCTCCTTCAGATCACCCAAGGCGTGTGGCCTCCGTCAGACCGCCCAGCAGGGGCGGCCTCCTCCGTCAGACCGCCCAGCAGGGGCGGCCTCCTCCGTCAGACCGCCCCGCAGGGGCGGCCTCCTCCGTCAGGCCGCCCAGCAGGGGCGGCCTCCTCCATCAGACCGCCCAGCAGGGGCGGCCTCCTCCGTCAGACCGCCCAACAGGGGCGGCCTCCTCCGTCAGACCGCCCGGCAGGGGCGGCCTACTCCGTCAGACCGCCCGGCAGGGGCGGCCTCCTCCGTCAGACCGCCCAGCAGGGGCGGCCTCCTCCGTCAGACCGCCCAGCAGGGGCGGCCTCCTCCGTCAGACCGCCCGGCAGGGGCGGCCTCCTCCGTCAGACCGCCCGGCAGGGGCGGCCTCCTCCGTCAGACCGCCCGGCAGGGGCGGCCTCCTCCGTCAGACCGCCCGGCAGGGGCGGCCTCCTCCGTCAGACCGCCCGGCAGGGGCGGCCTCCTCCGTCAGACCGCCCGGCAGGGGCGGCCTCCTCCGTCAGACCGCCCGGCAGGGGCGGCCTCCTCCGTCAGCCGCCCGGCAGGGGCGGCCTACTCCGTCAGACCGCCCAGCAGGGGCGGCCTCCTCCGTCAGACCGCCCGGCAGGGGTGGCCTACTCCGTCAGACCGCCCGGCAGGGGCGGCCTACTCCGTCAGACCGCCCAGCAGGGGCGGCCTCCTCCGTCAGACCGCCCAGCAGGGGCGGCCTCCTCCGTCAGACCGCCCAGCAGGGGCGGCCTCCTCCGTCAGACCGCCCAGCAGGGGCGGCCTCCTCCGTCAGACCGCCCAGCAGGGGCGGCCTCCTCCGTCAGGCCGCCAAGCCGGACGGCCTCTTCCTTCAGACCGCGCAGGTAGGGATCCAGTCACCGGCTCACCGGAGGTGACGACATCGACCCAGAGCCTATAAATAGGACCCTCGACCATGAACAAAGGACACGCAAGTTGGGGGCAAAACTAGCGGCTAGAAACAGCCAGACCGCACCTAGCTGCGGCCTGTCCGAGCGACCTCAACAAACAGGCCGGGCGACCTCAACAAACAGGCCGGGCGGCCTCAACAAAGCAGCCCGGGCGACCTCAACAAACAGGCCGGGCGGCCTCAACAAAACAGCCTGGGCGACTTGTTTTTCTTATCTGTCTTCCTCTTGTACTCATTTCATTTCCATGTACTAAAAGTGGCAAGTTGTAAGACAGATAATTGAATAAAGGGAAAGCCCGTCGCAGGAGTGGCTTTTGCCGCGACGGGCGAAGTCTGGCCTCGCCGCAAGCTAGCGGCCCTCTCTTCTTCTCCCCTCTTCACTCGCGACTCAAGTAACCAGCTGCTCGCGGCCTCCTTTTCCCCCCGTTTCCTCGAGTAGATCGTGGATGTGCAATTTTGGATTCAACAGAAACACGCGACCTTCAGATAGCGAGTGGTTGATGAACAACAGTTGCGATGAAGACGCGAGATTTGGCCTAAAATACACTCAATCTTAAAACGGCCATAACTTTTGATCCGGGTGTCGGAATTCAGAAATTCAAAGCCCGACGCGACCGGATCGAGCCGAACTATCCAAAAATTGAACCGGGTTCCCCGTTCAGCCACTTTTCAGCCCTCATATTTCAAAAATTCGGCTCCGTTTGAAAGTTATTTCAGTTTTTCTCTTTCGGCAATTTCTGTTTTCATGGATCATCCGTCCAAGGGCCTCGGGCATCCCTCCAATCATCCAGAGATGCGCGTGCAAAACAACGACATCCATCACCTATTAGCGGAGAACATTCCACTCAAAGGACAAGTGGATTCTCAACTTCATACTGCAACAACTACTAATGACACTTTTAAGCAATCATATAGAACATTTGGCGCAAAATGAAGTAGAAGAGCCCTCTACTCCTCACCATGAGTTCTATAAGGTGTGTATGAATAATTCCCCATATCCTGTTGATGGTCTAACCTTTCTTGCAGGACAACACCAAGATCCTTCCCATTATTACACAAAATTTGTTGGGAGGTTGTTCCGAGTCGAACCTCGTCCAGCCAGATCAGGTCCCATTGGGAAATTAAGTCCTAACTAGGCAGGCCCATTTATCATCAAGGTGTTAAGAAGTGGAACTTATCATCTCTAGACAAGTGTAGTCATGTGATGGTGAAGACATCTTGGAGAGGCGACGATCTCAAAACGGTTCTATCCTTAATGATAATGCTCTCATTTGTCTGCATTTTGATATCGAATGAAGTGGATACAATACTAACACTCTTCCTTGTGACTTGTTTATTCCTTTTTACTTATCATCAAACTCACTGAACCACGGAGACATCGCCAAGTTCTGCTCGAACCCCCTCGGATTGTAGTCATGGCGTAAAACCCACAAAGACCATGTGTTGCGAGGAGTTTTCGCACACGTGTAGTGGTAGCTTGCCAATTCCGCTGCGGTGGTCTTCAGAACTTTGGATCCCGGCCGATATCTGACACACCCCTGCATCAAGGGAGGTCTAGGTGATTGTCAGCTCTATCGTGCCCCGAAAGGGATATAGTTACAGCTCTGATGATCTTTCTGAGGAAAGCAATGTTCGCCGCCGAGGCCCACCTGCCCAACTGATCATCATAGTCTGTGAAAATCGAATACTCCTAGGTACTCTCGAAACGGTGCCTAATTGGGACCCACAACTGAGTTGATCTCTCTGAGGAAAGCAATGTTCGCCGCCGAGGCCCACCTGCCCAATTGATCAACTCGGCTTGTAGCCCTAGGCAAGAGAGCAGTTGAGTCGTTTACAGCCCTTATGACCACTTGAGGAAAGCAATGTTCGCCGCCGAGGCCCACCTGCCCACTTGGTCATCTGGGTCTGTACTTACTTTTTCTTTACTTCTACAGCTCTTATGACCACTTGAGGAAAGCAATGTTCGCCGCCTAGGCCCACCTGCCCACTTGGTCATCTGAGTCTGTAGCCATTCCTTTTTCCTTACAGGAAAATTATCTCTCTTATGATCCTTGATCATTTGGAGAAAGCAGTATCTAACAGGTACAAATATTGGCCCACTTGGTCATTTAAAAGTTGAAAAACTTTTAGACCAGGCGTTTTCATCTATCAAGACGGTCAGTTTGAAAGAGTACTACAGGTTATGAAAAATGGCTGCATAATAGGCTAGCCAAGTGGGATATATCTGGCTTCAAAGCTGGAAAGCGGGCTATTACAGGAAGCAACAAGGCAGTGTTATCGACTCGAGATAATCGAGTCAAGGCTTTCACTCTAATAGTCGGGAAATGAACTTATTAATCCTCTTGACAATCAGAGCTTATGAAGATATAATCTCTGGCAGTTTCAGCCCGCGATTCACCTTCACTGAGCCAATCAGGATCTACTTTTGAACTAAAATGATAAACCATCAGGGCAACATTTCATGATAACTGGACAATTATTCTTTTGGAGATATCTTTTCTTTTCCTTGGAGGTTTTTTCATAAAGGATTTGAAGTTTTATAAGGATTAACGCTAAGATCGCATATGAATATCCACAAGTAAGTAAAATAGCAAAGACTAACAGTTATGAATTCATTTATACCTGCTTTATGTTCTGTTTTTGCAGAGATTAGCAGGTATTCGCGAGTTCTCTTCAGGTACTCGCGTATTAGATTATTTCATACCTGCTTTGAGTTCTCTTTTGCAGAGATTAGCAGGTATTCGCGAGTTCTCTTCAGATACTCGCGTTATGTTATATTTCATACCTGCTTTATGTTCTGTTTTGCAGAGATTAGCAGGTATTCGCGAGTTCTCTTCAGGTACTCGCGTTATGTTATATTTCATACCTGCTTTATGTTCTGTTTTGCAGAGATTAGCAGGTATTCGCGGGTTCTCTTCAAGTACTCGCGTATTAGACTATTTTATACCTGCTTTATATTCTGTTTTGCAGAGATTAGCAGGTATTCGCGAGTTCTCTTCAGGTACTCGCGCTATGTTTTATACCTGCTTTATGTTCTGTTTTGCAGAGATTAGCAGGTATTCGCGAGTTCTCTTCAGGTACTCGCATATTAGATTGTTTTATACCTGCTTTATGTTCTGTTTTGCAGAGATTAGCAGTTATTCGCGAGTTCTCTTCAGGTACTCGCGTATTAGATTGTTTTATACCTGCTTTATGTTCTGTTTTGCAGAGATTAGCAGGTATTCGCGAGTTCTCTTCAGGTACTCGCGTATTAGATTGTTTTATACCTGCTTTATGACCTGCTTTGCAGATATTAGTAGGTATTCGCGAGTTCTCTTCAGGTACTCGCGTTATATTGTATGTCTGGTTTATGTTCTGTTTTGCAGATATTAGCAGGTATTCGCGAGTTCTCTTCAGGTACTCGCGTATTAGATTGTTTTATACCTGCTTTATGTTCTGTTTTGTAGATATTAGCAGGTATTCGCGAGTTCTCTTCAGGTACTCGCGTATTGGATTGTTTTATACCTGCTTTATGTTCTGTTTTGCAGATATTAGCAGGTATTCGCGAGTTCTCATCAGGTACTCGCGTATTAGATTGTTTTATACCTGCTTTATGTTCTGTTTTGCAGATATTAGCAGGTATTCGCGAGTTCTCATCAGGTACTCGCGTATTAGATTGTTTTATACCTGCTTTATGTTCTGTTTTGCAGATATTAGCAGGTATTCGCGAGTTCTCTTCAGGTACTCGCGTATTGGATTGTTTTATACCTGCTTTATGTTCTGTTTTGCAGAGATTAGCAGGTATTCGCGAGTTCTCATCAGGTACTCGCGTATTAGATTGTTTTATACCTGCTTTATGTTCTGTTTTGCAGATATTAGCAGGTATTCGCGAGTTCTCTTCAGGTACTCGCGTATTGGATTGTTTTATACCTGCTTTATGTTCTGTTTTGCAGAGATTAGCAGTTATTCGCGAGTTCTCTTCAGGTACTCGCGTTATATTGTATGTCTGCTTTATGTTCTGTTTTGCAGATATTAGCAGGTATTCGCGAGTTCTCTTCAGGTACTCGCGTATTAGATTGTTTTATACTTGCTTTATGTTCTGTTTTGCAGATATTAGCAGGTATTCGCGAGTTCTCTTCAGGTACTCGCGTATTAGATTGTTTTATACCTGCTTTATGACCTGCTTTGCAGATATTAGTAGGTATTCGCGAGTTCTCTTCAGGTACTCGCGTTATATTGTATGTCTGCTTTATGTTCTGTTTTGCAGATATTAGCAGGTATTCGCGAGTTCTCTTCAGGTACTCGCGTATTAGATTGTTTTATACCTGCTTTATGTTCTGTTTTGTAGATATTAGCAGGTATTCGCGAGTTCTCTTCAGGTACTCGCGTATTGGATTGTTTTATACCTGCTTTATGTTCTGTTTTGCAGATATTAGCAGGTATTCGCGAGTTCTCATCAGGTACTCGCGTATTAGATTGTTTTATACCTGCTTTATGTTCTGTTTTGCAGATATTAGCAGGTATTCGCGAGTTCTCTTCAGGAACTCGCGTATTGGATTGTTTTATACCTGCTTTATGTTCTGTTTTGCAGATATTAGCAGGTATTCGCGAGTTCTCTTCAGGTACTCGCGTATTAGATTGTTTTATACCTGCTTTATGTTCTGTTTTGCAGATATTAGCAGGTATTCGCGAGTTCTCTTCAGGTACTCGCGTATTGGATTGTTTTATACCTGCTTTATGTTCTGTTTTGCAGATATTAGCAGGTATTCGCGAGTTCTCTTCAGGTACTCGCGTATTAGATTGTTTTATACCTGCTTTATGTTCTGTTTTGCAGATATAAGCAGGTATTCGTGAGTTCTCTTCAGGTACTCGCGTATTAGATTGTTTTATACCTGCTTTATGTTCTGTTTTGCAGATATTAGCAGGTATTCGCGAGTTCTCATCAGGTACTCGCGTATTAGATTGTTTTATACCTGCTTTATGTTCTGTTTTGCAGATATTAGCAGGTATTCGCGAGTTCTCTTCAGGTACTCGCGTATTGGATTGTTTTATACCTGCTTTATGTTCTGTTTTGCAGATATTAGCAGGTATTCGCGAGTTCTATTCAGGTACTCGCGTATTAGATTGTTTTATACCTGCTTTATGACCTGCTTTGCAGATATTAGTAGGTATTCGCGAGTTCTCTTCAGGTACTCGCGTTATATTGTATGTCTGCTTTATGTTCTGTTTTGCAGATATTAGCAGGTATTCGCGAGTTCTCTTCAGGTACTCGCGTATTAGATTGTTTTATACCTGCTTTATGTTCTGTTTTGTAGATATTAGCAGGTATTCGCGAGTTCTCTTCAGGTACTCGCGTATTGGATTGTTTTATACCTGCTTTATGTTCTGTTTTGCAGATATTAGCAGGTATTCGCGAGTTCTCATCAGGTACTCGCGTATTAGATTGTTTTATACCTGCTTTATGTTCTGTTTTGCAGATATTAGCAGGTATTCGCGAGTTCTCATCAGGTACTCGCGTATTAGATTGTTTTATACCTGCTTTATGTTCTGTTTTGCAGAGATTAGCAGGTATTCGCGAGTTCTCTTCAGGTACTCGCGTATTAGATTGTTTTATACCTGCTTTATGTTCTGTTTTGCAGATATTAGCAGGTATTCGCGAGTTCTCTTCAGGTACTCGCGTATTAGATTGTTTTATACCTGCTTTATGTTCTGTTTTGCAGATATAAGCAGGTATTCGCGAGTTCTCTTCAGGTACTCGCGTGTTAGATTGTTTTATACCTGCTTTATGATCTGTTTTGCAAATATTAGCAGGTATTCGCGAGTTCTCATCAGGTACTCGCGTATTAGATTGTTTTATACCTGCTTTATGTTCTGTTTTGCAGATATAAGCAGGTATTCGCGAGTTCTCTTTCGGTACTCGCGTATTAGACTGTTTTATACCTACTTTATGTTCTGTTTTGCAGATATTAGCAGGTATTCGCGAGTTCTCTTCAGGTACTCGCGTATTAGATTGTTTTATACCTGATTTATGACCTGCTTTGCAGATATTAGCAGGTATTCGCGAGTTCTCTTCAGGTACTCGCGTATTAGATTGTTTTATACCTGCTTTATGTTCTGTTTTGCAGATATTAGCAGGTATTCGCGTGTTCTCTTCAGGTACTCGCGTGTTAGATTGTTTTATACCTGCTTTATGATCTGTTTTGCAAATATTAGCAGGTATTCGCGAGTTCTCATCAGGTACTCGCGTATTAGATTGTTTTATACCTGCTTTATGTTCTGTTTTGCAGATATAAGTAGGTATTCGCGAGTTCTCTTCAGGTACTCGCGTATTAGACTGTTTTATACCTGCTTTATGTTCTGTTTTGCAGATATTAGCAGGTATTTGGGAGTTCTCTTCAGGTACTCGCGTATTAGATTGTTTTATACCTGCTTTATGTTCTGTTTTGCAGATATAAGCAGGTATTCGCGAGTTCTCTTCAGGTACTCGCGTGTTAGATTGTTTTATACCTGCTTTATGATCTGTTTTGCAAATATTAGCAGGTATTCGCGAGTTCTCTTCAGGTACTCGCGTGTTAGATTGTTTTATACCTGCTTTATGATCTGTTTTGCAAATATTAGCAGGTATTCGCGAGTTCTCATCAGGTACTCGCGTATTAGATTGTTTTATACCTGCTTTATGTTCTGTTTTGCAGAGATTAGCAGGTATTCGCGAGTTCTCTTCAGGTACTCGCGTATTAGATTGTTTTATACCTGCTTTATGTTCTGTTTTGCAGATATTAGCAGGTATTCGCGAGTTCTCTTCAGGTACTCGCGTATTAGATTGTTTTATACCTGCTTTATGTTCTGTTTTGCAGATATAAGCAGGTATTCGCGAGTTCTCTTCAGGTACTCGCGTGTTAGATTGTTTTATACCTGCTTTATGATCTGTTTTGCAAATATTAGCAGGTATTCGCGAGTTCTCATCAGGTACTCGCGTATTAGATTGTTTTATACCTGCTTTATGTTCTGTTTTGCAGATATAAGCAGGTATTCGCGAGTTCTCTTCAGGTACTCGCGTATTAGACTGTTTTATACCTGCTTTATGTTCTGTTTTGCAGATATTAGCAGGTATTCGCGAGTTCTCTTCAGGTACTCGCGTATTAGATTGTTTTATACCTGCTTTATGTTCTGTTTTGCAGATATAAGCAGGTATTCGCGAGATCTCTTCAGGTACTCGCGTGTTAGATTGTTTTATACCTGCCTTATGATCTGTTTTGCAAATATTAGCAGGTATTCGCGAGTTCTCATCAGGTACTCGCGTATTAGATTGTTTTATACCTGCTTTATGTTCTGTTTTGCAGATATAAGCAGGTATTCGCGAGTTCTCTTCAGGTACTCGCGTATTAGACTGTTTTATACCTGCTTTATGTTCTGTTTTGCAGATATTAGCAGGTATTTGGGAGTTCTCTTCAGGTATTCGCGTATTAGATTGTTTTATACCTGCTTTATGTTCTGTTTTGCAGATATTAGCAGGTATTCGCGAGTTCTCTTCAGGTACTCGCGTATTAGATTGTTTTATACCTGCTTTATGATCTGTTTTGCAGATATTAGCGGGTATTCGCGAGTTCTCTTCAGGTACTCGCGTATTAGATTGTTTTATACCTGCTTTATGTTCTGTTTTGCAGATATTAGCAGGTATTCGCGAGTTCTCTTCAGGTACTCGCGTATTAGATTGTTTTATACCTGCTTTATGATCTGTTTTGCAGATATTAGCAGGTATTCGCGAGTTCTCTTCAGGTACTCGCGTATTAGATTGTTTTATACCTGCTTTATGTTCTGTTTTGCAGATATAAGCAGGTATTCGCGAGTTCTCTTCAGGTACTCGCGTATTAGATTGTTTTATACCTGCTTTATGTTCTGTTTTGCAGATATAAGCAGGTATTCGCGAGTTCTCTTCAGGTACTCGCGTGTTAGATTGTTTTATACCTGCTTTATGATCTGTTTTGCAAATATTAGCAGGTATTCGCGAGTTCTCATCAGGTACTCGCGTATTAGATTGTTTTATACCTGCTTTATGTTCTGTTTTGCAGATATAAGCAGGTATTCGCGAGTTCTCTTCAGGTACTCACGTATTAGACTGTTTTATACCTGCTTTATGTTCTGTTTTGCAGATATTAGCAGGTATTCGCGAGTTCTCTTCAGGTACTCGCGTATTAGATTGTTTTATACCTGATTTATGACCTGCTTTGCAGATATTAGCAGGTATTCGCGAGTTCTCTTCAGGTACTCGCGTATTAGATTGTTTTATACCTGCTTTATGTTCTGTTTTGCAGATATTAGCAGGTATTCGCGTGTTCTCTTCAGGTACTCGCGTATTGGATTGTTTTATACCTGCTTTATATTCTCTTTTACAGAAAATTGCAGGTGTTCGCGAGTTCTCTTCAGGTACTCGCGTTATGTTTTATATGCCTGCTTTAAGTTCTGTTTTTGCAGAGGTTAGCAGGTGTTCGCGAGTTCTCTTCAGGTACTCGCGTTATAGATTCTTTTGCCTACTTAAAGCTTTCTTTTGCAGAGGTTAGCAGGTGATCGCGAGTTCTCTCCAGGCACTCGCTTGTTCCTATCTCTTTCTGCATGCTCTAACTTTTGCCTTGCAGAAATTACCATATATTGGCAAAGCATGATCAGGTACTTGCAAGACTCTTCTCCTTTTTATAAGTGCCTTAACTCTTCTCCCTCGCAGAAGGAAGACAATTTGTGAAATACGGATCGCGATTTTCGTGGGTAAGTTCTACTTTTTCGAAGTTCTCTAGGGAACTTGAAAAAGTGCGGGGATTATGTTTACCCAGAAAACGGCGATCCTCTCCGAGGAGGCCTTTTTCACGGCGTTTTTATACATGACGCGCCCAGAATGGTAAGAAGGGACGACCTCCTCCTTTAGATCACCCAAGGCGTGTGGCCTCCGTCAGGCCGCCCAGCAGGGGCGGCCTCCTCCGTCAGGCCGCCCGGCAGGGGCGGCCTACTCCGCCAGACCGCCCAGCAGGGGCGGCCTCCTCCGTCAGACCGCCCGGCAGGGGCGGCCTACTCCGTCAGACCGCCCAGCAGGGGCGGCCTACTCCGTCAGGCCGCCCAGCAGGGGCGGCCTCCTCTGTCAGACTGCCCAGCAGGGGCGGCCTCCTCCGTCAGACCGCCCGGCAGGGGGGGCCTCCTCCGTCAGACCGCCCAGCAGGGGCGGCCTACTCCGTCAGACCGCCCCGCAGGGGCGGCCTCCTCCGTCAGGCCGCCCAGCAGGGGCGGCCTCCTCCGTCAGACCGCCCAGCAGGGGCGGCCTCCTCCGTCAGACCGCCCAGCAGGGGCGGCCTCCTCCGTCAGACCGCCCAGCAGGGGCGGCCTCCTCCGTCAGACCGCCCAGCAGGGGCGGCCTCCTCCGTCAGACCGCCCGGCAGGGGCGGCCTACTCCGTCAGACCGCCCGGCAGGGGCGGCCTACTCCGTCAGACCGCCCAGCAGGGGCGGCCTCCTCCGTCAGACCGCCCAGCAGGGGCGGCCTCCTCCGTCAGACCGCCCAGCAGGGGCGGCCTCCTCCGTCAGACCGCCCAGCAGGGGCGGCCTCCTCCGTCAGGCCGCCAAGCCGGACGGCCTCTTCCTTCAGACCGCGCAGGTAGGGATCCAGTCACCGGCTCACCGGAGGTGACGACATCGACCCAGAGCCTATAAATAGGACCCTCGACCATGAACAAAGGACACGCAAGTTGGGGGCAAAACTAGCGGCTAGAAACAGCCAGACCGCACCTAGCTGCGGCCTTTCCGAGCGACCTCAACAAAGCAGCCCGGGCGACCTCAAGAAACAGGCCGGGCGGCCTCAACAAAGCAGCCCGGGCGACCTCAAGAAACAGGCCGGGCGGCCTCAGCAAAACAGCCTGGGCGACTTGTCTTTCTTATCTGTCATCCTCTTGTACTCATTTCATTTCCATGTACTAAAAGTGGCAAGTTGTAAGACAGATTATTGAATAAAGGGAAAGCCCGTCGCAGGAGTGGCTTTTGCCGCGACGGGCGAAGTCTGGCCTCGCCGCAAGCTAGCGGCCCTCTTCTTCTCCCCTCTTCACTCGCGACCCAAGTAACCAGCTGCTCGCGGCCTCCTTTTCCCCCAATCCCCTCGAGTAGATCGTGGAGGTGCAATTTTGGATTCAACACTCGCGTTATTTTTTATACCTGCTTTGAGTTCTATTTTGCAGAGATTAGCAGGTATTCGCGAGTTCTCTTCAGGTACTCGCGTTATAGATTGTTTTATACCTGCACTTGAGTTCTCTCTTTTGTAGAGATTAGCAGGTGTTCGCGAGTTCTCTTCAGATACTCACGTTATGTTTTATACCTGCTTCGAGTTCTCTTTTGTAGAGATTAACCGGTATCCGCGAGTTCTTTTCAGTACTCGCATTAGGTTTTGTATACCTGCTTTAATTCCTCTTTTGCAGAAAATAGCAGGTGATCGCGAGTTCTCTTCAGGTACTCGCGTTATATTGAATGTCTGCTTTGAGTTCTGTTTTGCAGAAATTAGCAGGTGTTCGCGAGGTTTCTTCAGGTACTCGCGTTATGTTTTATATGCCTGCTTGGAGTTCTCTTTTGCAGAGATTAGCAGGTCTTCGCGAGTTCTTTTCAGGTACTCGCATTGTATTTTATATGCCTAGTTGGAGTTCTCTTTTGCAGAGATTAGCAGGTCTTCGCGAGTTCTTTTCAGGTACTCGCATTGTATTTTATATGCCTAGTTTGAGTTCTCTTTTGTAGAGATTAGCAGGTTTTCGCGAGTTCTTTTCAGGTACTCGCGTTATATTTAATATGTCTGCTTTGAGTTCGCCTTTGCAGAGATTACCAGGTCTTCGCGAGTTCTTTTTAGGTACTCGCGTTATATTTTGTATGTTTTTACAGAGATTGGTAGGTATTCGCGAGTTCTCTTCAGGTACTCGCATTATAGATTGTTTTTATACCTGCTTTCAGTGCCCTTTTGCAGACATTAGCAGGTATTCACGAGTTCTTTTCAGGTACTCGCGCTATGTTTTATAACTGCCTTGAATTCTCTTTTACAGAAAATTGCAGGTGTTCGCGAGCTCTCTTCAGGTACTCGCGTTATGTTTTATATGCCTGCTTTAAGTTCTGTTTTTGCAGAGGTTAGCAGGTGTTCGCGAGTTCTCTTCAGGTACTCGCGTTATAGATTCTTTTGCCTACTTTAAGTTCTTTTGCATAGATTTGCAGGTGTTCGTGAGTTCTATTCAGGTACTCGCATTGTAGTTTGCTTTACACCTGCTTAGAGTTCTCTTTTGCAGAGATTAGCACTTTTTGGCCCCTCTCTTCATGTACTCGCGCTATAGTAAATACCTGCTTAAGCTTTCTTTTGCAAAGGTTAGCAGGTGATCGCGAGTTCTCTCCAGGCACTCGCGTGTTCCTATCTCTTTCTGCATGCTCTAACTTTTGCCTTGCAGAAATTACCATATATTGGCAAAGCATGATCAGGTACTTGCAAAACTCTTCTCCTTTTTATAAGTGCCTTAACTCTTCTCCCTCGTAGAAGGAAGACAATTTGTGAAATACGGATCGCGATTTTCGTGGGTAAGTTCTACTTTTTCGAAGTTCTCTATGGAACTTGAAAAAGTGCGGGGATTATGTTTACCCAGAAAACGGCGATCCTCTACGAGGAGGCCTTTTTCACGGCGTTTTTATACATGACGCGCCCAGAATGGTAAGAAGGGACGACCTCCTCCTTCAGATCACCCAAGGCGTGTGGCCTCCGTCAGACCGCCCAGCAGGGGCGGCCTCCTCCGTCAGACCGCCCAGCAGGGGCGGCCTCCTCCGTCAGACCGCCCCGCATGGGCGGCCTCCTCCGTCAGGCCGCCCAACAGGGGCGGCCTCCTCCATCAGACCGCCCAGCAGGGGCGGCCTCCTCCGTCAGACCGCCCAGCAGGGGCGGCCTCCTCCGTCAGACCGCCCGGCAGGGGCGGCCTACTCCGTCAGACCGCCCGGCAGGGGCGGCCTCCTCCGTCAGACCGCCCGGCAGGGGCGGCCTCCTCCGTCAGACCGCCCAGCAGGGGCGGCCTCCTCCGTCAGACCGCCCAGCAGGGGCGGCCTCCTCCGTCAGACCGCCTAGCAGGGGCGGCCTCCTCCGTCAGACCGCCCGGCAGGGGCGGCCTCCTCCGTCAGACCGCCCGGCAGGGGCGGCCTCCTCCGTCAGACCGCCCGGCAGGGGCGGCCTCCTCCGTCAGACCGCCCGGCAGGGGCGGCCTCCTCCGTCAGACCGCCCGGCAGGGGCGGCCTCCTCCGTCAGACCGCCCGGCAGGGGCGACCTCCTCCGTCAGCCGCCCGGCAGGGGCGGCCTACTCCGTCAGACCGCCCAGCAGGGGCGGCCTCCTCCGTCAGACCGCCCTGCAGGGGCGGCCTCCTCCGTCAGACCGCCCAGCAGGGGCGGCCTCCTTCGTCAGACCGCCCAGCAGGGGCGGCCTCCTCCGTCAGGCCGCCCAACAGGGGCGGCCTCCTCCGTCAGGCCACCCAGCAGGGGCGGCTTCCTCCGTCAGACCGCCCAGCAGTAGCGGCCTCCTCCGTCAGGCCGCCAAGCCGGACGGCCTCTTCCTTCAGACCGCGCAGGTAGGGATCCAGTCACCGGCTCACCGGAGGTGACGACATCGACCCAGAGCCTATAAATAGGACCCTCGACCATGAACAAAGGACAGGCAAGTTGGGGGCAAAACTAGCGGCTAGAAACAGCCAGACCGCACCTAGCTGCGGCCTGTCCGAGCGACCTCAACAAACAGGCCGGGCGACCTCAACAAATAGGCCGGGCGGCCTCAACAAAGCAGCCCGGGCGACCTCAACAAACAGGCCGGGCGGCCTCAACAAAACAGCCTGGGCGACTTGTTTTTCTTATCTGTCTTCCTCTTGTACTCATTTCATTTCCATGTACTAAAAGTGGCAAGTTGTAAGACAGATTATTGAATAAAGGGAAAGCCCGTCGCAGGAGTGGCTTTTGCCGCGACGGGCGAAGTCTGGCCTCGCCGCAAGCTAGCGGCCCTCTCTTCTTCTCCCCTCTTCACTCGCGACTCAAGTAACCAGCTGCTCGCGGCCTCCTTTTCCCCCCGTTTCCTCGAGTAGATCGTGGATGTGCAATTTTGGATTCAACAATCAGGTTGTGTGATTTTTGGCCACAACACCTCTTCGAAATGAGCTCTGAGCCCTACATTCAATAGAGAACAAGTTTTTCCCAATATAGTTCATTTAGTGGTCGATATGCATTGAGTTGAAGTGGTAATGTAGGATTTAGCTCCAACTGACACCTAAACTTCAAACATCTATAACTTAGATTCGGATGTCCGGATTTTGCACAAAACACCTTTTTGGAAAGAGCTAAGAGCCATATATCTTAAGGGGAATAGGATTTACTCGATCAAGTTCATTTAGTGGTCGACGTATAGTGGATTGCAGTTGAAATGAGGGATTTTGCTCCAATTGGCACCTAAACTTCAAACATCCATAACCTTTGATCCGGTTGTCTGATTTTTGCCCACAACGCCTTTTCGGAATGAGATTGGAGCCTTACAACCAATGGATAACCAGTTTTACCCATTCCAGTTTATTTGTGGTTGAGCTACAGTGGGTTGTAGTGAAAATGAGAGATTTAGCTCCAAATGACGCTCAAACTTTAAACCGCAACAACTTTTGATCCGGTTGCCTGATTTTACCACACAGCACCTTTTCGAAATGAGCTTGTACACTACATTCATTGGAGCACATGTATTACACATTCTAGTTCATTTAGTTGTCAATATTTAGATCGTTGCAGCGGTAATGCAGAATTTCGCTCCAAATGACACCTAAACCTTCCAACAGGCATAACTTTTGATTTGTATGTTTGATTTTTGCCCACATCACCTTTTCGGAATATGCTCGGAGGCATACATCCAATGTAGCACAATTATAAACCCTTCCAGCTCACTTTAGTGGTCAATATATAGGGGGCTGCAATGGTGACGAGGGCTCCTCTTGACACATAAACTGTAACAGCCATAACTTTTGATCTGGTTGTCCGATTTTTGCGCACAATACCTTTTGGAAAAAGCTAGGAGCCTTACATCCAATGGAGAGCAAATTTTACCCATCCAGTTTAATTAGTGGTCAATATACAGCGGGTTTGTAATAAGGTATTTAGCTCGAAAGGAGACCTAAACTTCAAAGATCCATAACTTTTTATCCGGTTGTCCGATTTTCGCCCACAATACTTTTCCGTAATGAGATCGGAGCCCAAAATCCAATGGAGAGCGAACTTAACCCATTCAAGGTCGTTTAGAGGTCTATATACAGTGGGTTGTAGTTGTAATGCGAGATTTAGCTCCAAATGACACATAACTTTCAATATAAAAGAATTTTAGATGCGGTTTGTACTGAAAGTGAGAGATTTAGCTCCAAATGACACTCAAACTTTAAACAGCAATAACTTTTGATCTGTTTGTCTGATTTTACCCCCACAACACCATTTAGGAATGAGATCGGAGCCCTACAATCATTGAAGCATAAGTTTTATCCATTACAGTTCATTTAGTTGTCTATATTGAGCGGGTTGCACTGTTATTGGAAAATATAGCTCCAAATGACACCTAAACTTCAAACAGCAATAACTTTTTATCAGGTTGTGTGTTTTTTGCCCACAACACCTCTTCGAAATGAGCTCTCAGCCCTACATTCAATGGAGAGCAAGTTTTACCCAATGTAGTTCGTTTAGTGGTCGATATGCATTGAGTTGAAGTGGTAATGTGGGATTTAGCTCCAAGTGACACCTAAACTTCAAACAGCTATAACTTAGATCCGGATGTCCGGATTTTGCACAAAACACCTTTTTAGAAAGAGCTATGAGCCATACATCCTAAGGGGAATAAGATTTACTCGATCAAGTTCATTTAGTGGTCGACGTATAGTGGATTGTGTTGAGTCTGAAATCGCACCTCCGAAGGAAATCAGACGCTGCGGGCTGTCGATTACTTTTTAGTTAGGAAATCGAGACTGCTGGCAGCGGTCAATGCCAGACATCGCCCGTCACGGCAAATGCCACTCCTGTGATGGGTTTTCCTTTGATTGAAGAAAAGAGATTACAGCGGGCTGCAAGAGCAGAAAAGAAGAAGCAGGCCGGTTAGACAGGTCGCAAGACGGGAAACTCGAGACCGCAGCTCAAACAAGCAAGCTCCTGGATTCGATTGTGCGTGCCTTGGGAACGTCACCGCCCCCTATTTATAGGCTTGGGGGCCTGCCCGAACGGGTAGGGATAGAATAACCCCCTGAACGGGTACAGGAGAAATGCGCAGGTGGTGACGGGATACAAACAGGATAGAAGAGAGAAGCCAAGCGGCTTGGCAGCTTGCGCTTCCGATCTGTCTTGACCAGGGGCTGAAGATGCTGAGACCAAGACGATGATGCAACCCGGGCGGTCTCCGACTTGAGACCGCGGCTTGTCTTTTGGACTTGGTCTTGGTAGTCTCCATGGCGCAGCCCTGGCGGCCTCCGACTTGAGACCGCGGCTTGCCCTTTGAACTTGAGCTTTGCTGATCTTCAATCTTTGGAGGAGATCTGAATCATGTCAGACCGCCCGGCTTGTGCTGATTGGTGCTGATGGACATTGTTAAATCTGAACCGGGCTACTCGTATCCTCAGACCGCCCGGTCTGCGAAAAATGCTATTCGGAAGCGGTCTTCTGGGTAAACATAATCCCCGCATATTTTTAAATTCTGAGGAGATTTCGAAAATATTAGTTCTAGCCGGAGACCGCGTCGATCCTGTCTTGTGGGTTATAAATGTTCTGGAAGCTTCTATTTCCGCATAATTGCAACGCTATCACGAGTCACTATTCGCCCCTCGCGGTCAGAACTTTCCGACTAAACAGTCCAGTCAAGATGGTGGATCTTATGGCCCAATTCGAAAACCGCCAGAAGCCAGGTAAAGACCGCGGGAGAGATCGCCCCAAGGATAAAAAGAAGAGGAGGATGGCCCAGCCCGACAATACAATGACCATTGCCTCTTCGGGTAAGCCAACCGACCTGCCTCCTGTGCTGACAGTCGACTTATCGGCTAGGAATGATGCGGGTTGCTCGAACCTGCCCCCAGCTGATCCTCCTATCCTTTTTGATAAGACGACCAATCCACCCCATCCTCCAGACAAGACGGATCCGGAAGTCGCTATCCCGAAGGCCGACGGGGATGATTCTTTTAAAATTGAGATCACCCCTTCTGGCGTATACCACCTGAAGGTAAGAGATGAAGGGGGTGAAATGGTTGACTCCCCCAAACCGTCCGGCCAGCAGAACCCAGTAGTGAACATTGAGGACAGCCCGGTTTCCTCAAAACAAGCAGGCCAGGACTCGACCAAGAAGAGGAAAACAGCTGAGTCAACGACGGACAGGCTTCTGAAAAAACTGAAGAGCCTAAAGGCCAAAAATAAAGCGGCTTCCAGAAAACCGGGAGCGGATAGCCTGCAAGGCAAGTCGCGCGACAAAGTAGTTCCGGAGGGAGTAATCACTCCTTTGCCCAAGTCGAGCGACCAGGTCCACACCGATGCGCACAGTATCTCTGTAAGTGATATCATAAGGGACTTGGATTCCCTCCAGAAGTAAGACGATCTATTGAGAACTTCTTCTGACCTGCAGGCCGCTGATCCCCCTGAAAAGAAGGAGGCCGCCCTGGCTGAGGATGCGACAAGTTTTAGGGAGGCAGGCCGAGCTGAGGATGCGACCAGAATTAAGAAAGCCGCGCCGGCTCCTAAAGATTCTGTGATGACCGGGCTTCGGCTTATACAAGCGAAGGCGGAGAAAGTAAGAGATCAGCTTATCAGGCCACCACCACCGCCGCCTAATCTTCTGTTGCAAGGTAAAGGGGTCGCGGATTACCGCCCTATTCGTTTTTTCAAGACGCGGTCTCGAAACAAGTCGCCCGACTTGTTGCTGAACCCGTCACCAAGCTTCTTTCCCTCCACTGCTCAATTTTCTGCTTCCAAGCGGAGGCAAAGCGAGAGATCGTAGAGAGAACAATGCCGAAAGATCGATTCCGAGCAAGCAAAGCGATCTATCCGCCCAAATTTTACCCGAACTATTGCGGATTGTAAGCGAGGAGAATTTGGAAAAAGCGGTCCTCTTTTGATTTTCCCCCTGTTATATGAAATTATATTTTACCGACCTTTTTTGATTGTCTTTTTCATTGCAGATGGCCGTGATTCTATTCCGAAGCCGGGCGAACTGGTTACCTATCTCCCCCGCTGGGTTCATCCTTCCTGAATTCCTCAGTGAACCCGGATACCCGGATGGAGGAGGAGGTATCCGGGCTCCAAAAGAATTTCGAAATCCTCAAGCAACAAATGAGAACCCTCGAAGAGCGAGAGAAAGCCGCTCAGGATGAAAAAGTCGTGATGCGGGCTGAGTTGGAAGCTGAGCGAAGAGAAAACCGAGCTGCGCTGGAGGCCGAAAGGAAGGAACGCCGGGAAAAGAGAAGGTGCAGCAAGAACAGATCGCTGTGTTGACCGCCCGGCTAAACAGGGGAAAGAAGGAGATCCACAGGCTCGAAGTGGACTGTGCCTACTACAGGGAAAAGTACCTTCATCTGACGAGGGGAGTCAGTGGAAGTCGGCGTCCCCTTAATACTGCTGATGAAGGTCGGCGTGGATCAAACTGCCCGGCCATTGGGACGAGCTCAACTCTTCCAGCGGCTAGGATAATCCATCCTGTTGTTAATGCAAATGAGACCGAAGCTGTTGAATCTGAAATCGCACCTCCGAAGGGAATCGGAGGTTGCGGGCTGCCGGTTACTGTTTAGTTAAGAAAATTGGGACCGCATGGAGCGGTCAAGGCCAGACTTCGCCCGTCACGGCGAATGCCACTCCTGTGACGGGCTTTCCTTTGATTAAGAAGAAGCGGTTACAGCGGGTTACAAGTGCAGGAAAGCAAAAGCCGGCCGGTCAGACAGGTCGCAAGACGGGAAACTCGAGATCGCAGCTCAATCAAGCGAGCTCCTGGATTCGAGTGTGCGTGTCTTGGGAACATCGCCGCCCCCTATTTATAGGCTCGGGGGCCTTCCCGAACGGGAAGGGATAAAATAACCGCCTGCCCGAGTACAAGAGAATCGTGCAGGCGGTGACGGGATACAGAAAGGAGAAAAGAAAGAAGTCGCGCGGCTTGGCGGCTTGCGCTTGCGGTCTGTCTCGTAGAGGGGCCGAAGATGCTATGCCCAAGGCGATGATGCTACCCGGGCGGTCTCCGACTTGAGACCGCGGCTTGTCTTCTTGGACTTGGTCTTGCTGATCCTCACGGCGCAATCCGGGCGGCCTCCGACTTGAGACCGCGACTTGCACTTGGGACTTGGACCTTGCTGGTCTTCATGGCGCAACCCGGACGGCCTCCGACTTGAGACCGCGGCTTGCACTTGGGACTTGGACCTAGCTGGTCTTCATGGTGCAACCCGGACAGCCTCCGACTCGAGACACCGGCTTGCCTTTTGTATTTGGGCTTTGGTAGTCTTCAATACTCGGAGGCGATCTGAATCATGTCAGACCGCCCGGTCTGTGCTGGTTGGTGCCGATGGACCTTGTAAAACCTGAATCGGGCGACTTGTTTCCGTAGACCGCCCGGTCTGCGAGTAATGCTATTCGGAAGCGGTCTTCTGGGTAATCATAATCCCCGCATATTTTCAAATTCTGAGGAGATTTCGAAAATATTAGTTCTAGCCGGAGACCGCGCCGATCTTGCCCTGTGGGTTATAAATGTTCTGGAAGCTTCTATTTTCGCATAACTGCAACGCTATCACGAGTCACTACTCGCCCCTCGCGGTTAGAACTTTCAGACTGAACTGTCCAATCATGATGGTGGATCTTATGGCCCAGTTCGAAGGTCTCCAGAAGCCAGGTAAAGACCGCGCGGGAGATCGCCCGAAGGATAAGAAGAAGAAAAAGAATACACAGCCCGACAACACAGTGACTATTGCCTCCACGGGTAAGCCAGCCGACCTGCCTCCCGAGCTGACAGTCGACTAGAAATGAAGCGGGTTGCTCGAACCCGCCCCCAGCTGATCCTCCTGCCCTTTCTGATAAGGGAACCAACCCGCCCCCTCCTCCGGACAAGACGGACTCGGAAGCCGCCGTCCCGAATGCCGATGGGGACGATTCTTTTAAAATGGATGTCCTTCCCTCTGGCGTATTCCACCTGAAGATAAGAGATGAAGGGGGAGAAGCGGTTGACTCCCCTAAGCCGAGCGACCAGCAGGGCCTAATAGTGAACATTGAAGACAGCCCGGTTTCCCCAAAACAAGTCGGCCTGAAGTCGACAAAGAAGAGGAAAAAAGATGAGTCCACGACGGACAAGCTTCTGAAAAGGGTGAAGGGCCTAAAGGCCAAAAACAAGGCGGCTTCCAGGAAACCGGGGGCGGGTAGCCTGCAAGGCAAGTCGCGCGAGAACGAAGTTTCGGAGGGCGTAATTACTCCTTCACCCAAGCCGAACGACCAGATCCACACCGATGCGCACATCATCTCTGTAAGTGATATCATCAGGGACTTGGATTCCCTCCAGAAACAAGACGACCTATTGAGATCTTCTTCCGACCTGCAGGCTGCTGACCCCCCTGGAAAGAAAGAGGTCGCCCTGGCTGAGGATGCGACCAGCATTAAGGAGGCAGGCCTGCCTGAGGTTGCGACTAGAACCGAGAAAGCCGCACCGGCTCCTGAAGATTTTGTGATGACCGGGCTTCGGCTTATGTAAGCGAAGGCGGAGAAAGTAAGAGATCAGCTTGTCAGACCGCCACCTCCGCCGCCTAATCTTCTTTTGCAAGGTAAAGGGGTCACGAATTACCGCCCTGTTCATTTTTTCAAGACGCGGTCTCGAAATAAGTCGCGTGACTTGTTGTTGAACCCGTCACTAAGCTTCTTTCCCTCCGCTGCTCAATTTTCTGCTGCCAAGCGGAGGCAAAGAGAGAAATCGTGGAGAGAACATCGCCGAAAGATTGACACCGAGCAAGCAAAGCGATCTATCCGCCCGAATTTAAACCGAACTACTGCGGCTTGTAAGAGAGGAGAATTCGGAAAGAGCGGTCTTCTTTTGATAATCCTCCTGTTATATGAAGTTGTATTCGGCCGACCTTTTTGACTGTCTTTTTCATTGCAGATGATCGTGATTCCATTCCGAAACCGGGCGAACTGGTGACTTATCTCCCTCCACTTGATCCACCTTTGTCGAGTTCCTCGATTATTCCAGATACCCAGATGGAGGATGAGATGACCCGTCTTCAAAGGAACTTCAAAACCCTCACGAAGCCGTTGAGGGCCCTTGAGGTCCGGGAGAAAGCCGCTCAGGAGGAAAAAGTTGCACTGCGGGCTGAAATGGAAGCTGAGAGGAGAGAGAACCGAGCTGCGCTGGAGCCGAACGGAAAGAGCGTCGGGATAAGGAGAAGGCGCAGCTGGATCAGGTGGCCGCACTGACCGCCCGACTTGACAGAGGGAAGAAGGAGATCCACAAACTTGAGGGGGACTGTACCTACTACAGAGACAAATTCCTTCAACTGACAAGGGAGGCCAGCGGAAGTCGGCGTCCTCTTAATGTAGGTGATGAAGGTCGGCGTGGGTCACGCCGCCCGGATGCTGGGACGAGCTCGACTCTTCCAGTAGCCGGGAGGATCCACCCTGTTGCTAGTGCAAATGAGCCCGCAGCGGCCTTACCTACTCGCGTGATCTCGACTGCACGAGTAGAGAGGGATGCCGCGCGGCTTCATAGCATGATCAATCACCTCAATCACAACATTAATCAGATGCAAGGGACTGTTCTTCAGATCGGAGACCATGTCGCGCGACTTCATAGAGAAGATGCGCCGAGCGATGCTCGCCAGTGATAAGCGGTTTTAAGACAATCATTTGTAATACTCTATTCGGTCCTTTGGACAACTTAACTTCTTGAGCTTGATTTCATGACATTCGGTCTGCCTTTCAGACCGTTCGGTCTGTGTATTTGAACGTGCTTTATATTCTTCTTTCGTATGTTGGTTGATGCCTGTGAATTGCTTGTTTCTGTTGCTTCTTTAATCCGCCTGCTTAAATTTTACTTGTGGTTTTATGAATTAGCCTTGTATAGAAATGTGCCCGCACAGGTTGATTAGTCTAGCCGCGATTTGACCTTTGCTAAATGCAGATCACCCGTTCTTATAAGTAGCGCCTTTCCGAAGACCTTTTTACCAGAATTTCAAGATGGGAGCAAAGCGCCAGCCGAAGCGACATGCGAAGACATCTGCTACCCGCTCCGAAGCCGCTCTAGCGTTCCATTCGGCAGACCTTGAGGAATGTCGTCTGACCAAAGCCGAATTGGATGAGTTTGTTGAGAAGCACATGGTTGATAGTCCGCTGCTCGCGCGACTTCCGCTCCGCGAAGAGCGGATGAACTCTTCTGGACCGAAACAAATTGCAATCCCAATCGATCATTTTGATTGCGACTTCAAGCTCCCCATATCAATCGAGCTCGCCATGGTCTTTGACCACTATGGAGTTGTCCCCGGCCAAATCTCCCCTAACTCGATGGCCGGGATTTGCAGCTTCATTTCATATCTGCGGTCTGAGAGAGTCCGCTTCTCTATGGACCTCTTTAGAAAGATATTCTCGGTGCGGGCTATCCCAGACTCCGAGTCGAATGTGTTCAAGGGCAACCTCTACTTTGGTTGTCGGGGGTTGAAGATGGTCAACCTCGCGAATAAGGTCACGGCCTGGTCGGAGATGTATTTGATATTCGAAGGCCGACTAGGCCTACTGAATCCAAACCCGCAGGTGCGGCCAGAGGAGGCCTTCCAGGAGATCGCCATAAGTAAGATCGAGAAGAAGACCTGCCTGCTTCTTGAGAATGAGCGGCTTAATGTGAGCCACTACATTCCGCTGCTCGCCGAGTTGGAGAACGTCCGGCCTGAAGATAGTAAGTTTTTCTTCAATCCGCTTCCTGCTTAGATGTTGAGTGCACGGTCTCTTGTTCTGACCCTTTTCTCTTCTGTAGCCGAGGCCATTGTCCCCAAAAACAAGCCGGTCACCCCGGCCGGCTTGATCCTAACTCAGAGCGAGAAGAGACAGAGATAGGTCAAAAACAAGCCGCTGCTATCCGATGTGGAGGATTCGACCTCCTCGGGCGACTTCTCTGCCCTCCGTTCCTTCAGCAAGGTGAAGGATTTAAAAGGCCGCACGGTCTTGACCTGGCATTCGGACGGTGATAGCGTCCAGATCTCTACTGCGCTCCCCCACTGGGCGAATGAGAAGTCGGGCTGGCATGCTGAGGCCGCCAGCATTGCCATGTTTGGCTGATGAAACTTCAGGCAATTGAGGAAGATCCCCAAGGAGGAGCTCGCCCGGGAGGCCGCGCGGGTTGGAGCTGAGAGCCTCATCACCAACGTCTTCATGGGGATGACCTTCAAAAGATTAATCAGAGCAAATGGTCATCTAGAGAAGGAAAATGCCGAATTGAAGAAAGAAGTCGCGCGGCTAAAGGAGGCCGAGTTGGTAAGTTATCACCTGGCTAGCCATCTTTCTGTTTTTCATAGACCGTGCGATCTCTTACCGTTATTCTTTCTTACAGACAAAGTATGATGAGACCGATCCGGTCTATCAAGAAGAACTTTTCCCCCATGTCGCCGAGGGAATCGATAATGCTTTTAACCGCCTGTGAGAGCTCGGAGGGCCTGCGCCCGATTATGAGCATTTCACTTTTTCTGATGCCTATCCGACTTTACAAAAGAAACTAGAGAAGATCAGGCGGAAGGACAAAGGAAAGAAGAAAGTTGATGGGTCTAGTTCGGAGGAAAGCGATGACGAGGATGATGAAGTTGAAGAGCCTGCTGCGGCTAAGGATGGTGAGAGTAGCTCGGGCTCTGAGTCCAGCGATTCTGAGGAAGAGGCCGAGCGCAAGTCGGGCGAGCTGAACAGCTCGCCTTCATCGGGCAGCGAGAGCTACTCTCCCGATGTTTCGATTGGAGGCAACGAACATTCGAGTGCTCCTGCATCTAAGAAGCTCAATTCGGATGATAAATAGTTGTATTTTGTTTTTATTTTGGATAGCCGACAGTTTGATTCTGTTATCCGGTCGGTTAAAACACAATGTAAAAATATTTTGACAATGAAAATGGAAAGTTTTTACCTGTCTTGCCGTTTACTTTCTGCGACTTACTTGTGATTGTTTACGATTTCTTTCTGCTTTGGATAATTAACTCTCTTCTAGCCAAGCCGTGCGGCTTAATAATGACCCAGTCAGTTCGGGTACTGAACCTTCAAAATTCCGATAGCCATTCGAACGCTATAAATCCTATTCGGGCGGCTTGTTCATGTGATCCCAACTCAGCAAACGCCATATAACCCGGAAGAATACCAGTCATTCACATTCGGTAAATAATTCGATGCGGTTATAATATATAGTCGGGCGGACAGGAATTCGAAGTTTCTAGGTTCTTAATATGAATACCCTGAATTAGCCGAATGTAAGTTTAAGTCGCTGCAATAGTTACACTCTAACTGTAAATTGTGCGACTTGAATATATCTCAGATGATTGGATGTCTCTGTATATATGAATCCAAGCCGCGCGGTTACTTTCCGGTCTTACATAAGTGCTTCGCAAAAATAGAGAATACCGATCAAAAGAAAACAATCAACAAGCTGTGAATTCAATATTGAGCTCGAACGACTCGTAATTCAGTTTTCTGAAAGTTCCACTCTTGAACATAAGATTTAACTGAATAAATCTGTGCGATCTGTTTTTAACCCGAGCGGTTAATGTAATGATCTCTATCATAATTACTTTCCATGTGAAGAGCCCATTTCTACCCGAACGGATAGAACTAATACTCATGTAGAATGATAAATTATAAATCGGATGATAAGACCGATCGGTCATGATTATGCTTGATATCCCGATACCTGCCTTGTGGTATTTTATAATATCCTGCTCATTTTAAACCGATCGGCTTAATAGTCAAACCGTCCGATAATTATGGTACCTGCTTATTTCAAACCGTCCGGTTAAAAACCAGGCTGCCTGATATCTTTGGTACCTGCTTATTTCAAACCGCTCGGTTTAGGCATCAAGCCGACCAGTTTGTGATGTACCTATAAAAAATCCAGTTTTTTTCTCCCGAATGGTCTAGAGTGACCATATGAGAAAATTTCCTGTGATGAAACAAGTAATGACTACAGACTCAGATGACAAAGTGGGCAGGTGGGCCTAGGCGGCGAACATTGCTTTCCTCAAGTGGTCATAAGAGCGGTAGAAACAAAGAAAAGACAAGTACAGACCCAGATGACCAAGTGGGCAGGTGGGCCTAGGCGGCGAACATTGCTTTCCTCAAGTGGTAATAAGGGCTGTAAGCGACTCAACTGCTCTCTTGCCTAGGGCTAAAAGCCGAGTTGATCAATTGGGCAGGTGGGCCTAGGTGGCGAACATTGCTTTCCTCAGAGAGATCAACTCAGTTGTGGGTCCCGCTTAGGCATCGCTTGAGAGTACCTAGGAGTATTCGATGGTCACAGACTAAGATGATCGGTTGGGCAGGTGTGGTTATGCCTCGGGGGATATACCGACATTGCTTTCCTCAGAAAGATCATCAAAGCTGTAACTATATCCCTCTCGAGGCATGATAAAGCCAACATTCACCTAGACCTCCCTTGATGCAGGGGTGTGTCGGATATCAGCCGGGATCCAAGGTTCCGAAGACCACCGCATGGGAATTGGCAAGCTACCACTACACGTGTGCGAAAACTCCCTGCTACACATGATCTTTGTGGTTTTACGCTAATGACTACAATCCGAGGGGGTTCGAGCAGAACTTGGCGATGTCTCCGCGGTTCAGTGAGGATGATATATAAGAAAGTGTAAAAAAGAACCATCAGACATGGGGAAGTGTCAGTATGGGGCTTCTCATTAAAATATCCAAAAAATGCAAGAAAGTAAAGAAGATATTTTAAGGATAGAATCGTTTAAGATCGTCACTGCTCCAGGTGCGTGAGATGTTTTCTCCTCCGCTTGTCTGAAGGCGGTAAGCCCCGCTTTTTAGTACTTCCTTGATGATGAAAGGTCTGGCCCAATTGGGATTCAGCTTTTCGACGTTGCCTGTTCTGGCTGCTGCATCAACTTTCTTTAGCACAACGTCTCCGACTTCAAAATGTTTTACCCCGACATTCTTGTCAAAGTACTTCGCCATTCTCCTTTTAACTTCTTCTTCCCTGATTGTTGCCTCGTCCTGAAGCTCTTCGATCAGATCCAGACTATACTTGATAGCTTCATCATTGTCTTCTATCCATGCTTCTCCTCCCTACTTTGCATACACAACTCTTGGAGTGATCACCTCAAATTCTACAGGAACAACAACCTCTGAGCCATGAGATAATTTGAATGGTGTCTCCCCCGTAGCTGAAGATGGAGTAGTGCGAAGAGTCCAAAGGATGGAAGGAAGTTGGTCTGCCCAATTTCCTCTTTGATTCAAGATCCTCTTCATCAGAAGCTGTTGGATCTGCCTATTTGCGGCTTCTACCTGGCCATTCGTTCTCGGATGATGCAGAGAAGAGAACCGAAGGTCAATCCCAACCTGATCACAGAAGGTTATCATCTATGAATTGTTAAACTGCGGACCATTGTCAGTGACGATTGCTAGCGGAATTCCATGTCGGCAGACTATCTCTCCCCAGATGAAGTTTCTGATAACTTGGGTTGTAGTTTTCGCCAATGCCTTCGCCTCAATCCACTTGCTGAAGTAGTCAATCATTACAATAATAAAGCGACGCTGGCCGCTGGCTATTGGGAAGGGTCCGATAAGATCCATCCCCCAAATTGCAAAGGGCCATGTCGCAGTTATTGATCTGAGCGACTGAGCGGGCAGATGTTGGAGAGGAGCAAACTTTTAACACTGAACACATTGCTTGGCAAATGCTTCAGCATCCTTCCTCATGGTTGGCCAGAAATATCCCAGCCTTAAGATTCTCTTCTCCAGAGTCTTTGCTCCTGAATGGCTACCACACTCCCCGGAATGAACCTCCTGAAGTATGGTTGGGATTTCATCCTCGGAAACACATCATGTTGAGGGAGAGATTAAAGTCTTCCTGTAGAGAATTCCCGCTATCAGATAATAGTATGCCGCTTTCCTTCTGAATCTTCTTTTATCTTTGATGGAATGATGGAACTCCCCTTTTGACAAAAACAGCTCGTAAGGGTCCTTCCACGAAGGATTATGATCAATTTGCATGAGTTCCGCTTCATCTGTTGCCGGATGGAAAAGTTCAAAGGTCACTCCCCCGGATGGAAGACCGAACTTGACAACTCATCTGCTTCCTTATTTTGTGTCCTTGGAATATGCTCGATAATGAATGACTTGCATCTTCCGATTTCCTTTTTGGCTAATAGCAGATACTTCCTCAGAATCGGCTCCCTTGTCTCATAATTCCCCAAGACCTGAGAGGCCATTACTAATGAATCGGTTCTAACATGTACATGTTCTATGCCCAGCTCTTTTGCAAGTCTCAGCCCAGCTAGATGTGCTTCATATTCTGTCTGATTATTTGTAACTAGAAAGAAGAATTTGATAGCTTGCTCTAGCCTGATGCCATTTGGACTGATTAAAACTACACCGGCTCCCACAGAGTTTTTACCAGAAGCCCCATCCACATAAATGACCCAAGCCAAAGGAGATTGCACCACCTGTTCAGGACTAGGTTCTGCTGTATCCACCAAGAAATCTGCCAAGACTTGGGCTTTGATTGCTGTTCGGGGGATGTATGATATTTCAAACTCGCTTAATTCAATTGCCCATTTAGCCAGCCTCCCTGAATGATCTGGTTTTTCAAGAATGCTTCTCAAAGGATGATCTGTAATTATTTGAATAGGATGTGCCTGAAAATAAGGACGGAGCCTCCGCGATGACATAACCAAATCCAAAGCTAGCTTTTCCAAGATCGTATATCTGGTCTCCGCATCTTTGAGGATATGGCTGACATAGTAGATTGAAAATTGTTTCCTCTTTTCTTCCCGAACGAGGACAGAACTTACCGCATCTGGGCCGACTCCCAAATATAAGAATAATATTTCCCCCTCGCGGGGACTTTGGAGTAGCGGAGTTGAAGTCAACTGTACTTTTAGCTGCTCGAAAGCCCTGTTGCACTCCTCGCTCCATTCAAACTTTGATCCTCCCCGCAGTATTTTAAAGAATGGGGCACTTTTATCTCTTGATTTGGAGATAAACCTGCTCAATCCTGCCAATCTTCCTCCAAGCTGCTGAACTTCCTTGGTATTTTGAGGAGGGGTCATATCAAGAATGGCCTTCACCTTATCTGGGTTTGGTGCAAGGCCATTAGGAGAGAGATGCCCGAGAAACTTTCCTTTGTTTGCCCCAAACACACATTTCAATGGGTTTAATTTTAACTTGAACCTCCGTAGAGTAGCGAACGTCTCTACGAGGTCTTTCAAGTGCAATGAAAATGTTTTACTTTTTAGAAGGAGATCATCAACGTAAACTTCGAGGTTCCTGCCTTTTTGATGCTTAAAGATGGTATCCATCATTCTTTGATATGTTGCGCCTGCATTTTTAAGACCGAAGGGCATTACGAGATAACAGTAACACCCATCATTTGTGATAAATGAGGTGTGCGGGAT
Organism: Dactylorhiza incarnata; assembly: GCA_033032865.1. Taxonomy (NCBI): domain Eukaryota; kingdom Viridiplantae; phylum Streptophyta; class Magnoliopsida; order Asparagales; family Orchidaceae; genus Dactylorhiza; species Dactylorhiza incarnata. Next base: position 106,080 of record JAWHQI010000201.1, on the reverse strand, counting down.
GTCAGGTTTGTGCATTTTAATTTGATGGTACCCAGAGAAAGCATCAAGAAAACTCATAAAATCATACCCAACCGCGGAATCAACTAAGACATCTATCCGAGGCAGAGGGTAGCAATCTTTGTGACATGCTTTATTAAGATTGGTGAAGTCTACGCACATGCGCCACTGCCCACCGGATTTCTTAACCATTACAACATTCGACATCCACGTGGGATATTGAATTTCAGAAATAAAGCATGCTTTCAGGAGTTTGGCAACCTCCTCTCTGATGGGCAACGCCAGCTTGGTTGCCACTTCTCTCTTCTTTTGCTGGACGGGCTTGAACTCAGGAGATATGTTCAGATGATGACAAGCCACGTCCGGATCCACTCCTGGCATATCCTCCGCCGACCAGGCGAAGACATCCAGGTTCTCCAAAAGGCAGGAGATCAGCTCCACTTTCTCCTCCTCCAGCAACTCAGCATTGATGACTAGCTTCTTTTCTTCCCCTTTAGCAATAGGAACCTCTTGGGTCGCCTGGGCAGGTTCCAGGTGAGCCCCTTCTCGATCTTTTCCTTCCTCAGCAGCCCTTGAGGATTCAGCAATTTCTAGAACTTCCGTCGTGGCCTTGGGAAGTGAAACGTCGGTGATCATGTTGACATTTCGGACGTAACACTCCCGAGCTACCTTTGGGTTGCTTCTGACCAGATACTGCCTTCCTTCGGCAGCGAACTTAAGAGCAAGGTGAAAGGTGGACACTACTGCCCTGTATGCATTAAGAATCGGCCTCCCGAAGATGGCGCAGTAGTTGCTTGGGGCATCCACCACCATGAAATCGATTAGCTTTATCACTCCCCCAAGAGAGACCAGGAGCTTCACTGAACCCTCCACTTCTTTCTTCTCCCCCGAAAAGCCATAGAGGGGCCCATCGGTGGAAAGCAGAGGCTTTCCAGTTTTCAGGGCTTCGAAGGTTGGGCAGAACAGGAGATTGACAGAGCTGCCTGTGTCAATCAATATCTTGTGAACAGTATAATTCTCGATGATGGCTTTGATGACCACCGCATCATCGAAGGGATTGGCATTTGGAGGAAGGTCATCCTGACCAAAGGTGACAATGGTGCTTTCAGGGGGAAAATTTGTAGTTGCCGCCACTTCTTGTTTCAGAACCCTCGCAATGATGGATTTGCGAGATGACTCTACTCCAGCCCCTCCATGGATACAATAGATGTCCCCCAAGACATCATTGACTTCGATGCATTCAGCGGAAGGATGGATGTCTCCATAGCAGCCGGCGTCTTCAACGTCGGCGCATTCCCAGGTTACCTCCACTGTTTCTTTATCTTTTTTCTTCTCGACGGCTGGCTCAGCAGTTGCCTCCTTCCGAACTAGACCCCGGAGCTTTCCTTATCCCAGGAGCCTCTCTATCAGCAAGCGAAGGGCCCGACAGTCTTCGGTCAGATGCCCTCCCTCTTTATGATATTCACAGTGCAGATTCAGATTTCGATTGCGAATATCCGACTTCAGAGGAGCATGCCTTTTGAAATCTGGCCTTTTCTGGAGGATCTGGACCACTTCGCCAATGGTGACATTTAAGGGAGTCAATGACTCTTGCGAGTCATCATATTGAATGGATGGAATGACTGGAGGTGGCTGTGCGGTATACTGTGGCAAGTATACCGGCATGATTTGTGGAAGAGGAACGGATGGAGCCGGAGCGATGGCCAACGGCGGTTTCTGATCCTGAAACCGTTGATGGCCAATAAAGGGTTGTTTATTTTTGTATTTTCTTCCCCTCTGGGAACGGGGTTCAAAGTGGGACTGGTTTGATGGTAGATGGTGAAAGGACGGATTAAACTGCTCCTTGTCGCTTACCAGCTTTGCGACATAACCAGGATTGCTCTTTTCTCCTCTAATGAACATATTTGCCAAACTTATCATTTCCTGATAAGTCCTTGGCTCCCTTATATTTGCTTCAAATTTTAGGGGGCCCTCTCTCAAACCATGAATGAGGGAAACACTATATAGCTCTGGATCCACGTTCTGAACTTCCATGATCTCCTTCTGGAACCGGTCTACGAAACGGGCCCACGTTTCATCTTCCCGCTGCTTTATATCGAAAAGGGCCGCCGGGCCACTTTTCCTCTTCCTTGAAGTAGAGAATCTCAGCAGAAATTCCCTGCGTAGCTCGGCAAAACAACTGATCGATCTGGGGTGCAACCCATAGAACCACTCCCTTGCTTGTCCTTCAAAGGAGGTCACAAGGAGTTTGCACTTGGTTGCATCACTTAGGGTCCTAAGAGCAATGGCTGACTCGAAGGCTTGTAAATGAACAGTGGGATCAGTTTCTCCATTGAAAGCCGGCAGACGAGGCTCTCTGAAATTATTCGGGGCTGGCTCCCCCCGGACTTCATCCACGAAGGGAGAAGTTTCTTCAACATCTTCATATAGAGGAGCAGGATAGTAAGCCACCGGAGCTGCCGCTACTCGCGGACAAGCCGCCTGGTAGGAGGACTGGGCAGCAGCTTCTGACGGGTAGGAGTGATGAACAGCAACCTAAGGCGGGTAGGAGAAATGGGTTGCACCCTCTTGCGGGTAAGAAAGGCGGGCAGCATGAGAAGCCGCCTCCTGGAAATCAAGGACTCGAGCCGGCATGCTGTGCGCGGCTTCCTGGTAGAAGTTTTGTCTGGCCGCAAAACCTTCTTGATGGGGTTGGAAGTTAGCGGGTTGTGGTAGCGGGTAAGGAGGAGGCGGAGGAGGGACCGGAGTCACCGCCTGATTAACCGCGGCCTGTTGTGGAACTAACCGCTCGGTTAATAGGGCCAAAGTCTGACTGATTGCGTCCAACCGCTGATCAGTCGCCTTCTGAGCCCGCTCAGCTTCTCTTCTGGATTGCTCCAAGGCTTCCCACAAAGAGACTTCACTGTGATCGGAGCGGTCTCCAAGGGGGAACTGACGGTCTGACATTGTAGCAAGGATTTCACCGACAATCCGCGATCTGATGGTTGCGTGTTTTTGTTGAATCCGAAATCGCACCTCCGAAGGGAATCGGAGGCTGCGGGCTGCCGGTTACTGTTTAGTTAAGAAAATTGGGACCGCTGGCAGCGGTCAAGGACAGACTTCGCCCGTCACGGCGAATGCCACTCCTGTGACGGGCTTTCCTTTGATTATGAAGAAGCGGTTATAGTGGGTTACAAGTGCAGGAAAGCAAAAGCCGGCCGGTCAGACAGGTCGCAAGACGGGAAACTCGAGACCGCAACTCAAACAAGCGTGCTCCTGGATTCGAGTGTGCGTGTCTTGGGAATATTGCCGCCCCCTATTTATAGGCTCGGGGGCCTGCCCGAAAGGGCAGGGATAAAATAACCGCCTGCCCGGGTACAGGAGAATCGGGCAGGCAGTGATGGGATACAGAAAGGAGAAAAGAAAGAAGCCGCGCGGCTTGGCGGCTTGCGCTTGCTGTCGGTCACGTAAAGGGGCCGAAGATGCTGTGCCCAAGGCGATGATGCTACCCGGGCGGTCTCCGACTTGAGACCGCGGCTTGTCTTCTTGGACTTGTCTTGCTGATCCCCACGGCGTAATCCGGGCGGCCTCCGACTTGAGACCACGGCTTGCACTTGAGACTTGGACCTTGCTGGTCTTCATGGCGCAACCCGGACGGCCTCCGACTTGAGACCGCGGCTTGCACTTGGGAGTTGGACCTTGCTGGTCTTCATGGCGCAACCCGGACGGCCTTTGACTCGAGACACCGGCTTGCCTTTTGTATTTGGGCTTTGGTAGTCTTCAATACTCGGAGGTGATCTGAATCATGTCAAACCGCCCGGTTTGTGCTGGTTGGTGCTGATGGACCTTGTAAAACCTGAACTGGGCGACTTGTTTTCGCATACCGCCCGGTCTGCGAGTAATGCTATTAGGAAGCGGTCTTCTGGGTAAACAGAAGCGGTCTTGCCTGCTCGCGTGATTCCTGTAGCGCGAATAGAGCGAGATGCCGCGCGGCTTCATAGCATGATCAACCACCTCAATCATGGTATGAATCAGATGTAAAGGACTATTCTTCAGATCGGCGAGCATGTTGCGTGACTCCACAGAGAAGATGCGCCGAGCGATGCCCGCTAGCGACGAGAGGTTTTTAGACAATTATTTGTAATATTTTATTCGGTCCTTTGGACGACTTAACTGCTTGTGCTTGATTTTATGACATTCAGTCTGTTTCTCAGACCGCTCGGTCTGTGTATTTGAATGTGCTTTACTTTCTTCCTTTGTATGTTGATCGATGCCTACGAATTGCTTTATAATCCGAGCGGCTTATTTCTGTTGTTTCTTTAAACCGCCTGCTTGGATTTTACTTGTGGTTTGTTCCTAATGAATTAGCTCTGTATAGCAATGTGCCCGCGCGGGTTGATTAGGCTAGCCGTGATTTGACCTTTGCTAAATGCAGATCACCCATCCTTATAAGTAGCGCCTTTCCGAAGACCTTCTCACCTGAATTTCAAAATGGGAGCAAAGCGCCAGCCGAAGCGACCTGCGAAGACATCTGCTACCCGATCTGAAGCCGCTTCAGCGTTCCATTCAGCAGACCTTGAGGAATGCCGTCTGACCAAAGCCGAACTGGATGAGTTTGTTGAGAAGCACATGGTAGGTAGTCCGCTGCTCATGCGACTTCCGCTCCGTGATGAGCAGATGAACTCCTCTGGACTGAATCAAATCGCAATCCCAATCGATCTCTTCGATTGCGGCTTCAAGTTCCCCATATCGATCGAGCTCGCCATGGTCTTCGACTACTACGGAGTTGTCCCCGGCCAAATCTCCCCCAACTCGATGGCCGGGATTTGCATGTTCATTTCATATCTGCGGCCTGAGAGAGTCCGCTTCTCCATAGACCTCTTTAGAAAAATGTTCTCGGTGCGGGCTATCCTAGACTCCGAGTCGAACGTGTTCAAGGGCCACCTTTACTTCGGCTATCGGGGGTTGAAGATTGTCAACCTCGCGAATAAGGTCACGGCCTGGTCGGAGAGGTATTTGATATTTGAAGACCGACTCGGCCTACTGAATCCGAACCCGCAGGTGCGGCCTGAGGAGGCCTTTCATCAGATCGCCATCAGCGAGATCGAGAAGAAGACCTGCAAGCTTCTTGAGAATGAGCGGCTTAATGTAAGCCACTACATTCCGTTGCTTGCCGAGTTAGAGAATGTCCGGCCTGAAGATAGTAAGTATTTCTTCAACCCGCTTCCCGCTTCGATGTTGACCGCACAGTCTCTTGTCCTGACTCTTTTACTTCTCTTTTGAAGCTGAGGCCATTGTCCCCAAAAACAAGCCGGTCAGCCCAGCCGGCTTGATCCTAACTCAGAGCGAGAAGAGACGGAGACAGGGCAAAAACAAGCCGCAGCTATCTGATGGGGAGGATTCGACCTCCTCAGGCGACTTCTCTGCCCTCCGTTCCTTTAGCAAAGTGAAGGACTTGAAAGGCCACACGGTCTTGACCTGGTATCCGGACGGAGATGGCGATGTTGAAGCTCCCTCACTGGCTAATGAGAAGTCGGGCCGGCATGCTGAGGCAGCTAGCATCGCTATGTTTGGCCGGCAAAATTTCAGGCGATTGAGGAAGATCCCTGAGGAGGAGCTCGCCCGGGAAGCAGCGCGGGTTGGAGCTGAGAGCCTCATCACCAACGTCTTCATGGGGATGACCTTCAAAAGATTGATCAGAGCAAATGATCATCTAGAGAAGGAAATTGTCGAATTGAAGGAGGTCGTGCGGCTAAAGGAGGCCAAGTTGGTAAGTTATCACCTGGCTAGCCATCGTTCTGATTTTTCCAGACCGTGCGGTCTCTTACCTTTACTATTTTTTGCAGACAAAGTATGATGAGACCGATCCGTTCTATCAAGAAGAACTTTTCCCTCATGTCGCCGAGGGAATCAATAATGCTTTTAACCGCTTGCGAGAGCTCAGAGGGCTCACGCCCGGTTTTGAGCATTTCACTTTTTCTGATGCCTACCCGACCTTACAAAAGAAACTAGAGAAGATCAGGCGGAAGGCCAAAGGGAAGAACAAAGTTGATGGGTCCAGTTTGGAGGAAAGTGATGACGAGGATGACGATGTTGAAGAGCCCGCTGCGGCTAAGGACGGTGAGAGCGGCTCGGACTCTGAGTCCAGCGATTCTGAAGAAGAGGCCGAGCGCAAGTCGGGCGAGCTGGGAAGCTCGTCTTCGTCGGGCAGCGAGGGCTATTCTCCCGATGTTTCGATTAATGGCAGTGAACATTCGAGTGCTCCTGCATCTAAGAAACTCAAGTCGGGTGGTCAATAGTTGTATTTTGTTTTTATTTTGAATTGCCGACGGTTTGATTTTGTTAACCGGTCGGTTACACAATAATGTAAAGATATTTTGACAATGAAATGGAAAGTTTTTACCTGTTTAGCCGTTTGCTTTCTGTGACTTACTTGTAATTGTTTGCGATCTCTATCTGCTTCGGATAATTAACTCTTCTAGCCATGTCGTGCAGCTTAATAATGCCTCAGTCAGCTCGGGTACTGAACCTTCAAAATTCTAATAACCATTCGAACGCTGTAAATCCTGTTCGGGCGGCTTGTTTCTGTGATCCCGACTCATCAAATGCCATATAACCCGGAAGAATATTAACCACTCATACCTTGATAAACAATTTGATGCGGTTATAATATGTAGTCGGGCGGATAGAAATTTGAACTTTCTAGGTTCTTAATATGAATACCCCAGATGCAATTTCAAGCCGCTGTAATTATTATATCCTGATCGCAAACCATAGGACATGAATGCTTCTCATACGACTAGACGTCTCCGTATACATGAATCCAAGCCGCATGATTACTTCCCGGCCTTGGATAATTACTTCGCAAGATAGAGAATACCAAGTCAAAAGAAACCCATCAATAGGTCGTGCGGTTAATATTTAATTCGAGCGACTTGTAATTTCTAATTTCTATAAGTTCCATTATTAAGTATAAGCTTTAACTGATAAACCCACGCGATCTGTTTATAACTCGGGCGGTTAATGGCTTGATACCTGTAATGACTTCCATCCAGCAAGAACCATAATTACTTTCCTATGAAGAGCTCGTTCCTACTCGAACGGATAGAACCAATATTTATACGGATGACAGATTATGAGCCAGATGATAAGACCGACTGGTCACAGTTAAGCTCAATCCCCTGATAGGCCCCATGGTATAGTGATATCCTGCTCTCAAATCGCCCAGTTTAATAACCAGACCGCTCGATAAACTTGATACTTGCTTATTTCAAACTGTTCGGTTCAGTAACCAGTCCGCTCGATAACCTTGGTACCTGCTTATTTTAAACCGCCCGGTTTAAGCATCGAACCGACCGGTTTGTGATGTACCTATAAAAATCCTATTTTTTTCTCCCAAATGGTCTAGAGTGACCAGATAAGATAATTTACTGCAATGTAACAAGAAATGGCAACAGACTCAGATGACCAAGTGGGCAGGTGGGCCTAGGCGGAGAACATTGCTTTTCTCAAGTGGTCATAAGAGCTGTAGAAATAACGAAAAAGAAAGTACAGACCCAGATGACCAAGTGGGCAGGTGCGCCTAGGCGGCGAACATTGCTTTCCTCAAGTGGTCATAAGGGCTGTAAGCGACTCGACTGCTTTACTGCCTAGGGATACAAGCCGAGTTGATCAATTGGGCAGGTGGGTCTAGGCGGCGAACATTGCTTTCCTCAGAGAGATCAACTCAGTTGTGGGTCCCGCTTAGGCATCGCTTGAGAGTACCTAGGAGTATTCGATGGTCACAGACTAAGATGATCAGTTGGCCAGGTGTGGTTATGCCACGGAGGCTATACCGACATTGCTTTCCTCAGAGAGATCATCAAAGCTGTAACTATATCCCTTTCGGGGCATGATAGAGCTAACATTCACCTAGACCTCCCTTGATGCAGGGGTGTGTTAGATATCAGCCGGGATCCAAGATTCTGAAGACCACCGCACGGCAATTGGCAAGCTACCACTACATGTGTGTGAAAACTCCCCGCTACACATGATCTTCGTGGTTTTATGCTAATGACTACAATCTGAGGGGGTTTGAGCAGAACTTGGCGATGTCTCCGTGGGTCAGTGAGGAGGATATATGTAAAAAAGGTGTAAAAAGGAATCATCAGACATGGAGAAGTGTCAGTGTAGGGCTTTTCATTGAATATCCAAAAAATGCAAGAAATGGAGAAAACATCTTAAGGATAGAACCATTTAAGATCGTCACCGCTCCAGGTGCGTAAGATGTCCTCTCCTTCACTTGTCTGGAGACGATAAGCCCCGCTTTTTAGCAACTCCTTGACAATGAAAGGTCCAGCCCAGTTGGGATTTAGCTTTCCGACGTTGCCTGTTCTAGCAGCTGCATCAACTTTCTTTAACACAACGTCCCCAATTGCGAAGTGCTTAATCCTGACATTTCTATAAAAGTACTTGGCCATTCTCCTTTTAACTTCTTCCTGCCTGATTGTTGCCTCGTCCTGAAGCTCCTCGATTAGGTCCAGACTATATTTGATAGCTTCGTCATTATGTTCTATCCAGGCTTCTTCTCCTTCCCTTGCATACATAACTCTTGGGGTGACCACCTCAAATTCCACAGGAACAACAGCCTCCGAGCCACGAGATAATTTGAAGGGTGTTTCTCCCATAGCTGAAGACGGAGTAGTACGGAGGGTCCAAAGGATAGATGGGAGTTGATCCGCCCAGTTCCCTCTTTGGTTCAAAACCCTCTTCATTAAAAGCTGTTGGATTTGTCTGCTTGCTGCTTCCACCTGGCCATTCGTCCTGGGATGATGTACTGAAGAGAACCGAAGGTCGATTCCAACCTGGTCACTAAAGTTTATCATTTCTGAATTGTTGAATTGCGGGTCATTGTCAGTGACAATCGCCAGCGGAATTCCGTGTCGGCACACTATTTCCCCCCAAATGAAGTTTCTGATGACCCGCGTCGTGGTTTTTGCTAGTGCCTTAGCCTCAATCAACTTGCTGAAATAATCGATCATCACAATTATGAAACGCTGCTGACCACTAGCCATTGGGAAGGGTCAGACGAGATCCATCCCCCAAATTGCGAAAGGCCAAGGTGCAATTATTGATCTGAGCGACTGAGAGGGCAGGTGTTGAAGAGGAGCAAACTTTTGACACTGAACACATCGCTTGGCGAATGTTTCGGCATCTTTCCTCATGGTTGGCCAAAAATACCCCTGCCTCAAGATTCTTTTCTCTAAAGTCTTTGCCCCTGAATGGCTACCACATTCCCTGGAATGAACCTCCTGAAGAATGGTTGGAATTTCGTCCTCAGATACACACCGAGCTGAGGGAGAAATCAAAGTCTTCCTGTAGAGAACTCCTGCTATCAGATAATAATATGCCGCTTTCCTTCTAAATCTTCTTCTATCTTTGATGGAATGATGGAATTCTCCCTTTGATAAAAACAGCTCGTAAGGATCCTTCCACGAAGGATTTTGATCGATTTGCATAAGTTCTGCTTCATCTGTTGCCGGATGGAAAAGGTCAAAGGTCACTCCCCCTGATGGAAGACCGAACTTTGACAACTCATCTGCTTCTTCATTTTGCGTTCTTGGAATATGCTCGATAATGAATGACTTGAATCTTCTGATTTCCTTTTTGGCTAGCAGCAGATACTTCCTCAGAATCGGCTCCCTTGGCTCGTAGTTCCCCAACACCTGAGAAGCCATTACTAATGAATCAATTTTAACATGTACGTGCTCTATGCCCAACTATTTTGCAAGCCTCAGACCAACCAGAAGTGCCTCATATTCTGCCTGATTATTTGTAACTGGAAAGAAGAATTTGATAGCTTGCTCCAGCTTGATGCCGTTTGGACTGATTAAAACTACCCCGGCTCCCACAGAGTTTTTCCCAGAAGCCCCATCCACTTAAACGACCCAAGCCAAAGGGGATTTCACCACCTGTTCAGAGTTAGATTCCGTTGTATCAACCAGAAAGTCTGCCAAGACCCGTGCTTTGATTGCTGTCCTTGGAACAAAGGATATTTCAAACTCGCTTAATTCAATAGCCCATTTAGGGAGCCTCCCTGAATGATCTGGCTTTTCAAGAATGCTTCTCAAAGGATGATCTGTAATTATTTGGATAGGGTGAGGCTGAAAATAAGGAAGGAGTCTTCGCGAGGACATAACCAAAGCTAAAGCTAGCTTTTCCAAATTTGAATATCTGGTCTCTGCATCCTTGAGGATATGGCTGACATAATAGATCGGAAACTGTTTCTTCTTTTCCTCCTGAACAAGGACAGAACTTACTGCATCTGGGCCGACCCCCAAGTATAAGTATAATATCTCCCCCTCTCGGGGACTTTGAAGTAGAGGAGTTGAAGTTAACTGCTCTTTTAACTGTTCTAAGGCCTTCCTACATTCTTCGTTCCATTGAAACTTTGACCCTCCCCGGAGTATTTTAAAGAATGGGGCACTTTTATCTCCTGATTTGGAGATAAACCTGCTCAGTCCGGCTAACCTCCCTCCAAGTTGCTGGACCTCCTTGGTATTACGAGGAGGAATCATATCGAGGATGGCCTTCACCTTATCTGGGTTCGGTGCAAGGCCCTCGGGAGTGAGGAGATGTCCGAGAAACTTCCCTTTGTTTGCTTCGAACACACATTTTAATGGGTTTAATTTTAATTTGAACCTCCTTAGAGTAGCGAACGTCTCTACGAGGTTTTTCAAATGTGTTGAGAATGTTCTACTTTTTAGGAGGAGATCGTCAACATAAACTTTAAGATTCCTGCCTTTTTTATGCTTAAAGACTGTATCCATCATTCTCTGGTATGTTGCACCCGCATTTTTAAGTCCGAAGGGCATTACGAGATAACAATAGCACCCATCGTTCGTGATGAAAGAAGTATGCGGGATATCGGGTTTGTGCATTTTGATTTGGTGGTACCCCGAAAATGCGTCGAGAAAGCTCATAAAATTATACCCAACGGCGAAATCTACTAAAATATCTATCCGAGGCAAAGGGTAGCAATCTTTGGGGAACGCTTTATTGAGTTTAGTAAAATCCACACACATACGCCATTTCCCACCCAATTTTTTGACCATTACAACATTCGACATCCACGTGGGATATTGAATTTCAGAAATAAAGCCCGCATTCAGGAGTATGGTAACCTCCTCTCTGATGGGCACCGCCAGCTTTATCGCCACTTCTCTCTTCTTCTACTGGATTGGTTTTAACTCCGGAGATATGTTTAGATGATGGCATGCCACATCCGGATCTACTCCCGGCATATCCTCCGCTGACCAGGCGAAGATATCCAGATTCTCCAGAAGACAGGAGATCAGCTCCACTTTCTCCTCCTCCAGCAATTCAGCATTGATGATGTAACATCCTCAGAACTACTAGACCCCTAAGGTGTACCTTGTCATGAAAAGGTCATGACACTTCTCTAAGAGACCAAGAATTGCCCTAGAACCAAGGTGAAAAGGTGAAAAGCACCTTGGTGTGCAAATAGACAAATTGACCTAAATAGGTCAAAAGTGCCCAAAGTGGGTTCACCAAGCCATGAATCGCCCCAAAAGAGAGTCTATGGACCCCATGGTCACCATGTGGGGTCAGCCTACTCATTATTTGACCGAGTCAACCCAAGTGCACTTAGCTCAAATTGGCCCCTCTAGGTCAAGTGAGCCCAAACTTCAAGTCCATTGGATTTAGTCCAGGGCTTGGGCCCCATCACTGAACTTTATAGGCCTAATGCATGGTATATTTTCAGATAATTGAATTTGGGTGGAAATTTGGGTGGAAATTAGGTGAATTTTAGTTCAAAAGAGGCCAAAAAAGAGGGATTTGAGGAATGAGTGCCAAATGGCACTCAATTCCTCTTCCCAACCCTTCCTCTGAGCTCAGGGATTTAATTCCAGCAGAATTCCAGCTGCTTTGCCCCCATCCATTGGCTGTAGAGGGAGGTGGAGCTTGGCCGAAAATGGCCTTAATGGCATTTCAGGTTTAAGCCCTCCCCATCCTCATTTGAGACCTCCATCAGCATCAGAGAGCAGAGAGGAGTAGAAGCCCCATGGAAGTTGCAGAAATCGGGCACTAGAAGGGGAGATCGCCATGGGAGCTCAAGAAGATTTCGGCCATGGCAAGCTCGAGCTTCCTTCAATCTCAAGCCAAATCAAGGCATGTTTTCCTCCTCCCCTCCCCTTGTGCTAGATCCCACACTTTTCCTTTTTGATATTCATTGAGAAATGGCGAAACGGCCATTTTCATTTTCGAGCTCCTTGGCTCATGTTTGTTCCACCTCCCATTTGGCGAAACAGCCACCTCCGGCCGCCATTCCTCCGGCAATCGACGGCCATGCCTCGGTCGGAGGTGGTGGTGTCGGCCGATTGGACGGAGACAGCCTGTGGTGGCCGGAGATGAGCTCCAAAGAGCCTCCAGGTCGGTGAAATCTGGGCCTTAGTCTCAAGGAGGAAGACAACTTCCTGGCCGTCCGATCTGGACAAGATGATATTCGCAGACCTAGTTATATAATTATTAAATGTTTTGTACAATTCTGCCACACATTTTAATCAAGATTATAGGCTTATTTTGAGGCCCTTAGAGGCCAAAAAACGAAAAATGACCAGAGACAAGACTTGTAGACCCTTGAGTCTACTTTACACAGAAATTAAAATCGGGTCATTTGGTTACCTGTAGCCCCTTGTAGGTTGGTTTTAGTGGGACTGGTCCTAGGATAGGTCAGAAACTATATTGCTTATAACTTTTTAGTTAGACATCATCTTGACTTGAAATTTCTACCATGCATGCATGGTATGATGACACACCTAGGGTTTAAATTTGATAATTTTTGGATGTATATCCATTGAGTTATTCCATTTATTAGGAAAAGTAAATATTTGGTATATATGGAGTTGTATAACTGCAAACACACCCAAATTTGGGTGGTAAGCTCTTTATAAATATCTATATCACTAGTAGAAATTTGAGACCATTTGGCCTTGTGCATGTGGAGTTATGAGCCATGCAAGAGCTAGGCTAAGGACCTTAAATGTGTGCCCTTAGCAATTTTGGGGTGGAGTGAGCCCCAAGCCTTGGGGTTTAACCCAATGGCTTGAAATGTTGGACATGGGTCCTTGGCAGCAATATGCCTTCCCAAAAGTTATTTGGGGATTTTTGGGTACAAAAATCCCAAGATGTGGAATTTACTAAATTACCCCTAATTTAGGTTATAAAATGAAAAGGGGGTCATATGAACTTGGAATAATGTGAAACTTAGTATTTAGTCTTTGCTTTCATTATTTTGGCAGCAGGAATTTTCTGAGAATTTTTGGGAAATATTTCATGATATAAATAGATGAATTTACAAATATACCCTTTATGAATTTTGTGCAAATATTGAGTTTTTATATGTCTGATAAATTTGGGATAAATCACAGTAGGTCATGATGCTAATATAAGCCTATGGTAATTTTCCCAGAATTTATTGAAGTCTTTACATAGCACTTGTAGTGTAAACCCATATACGCACACCAAATGTAATAAATGATAATTAAGGGTAAATATTCCTTGGAATAATATGAGACTTAGGATCTGGTGTTTTTAGACCAATATGGTGCTATAATAATTTTCCCAGAATTTATTGAAGTCTTTACATAGCACTTGTAGTGTAAACCCTTATACGCACACCAAATGTAATAAATGATAATTAAGGGTAAATATTCTTTGGAATAATATGAGACTTAGGATCTGGCGTTTTTAGACCAATATGGTGCTATAATAATTTTCCCAGAATTTATTGAAGTCTTTACATAGCACTTGTAGTGTAAACCCTTATACGCACACCAAAGGTAGTAAATGATAATTATGGTCAAATATTCATGCTAAAAATGTGAAATTCAGGATTTGTGTTTTTAGACCAATTTATGTCATGGTAATTTTCCCAGAGTTTATTGAGATCATAATCTAATACTTGATATGTAAATCCCTATTTGCACCCCATTTATGTTAAGTAGAAATTATGGTTAATTATCCCTGTAAAAATGTGAAACTTGGGGTTTGAGGTTTTTTTAGACCAACATTATGTTACAGTGAATTTACCAGAATTTATGGAGATCGTTAGTTGACACTCGATGTAGAAATCTCTATTTGCACACCTCCTATTTTAATAGAAACTATGATTTAAGATTCCCTAGAGAATTTATGAAATTAGGATTTGAGGTTGTTAGATCACCACTCATTGCGAACCTATGGTAATAATTGGAACTCATTTGGATATGATGTGATCAAGATCGCACCATAGGAGTCAAATGTAGATCAACCTTATTTCGGTCTGCGAATGGTGAAACTGATTTACATGAATTAGACCACCACTGACCTTCACACATAGAACTGTTAACTCTTTATTAATTATGAAGGCTCAGATTATTTGGAAGAGCATCTCTAAGGGCATCTTGGGAAATAAGGATTGGGGTGCGTTTAGCAAGCTATAAGTGTATGAGTTTACAGTGATATGAAAAGGAGGTTAGACCTCATCAAGGGCCACACACACATAACTCGTCGGTAGTAAGTGATTATATGAAAGTAGAATTGACCTTAGCTGGGTGAGCCATCTAGGGTAAGACTCAAGGGTGAAGTCGGAAAACATCTAAGGCAAACCCCGGGTTAAGGATGTCGAAGAATAGGAGTGTGGGCCCGAGTAAGGTTAAGAATGCTAAGTATATGTGTGCAGTTTCTCGGTGAAGAAGGGAACTCGAGTTTAAAATGTGACGACGGGAGAGTCAGCACCCGGTTACAGCTGGAGGTGTTGGAGTTCAAGGAACTCCCCCACTCCTAATTGCCAAGTTTAACTCATCTTAGAGATTTAATGTAATTGGAGAGGAAAATGGGGATCAAGTAAAAAGGGGTAGACACCAACAAGATTAAGTGCCTTGGGAAGAGGAAGTTCGGGGTGTCAGTCCGTCACACTTCCTAGTACCGGTGCGAGCCCCTCACCGGGTAACCCTCCGGAAGTCCAAGGCTAACCCTAAAACTTCTAGGACCAACTAAATTATAGACAAGACTAGTTGAATAGGAGAACTCGACACGTTAACTTGCATCCCGAACCAGAAGGAAATATAGAAAGGACTGGGATAGTCCTGCGAGCGATAGGCTCGGGTTATAGAAAGGACTGGATAGTCCTGCGAGCGATAGGCTCGGGTTATAGAAAGGACTGGATAGTCCTGCGAGCGATAGGCTCGGGTTATAAGAAAGGACTGGATAGTCCTGCGAGCGATTGGCTTGGTTTATAGAAAGGACTGGGATAGTCCTGCGAACGATAGGCTCGGGTTTAAGGAAGGACTGGATAGTCCTGCGAGCGATAGGCTAGGGTTATAAGGAAGGACTGGATAGTCCTGTGAGCGATAGGCTCGGGTTATAAGGAAGGACTGGGATAGTCCAGCAAGCGGTAGGCTCGCAGTTGAAATATAAGACTAGTGTAGTCTAGCGAGTAGTAGGCTCGTAGTTTAAATATAAGACTAGTATAGTCTAGCGAGCGGTAGACTCTACTTTATAAATGTTGATGTAGAATTGCGAGCTGGAGGCTCGGTAGCAAAGGGATAATACATGTTGCTTGTGTATAAGATGTGGTGCGTCTTCGGTTCTGCCTTAGTCGTCACACCGACAGCAGTTCGTTGACTCGGCAGTGCTAGTGGTTTTATGAGGGGCCAGGTTGTCTTACTGCGCCTCCGACGGGACCGATTCCCTAAACCCTGCCTGGCCAATTCAGTTTAGTACGCAGGAGCTCGTGAGTACCGGGTACCGGTATCACAGCGTACGTTTGGGCCTAGGTCTGGTAGTGTGACTTACCCACCTAGGTGAGGAGACGCCCGCTCCTCTGCCACCATTTGACAACGACGGGAGGTGCCCGAGAGGTTAGCTACCTCCGAAAAGTGGGAACTAAAGGTCTGTAGGTATAGAGTCGTGTGGGGGAGTTGCATGATTATGAAATATTAATACATTCATTGCATCATTGCATTGCACATCATAGCATAGCATTTCTGCACAATTAGAGACCTCATCGTATAAATTAGTATGGGCTCTTTTATACGATGAGTTTACTTCTTGCCAGATCCCTTAGCTTATGTGCTTTGTGTGTGCATATAAGTTAAGGTTACTTTCGTAGCTGCTCTTATTTATTATTCCTGCTTCTTTATATTGTGTTGCATTTCTCTTATTACTGTCACGCTATACTCTGCTAGCTTAGAAATGTTATCATTGAATGCTTGGTAATTATAAACCCTGCTAGTCTAGACACATGTCACCTGCTTTTGATTTACCCTTTGATGTCCTCCGCTTCTTCCTCCCGCCCAGTGCCTAGGAGTCACGGGTGGAGGGGATGGGGAATTTGGCTTAGTCTTTTGACTAACGGTCGGTGGACCACATCATTTTAGGGATGATGTGCTGGAGCAGCAGGACTACGCTCAGGAGACAGGTTAGGGGAACATGATGAAGTAATGTAGCATCTGTCCATTGTTGCAGCAGCAACTACAGACACATGACGACGAGACGTGAAGAGCAGCTTCCGCGCAGCACCACTAATCAATGACAGGATGACAAGATCGATAGCTTCCGCGTAATTGTAGAGTGAGAGAGAGAGTTGCTTACTTATTTATTTATTTTGATCATGTACCGGGCATAAGCCCTTACTCTCTTTTCTTCTGTACTCATTGTTGGACTTGTATACATTTTTATATATATGCAGATGTGTGATTGTGGACATAGTTTTTCTTTCTTAGCTTTCTTCTTATCTCTTGTTGGCCTAGTTGATCGTTCCTGCCGGCAGGATCGACGTCTTGCGGAGGTGGCTAACTTGTGTGTTAGCATCACCGTAAGGCGGCGGTTCTGGGCATAAGATCCGGGAACTCTCTTGGTGCGGGAGAGGGATCTTACAACTGGTATCAGAGAACAACGATCCAACGAGAAAGAAGTCCACAAACCCTGGGACACCCCCGCTCGAGTTAGTTTGAAGACAAACTAGTAGTGGAAGCAGTGGTGTGCCCACGTGTAAAAATAAAAAAAATAGTCCATTAATCAATGAGTTAGGCCAAACCAACTAGGACATCTTTCTAGTTTGACGCACCAAGACGATTTTATAGCGTACACTAATCCAAACCAACCTTAGGCATAGACGGATTAAGGTGCTATGACCCCCAAAGTGACTAAAGAAAGAGTCTATTGAGAAAATAATTACCTAAAGCTTAAAACTCCGACGTCCTTAATTTTAATATCAAGTGATATCATCACTCCCTACCCAATGAGAAGGACCGCCTCAAGAGATCCTGTGCACGAACACCATTAGTGGACAATAGGAGAATCGTAAACTTAATCTCCAAACAGACAGCAGGGTTACACCGAAATGATCATCGTGACAAACACCGGAGGTCGGATAAGGATTCGAGTTCAGAAAAGTCCCATTTGTGGTTTGCCCATAGATTAATCTTGAAAAGGTTGTGATAATTAGTAACCTTTACGGCCTAAAGTAGGTGAAATGTCAATAGGCCTCAGGATGGAACTCCAAGTCTAGAGTTGTATGCCCTAAGGAGTGAGTGAGTACCTAGGACAATAGATCATAATGATATCGGGAACTTAGCCCGAAGTGTACAGGGGCTAATCCCTTTTGTTTATTGGGGGCAGTTAGATACCAACTCGAGTTCCCTAGACCTTATTTTGGAAATGTTCGTCAAAAACGAAAGCAATCTTGAAGTATTCAACTTTACTTGAATTAAGAAGAGATTTTGAAGTATGCATAATCGGTCTGATGACCAACCCTTCCTAGAAGTCGAGACTCTTGAAGAATTCCTTCGTCTTAGGAAATGAGAATTATTAATACTATGACGAGACTGTTATGAATACACAAATCGAAATAAGAGCATAGAGTCTTTCAAGAATGATTATTCACCTCCCTTAATGCTCTAAGGTTATGCAGATAATTAAACAAAGAAAATAGTAAATGAAGTCTTTGAAGTTATAGATCAGGTCGCTTAGATATATCCTTGCATGCGACTCTTGAGAATAAGGAAAATAGTATAAGACTTCGAGAGAATCTCCAAATTCCGAGCATGATGCCATAGATAGCTACTTAGTACGCAACATAAGGACTGATTGTGCCTTCCGTAACACAAGACATGGTGTAAATAACTTGCAAATTCTCAAGAAAATTTGTGAAGTTACTTTAAAAGACCTAAGCTTGAGGCAACACTGATTGTAGAAAGAGTTTTACACTCAGTTAAGGTGGTGTGATAATTATTGCCTCGACAGCATATTCATAGACCCTCTACCATCTCAACTCAATTGTTGTAACACGCGATTAATGACTTTAATGTCGACTAAAGATTTGATGAATAAACTCTTGAAAAGCGCAAGAGAGAACCGACATGAATTATGGACTCAGCGCAGGTTTAAGTCGGATATGGACTGGATAAGAATGAAACGAACAATAGGACCTCATGATCTTAAGAGGTGAACAAATGTAAACAACCTCATGCAAGTGTGGTACCTTAGATCTTCCTCCCCAACTCGGACACGATGATTCGGTTATATTCAGGGCAAACAGTGCAAATATCGTTGGATGACTAAATATTTGAATTCAGTCGAATGGATTGAACCATAGGATGACCAAGCTAGTTTCTGGGGACAAACAAATCACCTTATGAGCTATGTGGACTGGAATTAGATTCCTGCGCGACAGAACTATAGTTGGAATTTCTTGAATTTCAGGGCGTTCGAAGATAAGGTACATACAATTATTGAAAAATCATGCCCTTTTCATTTTCGAATAATTATATCGTGACCGATATCCATATGCCTTGAGAGATGGTTGACGCATAACCAGAGATCTTGAAAAGATGAATTATTGCGCTTAACTGTTAAGATGATATGAATTAACCCTACCTAGTTTGATCCAAAATAAAAGGGTAACCATGATTGCCACATAGCAAGAGGTTGGGGATTGGGAGTGATGAACACGGGAATTGACTATCATTGCTACCATCGATATTTGGGTATAACCAAGTCACGAATCTTCATTATCAACTATGAACTTTTGAATGACATAAATAAGCAATGTCAGCATATTAGTTCGTTGAAAGTATTACTATGGATTAAGCAAATAAGAGAGTACTTATGATTGTTAGAATCATGGCTTGATGAGCCTGAGAATTGAAGGACAAATGTCATTATAATCCCCAAGAATGTTGTATGGTTTGGAGAGTAATATGTGATATTGGGAAATACGACCTCTCATAAATCATAACTTCAGAGGTTGGATTTTGGTTTATACTAGTGATGATCTCACGAGTATAGCGAACTTGGTGATTTATTGAGTCATACATATTGGTCGATGCTGAACTGTATGAAGGGATTCAGGGAGGATTACTACATGTGCACATAAGTTGAATTTTCATCATAAATAAGTTCATGCTTATAGTTAGAATATAGAGGTAGGTGTCAACTTAAACGTAGAAAGTTGTACCATGAAAATAGTTACTGGATTATCTTAAAAATTTGCACATGGACTTCTCATATAGGTAGGAAGCTCGGGAATTTTGTTAAAATTAATCCTTGAATAAATGACGGGCTTCCCTCACAAGTACAAATTGAAATTACAACTTGAGAAATTAATTCACTGAATTGTTGAAATATCATGAACTTTTGATATATGATCTATTATATCAGTGACAAACTCTAGGGATTTTTTTTTAAATTCAATCTCTGAGTAAACTTCGTACTTCATCCACAATGAAGAGCCGGAGTGATAATATTGAATATCCATACCATAGATTGTAATTCGAGAAGTAGACACCTTGAAATATTAATACGAGAAGACTCTAGAAATCTGCGTATAGACTTTCGATATCAATATAAACCCATGGAAATGATGTCAGGTTTAATGACTAAACCACCCTCTTACTACCTTCACAAGTGGAACCCCGTAGACCCGAACTTAAATTTCGGGGACGAAATTATTCTTTTGTTTATTGGGATTTGTAACATCCTCAGAACTACTAGACCCCTACGGTGTACCTTGTCATGACAAGGTCATGACACTTCTCTAAGAGACCAAGAATTGCCCTAGAACCAAGGTGAAAAGGTGAAAAGCACCTTGGTGTGCAAATAGACAAATTGACCTAAATAGGTCAAAAGTGCCCAAAGTGTGTTCACCAAGCCATGAATCGCCCCAAAAGGGAGTCTATGGACCCCATGGTCACCATGTGGGGTCAGCCGACTCATTATTTGACCGAGTCAACCCAAGTGCACTTAGCTCAAATTGGCCCCTCTAGGTCAAGTGAGCCAAACTACAAGTCCATTAGATTTAGTCCAAGGCTTGGGCCCCATCATTGAACTTTATAGGCCTAATGCATGGTATATTTTCGGATAATTGAATTTGGGTGGAAATTTGGGTGGAAATTAGGTGAATTTTAGTTCAAAAGAGGCCAAAAAAGAGGGATTTGAGGAATGAGTGCCAAATGGCACTCAATTCCTCTTCCCAACCCTTCCTCTGAGCTCAGGGATTTAATTCCAGCAGAATTCTAGCTGCTTTGCCGCCCATCCATTGGCTGTAGAGGGAGGTGGAACTTGGCCGAAAAATGGCCTTAATGGCATTTCGGGTTTAAGCCCTCCCCATCCCCATTTGAGACCTCCATCAGCATCAGAAAGCAGAGAGGAGTAGAAGCCCCATGGAAGTTGCAGAAATTGGGCACTAGAAGGGGAGATCGCCATGGGAGCTCAAGAAGATTTCGGCCATGGCAAGCTCGAGCTTCCTTCAATCTCAAGCCAAATCAAGGCATGTTTTCCTCCTCCCCTCCCCTTGTGCTAGATCCCACACTTTTCCTATTTGAATTTCATTGAGAAATGGCGAAACGGCCATTTTCATTTTCGAGCTCCTTGGCTCATGTTTGTTCCACCTCCCATTTCGCGAAACAGCCACCTCCGGCCGCCATTCCTCCGGCAATCGACGGCCATGCCTCGGCCGGAGGTGGTGGTGTCGGCCGATTGGACGGAGACGGCCTGTGGTGGCCGAAGATGAGCTCCAAAGAGCCTCCAGGTCGGTGAAATCTGGGCCTTAGGCTCAAGGAGGAAGACAACCTCCTGGCCGTCTGATCTGGACAAGATGATATTCACAGACCTAGTAATATAATTATTAAATGTTTTGTACAATTCTGTCACACATTTTAATCAAGCTTATAGGCTTATTTTGAGGCCCTTAGATGCCAAAAATCGAAAAATGACCAGAGACAAGACTTGTAGACCCTTGAATCTCCTTTACACAGAAACTGATATCGGGTCATTTGGTGACCTGTAGCCCCTTGTAGGTTGGTTTTAGTGGGACTGGTTCTAGGATAGGTCAGAAACTATATTGCTTATAACTTTTTAGTTAGACCTCATCTTGACTTTAAATTTCTACCATGCATGCATGGTATGATGACACACCTAGGGTTTAAATTGGAGAATTTTTGGATGTATATCCATTGAGTTATTCCATTTATTAGGAAAAGTAAATATTTGGTATTTATGGAGTTGTATAACTCCAAACACCCCCAAATTTGGGTGGTAAGCTTTTTATATATATCTATATCACTGGTAGAAATTTGAGACCATTTGGTCTTGTGCATGTGGAGTTATGAGCCATGCAAGAGCTAGGCTAAGGACCTTAAACGTGTGCCCTTAGCAATTTTGGGGTGGAGTGAGCCCCAAGCCTTGGGGGTTAACCCAAGGGCTTGAAATGTTGGACATGGGTCCTTGGCAGCAATCTGCCTTCCCAAAAGTTATTTGGGGATTTTTGGGTACAAAAATCCCAAGATGTGGAATTTACTAAATTACCCCTAATTTAGGTTATAAAATGAAAAGGGGGTCATATGAACTTGGAATGATGTGAAACTTAGTATTTAGTCTTTGATTTCATTATTTTGGCAGCAGGAATTTTCTGAGAATTTTTGGGAAATATTTCATGATATAAATAGATGAATTTACAAGTATAACCTTTATGAATTTTGTGCAAATATTGAGTTTTATATGTCTGATAAATTTGAGATAAATCACAGTAGGTCATGATGCTAATATAAGCCTATGGTAATTTTCCCAGAATTTATTGAAGTCTTAACATAGCACTTGTAGTGTAAACCCTTATACGCACACCAAATGTAATAAATGATAATTAAGGGTAAATATTCCTTGGAATAATATGAGACTTAGGATCTGGTGTTTTAGACCAATATGGTGCTATAATAATTTTCCCAGAATTTATTGAAGTCTTTACATAGCACTTGTAGTGTAAACCCTTATACGCACACCAAATGTAATAAATGATAATAAGGGTAAATATTCCTTGGAATAATATGAGACTTAGGATCTGGCGTTTTAGACCAATATGGTGCTATAATAATTTTCCCAGAATTTATTGAAGTCTTTACATAACACTTGTAGTGTAAAACCGTATACGCACACCAAAGGTAGTGAATGATAATTATGGTCAAATATTCCTGCTAAAAATGTGAAATTCAGGATTTGTGTTTTTAGACCAGTGTTATGTCATGGTAATTTTCCCAGAGTTTATTGAGATCATAATCTAATACTTGATATGTAAATCCCTATTTGCACTCCATTTATGTTAAGTAGAAATTATGGTTAATTATCCCTGTAAAAATGTGAAACTTGGGGTTTGAGGTTTTTTTAGACCAACATTATGTTACAGTGAATTTACCAGAATTTATGGAGATCGTTAGTTGACACTCGATGTAGAAATCTTTATTTGCACACCTCCTATTTTAATAGAAACTATGATTTAAGATTCCCTAGAGAATTTATGAAATTAGGATTTGAGGTTGTTAGATCACCACTCATTGCGAACCTATGGTAATAATTGGAACTCATTTGGATATGATGTGATCAAGATCGCACCATAGGAGTCAAATCTAGATCAACCTTATTTCGGTCTGCGAATGGTGAAACTGATTTACATGAATTAGACCACCACTGACCTTCACACATAGAACTGTTAACTCTTTATTAATTATGAAGGCTCAGATTATTTGGAAGAGCATCTCTAAGGGCATCTTGGGAAATAAGGATTGGGGTGCGTTTAGCAAGCTATAAGTGTATGAGTTTATAGTGATATGAAAAGGAGGTTAGACCTCATCAAGGGCCACACACACATAACTCGTCGGTAGTAAGTGATTATATGAAAGTAGAATTGACCTTAGCTGGGTGAGCCATCTAGGGTAAGACTCAAGGGTGAAGTCGAAAAACATCTAAGGCAAACCCCGGGTTAAGGATGTCGAAGAATAGGAGTGTGGGCCCGAGTAAGGTTAAGAATGCTAAGTATATGTGTGCAGTTCCTCGGTGAAGAAGGGAACTCGAGTTTAAAATGTGACGACGGGAGAGTCAGCACCCGGTCACAGCTGGAGGTGTTTGAGTTCAAGGAACTCCCCCACTCCTAATTGCCAAGTTTAACTCATCTTAGAGATTTAATGTAATTGGAGAGGAAAATGGGGATCAAGTAAAAAGGGGTAGACACCAACAAGATTAAGTGCCTTGGGAAGAGGAAGTTCGGGGTGTCAGTCCGTCACACTTCCTAGTACCGGTGCGAGCCCCTCACCGGGTAACCCTCCGGAAGTCCAAGGCTAACCCTAAAACTTCTAGGACAAACTAAATTATAGACAAGACTAGTTGAATAGGAGAACTCGACACGTTAACTTGCATCCCGAACCAGAAAGAAATATAGAAAGGACTGGGATAGTCCTGCGAGTGATAGGCTCGGGTTATAGAAAGGACTGGATAGTCCTGCGAGCGATAGGCTCGGGTTATAGAAAGGACTGGATAGTCCTGCGAGCGATAGGCTCGGGTTATAAGAAAGGACTGGATAGTCCTGCGAGCGATAGGCTCGGGTTATAGAAAGGACTGGGATAGTCCTGCGAGCGATAGGCTCGGGTTTTAGGAAGGACTGGATAGTCCTGCGAGCGATAGGCTAGGGTTATAAGGAAGGACTGGATAGTCCTGCGAGCGATAGGCTCGGGTTATAAGGAAGGACTGGGATAGTCCAGCAAGCGGTAGGCTCGCAGTTGAAATATAAGACTAGTGTAGTCTAGCGAGCAGTAGGCTCGCAGTTTAAATATAAGACTAGTATAGTCTAGCGAGCGGTAGGCTCTACTTTATAAATGTTGATGTAGAATTGCGAGCTGGAGGCTCGGTAGCAAAGGGATAATACATGTTGCTTGTGTATAAGATGTGGTGCGTCTTCGGTTCTGCCTTAGTCGTCACACCGACAGCAGTTCGTTGACTCGGCAGTGCTAGTGGTTTTATGAGGGGCCAGGTTGTCTTACTGCGCCTCCGACGGGACGGATTCCCTAAACCCTGCCTGGCCAATTCAGTTTAGTACGCAGGAGCTCGTGAGTACCGGGTACCGGTATCACAGCTTACGTTTGGGCCTAGGTTTGGTAGTGTGACTTACCCACCTAGGTGAGGAGACGCCCGCTCCTCTGCCACCGTTTGACCACGACGGGAGGTGTCCGAGAGGTTAGCTACCTCCGAAAAGTGGGAACTAAAGGTCTGTACGTACAGAGTCGTGTGGGGGAGTTGCATGATTATGAAATATTAATACATTCATTGCATCATTGCATTGCACATCATTGCATAGCATTTCTGCACAATTAGAGACCTCATCGTATAAATTAGTATGGGCTCTTTTATACGATGAGTTTACTTCTTGCCAGATCCCTTAGCTTATGTGCTTTGTGTGTGCATATAAGTTAAGGTTACTTTCGTAGCTGCTCTTATTTATTATTCCTGCTTCTTTATATTGTGTTGCATTTCTCTTATTACTGTCACGCTATACTCTGCTAGCTTAGAAATGTTATCATTGAATGCTTGGTAATTATAAACCCTGCTAGTCTAGACACATGTCACCTGCTTTTGATTTACCCTTTGATGTCCTCCGCTTCTTCCTCCCGCCCAGTGCCTAGGAGTCACGGGTGGAGGGGATGGGGAATTTGGCTTAGTCTTTTGACTAACGGTCGGTGGACCACATCATTTTAGG
Source organism: Dactylorhiza incarnata (assembly GCA_033032865.1). Classification (NCBI taxonomy): domain Eukaryota; kingdom Viridiplantae; phylum Streptophyta; class Magnoliopsida; order Asparagales; family Orchidaceae; genus Dactylorhiza; species Dactylorhiza incarnata. Next base: position 81,044 of record JAWHQI010000201.1, on the reverse strand, counting down.
GACGATGTGCTGGAGCAGTAGGACTACGCTCCGGAGACAGGTTAGGGGAACATGATGAAGTAATGTAGCATCTGTCCATTGTTGCAGCAGCAACTACAGACACATGACGACGAGACGTGAAGAGCAGCTTCTGCGCAGCACCACTAATCAATGACAGGATGACAAGATCGATAGCTTCCGCGTAATTGTAGAGTGAGAGAGAGAGTTGCTTACTTATTTATTTATTTTGATCATGTACCGGGCATAAGCCCTTACTCTCTTTTCTTCTGTACTCATTGTTGGACTTGTATACATTTTGATATATATGCAGATGTGTGATTGTGGACATAGTTTTTCTTTCTTAGCTTTCTTCTTATCTCTTGTTGGCCTAGTTGATCGTTCCTGCCGGCAGGATCGGCGTCTTGCGGAGGTGGCTAACTTGTGTGTTAGCGTCACCGTAAGGCGGCGGTTCTGGGCATAAGATCCGGGAACTCTCTTGGTGCGGGAGAGGGATCTTACAACTGGTATCAGAGAACAACGATCCAACGAGAAAGAAGTCCACAAACCCTGGGACACCCCCGCTCGAGTTAGTTTGAAGACAAACTAGCAGCGGAAGCAGTGGTGTGCCCACGTGTAAAAATAAAAAAAATAGTCCATTAATCAATGAGTTAGGCCAACCCAACTAGGACATCTTTCTAGTTTGACGCACCAAGATGATTTTATAGCGTACACTAATCCAAACCAACCTTAGGCATAGACGGATTAAGGTGTTATGACCCCCAAAGTGACTAAAGAAAGAGTCTATTGAGAAAATAATTACCTAAAGCTTAAAACTCCAACGTCCTTAATTTTAATATCAAGTGATATCATCACTCCCTACCCAATGAGAAGGACCGCCTCAAGAGATCCTGTGCACGAACACCATTAGTGGACAATAGGAGAATCGTAAACTTAATCTCCAAACAGACAGCAGGGTTACACCGAAATGATCATCGTGACAAACACCGGAGGTCGGATAAGGATTCGAGTTCAGAAAAGGCCCATTTGTGGTTTGCCCATAGATTAATCTTGAAAAGGTTGTGATAATTAGTAACCTTGACGGCCTAAAGTAGGTGAAATGTCAATAGGCCTCAGGATGGAACTCCGAGTCTAGAGTTGTATGCCCTAAGGAGTGAGTGAGTACCTAGGACAATAGATCATAATGATATCAGGAACTTAGCCCGAAGTGTACAGGGGCTAATCCCTTTTGTTTATTGGGGGCAGTTAGATACCAACTCGAGTTCCTTAGACCTTATTTTGGAAATGTTCGTCAAAAACGAAAGCAATCTTGAAGTATTCAACTTTACTTGAATTAAGAAGAGATTTTGAAGTATGCATAATCGGTCTGATGACCAACCCTTCCTAGAAGTCGAGACTCTTGAAGAATTCCTTCGTCTTAGGAAATGAGAATTATTAATACTATGACGAGACTGTTATGAATACACAAATCGAAATAAGAGCATAGAGTCTTTCAAGAATGATTATTCACCTCCCTTAATGCTCTAAGGTTATGCAGATAATTAAACAAAGAAAATAGTAAATGATGTCTTTGAAGTTATAGATCAGGTCGCTTAGATATATCCTTGCATGCGACTCTTGAGAATAAGGAAAATAGTATAAGACTTCGAGAGAATCTCCAAATTCCGAGCATGATGCCATAGATAGCTACTTAGTACGCAACATAAGGACTGATTGTGCCTTCCCTAACACAAGACATGGTGTAAATAACTTGCAAATTCTCAAGAAAATTTGTGAAGTTACTTTAAAAGACCTAAGCTTGAGGCAACACTGATTGTAGAAAGAGTTTTACACTCAGTTAAGGTGGTGTGATAATTATTGCCTCGACAGCATATTCATAGACCCTCTACCATCTCAACTCAATTGTTGTAACACGCGATTAATGACTTTAATGTCGACTAAAGATTTGATGAATAAACTCTTGAAAAGCGCAAGAGAGAACTGACATGAATTATGGACTCAGCGCAGGTTTAAGTCGGATATGGACTGGATAAGAATGAAACGAACAATAGGACCTCATGATCTTAAGAGGTGAACAAATGTAAACAACCTCATGCAAGTGTGGTACCTTAGATCTTCCTCCCCAACTCGGACACGATGATTCGGTTATATTCAGGGCAAACGGTGCAAATATCGTTGGATGACTAAATATTTGAATTCAGTCGAATGGATTGAACCATAGGATGACCAAGCTAGTTTCTGGGGACAAACAAATCACCTTATGAGCTATGTGGACTGGAATTAGATTCCTGCGCGATAGAACTATAGTTGGAATTTCTTGAATTTCAGGGCGTTCGAAGATAAGGTACATACAATTATTGAAAAATCAAGCCCTTTTCATTTTCGAATAATTATATCGTGACCGATACCATATGCCTTGGGAGATGTTTGACGCATAACCAGAGATCTTGAAAAGATGAATTATTGCGCTTAACTGTTAAGATGATATGAATTAACCCTACCTAGTTTGATCCAAAATAAAAGGGTAACCATGATTGCCACATATCAAGAGGTTGGGGATTGGGAGTGATGAACACGGAAATTGACTATCATTGCTACCATCGATATTTGGGTATAACCAAGTCACGAATCTTCATTATCAACTATGAACTTTTGAATGACATAAATAAGCAATGTCATCATATTAGTTCGTTGAAAGTATAACTATGGATTAAGCAAATAAGAGAGTACTTATGATTGTTAGAATCATGGCTTGATGAGCCTGGGAATTGAAGGACAAATGTCATTATAATCCCCAAGAATGTTGTATGGCTTGGAGAGTAATATGTGATATTGGGAAATACGACCTCTCATAAATCATAACTTCAGAGGTTGGATTATGGTTTATACTAGTGATGATCTCACGAGTATAGCGAACTTGGTGAGTTATTGACTCATACATATTGGTCGATGCTGAACTGTATGAAGGGATTCAGGGAGGATTACTACATGTGCACATAAGTTGAATTTTCATCATAAATAAGTTCATGCTTATAGTTATAATATAGAGGTAGGTGTCAACTTAAACGTAGAAAGTTGTACCATGAAAATAGTTACTGGATTATCTTAAAAATTTGCACATGGACTTCTCATATAGGTACGAAGCTCGGGAATTTTGTTAAAATTAATCCTTGAATAAATGACGGGCTTCCCTCACAAGTACAAATTGAAATTACAACTTGAGAAATTAATTCACTGAATTGTTGAAATATCATGAACTTTTGATATATGATCTATTATATCAGTGACAAACTCTAGGGATTTTTTTTTAAATTCAATCTCTAAGTAAACTTCGTACTTCATCCACAATGAAGAGCCGGAGTGATAATATAGAATATCCATACCATAGATTGTAATTCGAGAAGTAGACACCTTGAAATATTAATACGGGAAGACTCTAGAAATCTGCATATAGACTTTCGATGTCAATATAAACCCATGGAAATGATGTCAGGTTTAATGACTAAACCATCCTCTTACTACCTTCAAAGTGGAACCCCGTAGACCCGAACTTAAATTTCGGGTACAAAATTATTCTTTTGTTTATTGGGATTTGTAACATCCTCAGAACTACTAGACCCCTAAGGTGTACCTTGTCATGACAAGGTCATGACACTTCTCTAAGAGACCAAGAATTGCCCTAGAACCAAGGTGAAAAGGTGAAAAGCACCTTGGTGTGCAAATAGACAAATTGACCTAAATAGGTAAAAAGTGCCCAAAGTGGGTTCACCAAGCCATGAATCGCCCCAAAAGGGAGTCTATGGACCCCATGGTCACCATGTGGGGTCAGCCTACTCATTATTTGACCGAGTCAACCCAAGTGCACTTAGCTCAAATTGGCCCCTCTAGGTCAAGTGAGCGCAAACTTCAAGTCCATTGGATTTAGTCCAAGGCTTGGGCCCCATCACTGAACTGTATAGGCCTAATGCATGGTATATTTTCAGATAATTGAATTTGGGTGGAAATTTGGGTGGAAATTAGGTGAATTTTAGTTCAAAAGAGGACAAAAAAGAGGGATTTGAGGAATGAGTGCCAAATGGCACTCAATTCCTCTTCCCAACCCTTCCTCTGAGCTCAGGGATTTAATTCCAGCAGAATTCTAGCTGCTTTGCCGCCCATCCATTGGCTGTAGAGGGAGGTGGAGCTTGGCCGAAAAATGGCCTTAATGGCATTTCGGGTTTAAGCCCTCCCCATCCCCATTTGAGACCTCCATCAGCATCAGAGAGCAGAGAGGAGTAGAAGCCCCATGGAAGTTGCAGAAATCGGGCACTAGAAGGGGAGATCGCCATGGGAGCTCAAGAAGATTTCGGCCATGGCAAGCTCGAGCTTCCTTCAATCTCAAGCCAAATCAAGGCATGTTTTCCTCCTCCCCTCCCCTTGTGCTAGATCCCACACTTTTCCTTTTTGATTTTCATTGAGAAATGGCGAAACGGCCATTTTCATTTTCGAGCTCCTTGGCTCATGTTTGTTCCACCTCCCATTTTGCGAAATAGCCACCTCTGGCCGCCATTCCTCCGGCAATCGACGGCCATGCCTCGGCCGGAGGTGGTGGTGTCGGCCGATTGGACGGAGACGGCCTGTGGTGGCCGGAGATGAGCTCCAAAGAGCCTCCAGGTCGGTGAAATCTGGGACTTAGGCTCAAGGAGTAAGACAACCTCCTGGCCGTCCGATCTGGACAAGATGATATTCGCAGACCTAGTTATATAATTATTAAATGTTTTGTATTTTGTCACACATTTTAATCAAGCTTATAGGCTTATTTTGAGGCCCTTAGATGCCAAAAATCGAAAAATGACCAGATACAAAACTTGTAGACCCTTGAGTCTACTTTACACAGAAATTGAAATCGGGTCATTTGGTGACCTGTAGCCCCGTGTAGGTTGGTTTTAGTGGGACTGGTCCTAGGATAGGTCAGAAACTATATTGCTTATAACTTTTTAGTTAGACCTCATCTTGACTTGAAATTTTTACCATGCATGCATGGTATGATGACACACCTACGGTTTAAATTTGAGAATTTTTGGATGTATATCCATTGAGTTATTCTATTTATTAGGAAAAGTAAATATTTGGTATTTATGGAGTTGTATAACTCTAAACACCCCCAAATTTGGGTGGTAAGCTCTTTATATATATCTATATCACTGGTAGAAATTTGAGACCATTTGGCCTTGTGCATGTGAAGTTATGAGCCATGCAAGAGCTAGGCTAAGGACCTTAAATGTGTGCCCTTAGAAATTTTGGGGTGGAGTGAGCCCCAAGCCTTGGGGGTTAACCCAATGGCTTGAAATGTTGGACATGGGTCCTTGGCAGCAATATGCCTTCCCAAAAGTTATTTGGGGATTTTTGGGTACAAAAATCCCAAGATGAGGAATTTACTAAATTACCCCTAATTTAGGTTATAAAATGAAAAGGGGGTCATATGAACTTGGAATGATGTGAAACTTAGTATTTAGTCTTTGATTTCATTATTTTGGCAGCAGGAATTTTCTGAGAATTTTTGGGAAATATTTCATGATATAAATAGATGAATTTACAAATATACCCTTTATGAATTTTGTGCAAATATTGAGTCTTTATATGTCTGATAAATTTGAGATAAATCACAGTAGGTCATGATGCTAATATAAGCCTATGGTAATTTTCCCAGAATTTATTGAAGTTTTACATAGAACTTGTAGTGTAAACCCTTATACGCACACCAAATGTAATAAATGATAATTAAGGGTAAATATTCCTTGGAATAATATGAGACTTAGGATCTGGTGTTTATAGACCAATATGGTGCTATAATAATTTTCCCAGAATTTATTGAAGTCTTTACATAGCACTTGTAGTGTAAACCCTTATACGCACACCAAATGTAATAAATGATAATTAAGGGTAAATATTCCTTGGAATAATATGAGACTTAGGATCTGGCGTTTTTAGACCAATATGGTGCTATAATAATTTTCCCAGAATTTATTGAAGTATTTACATAGCACTTGTAGTGTAAACCCTTATACGCACACCAAAGGTAGTAAATGATAATGATGGTCAAATATTCCTGCTAAAAATGTGAAATTCAGGATTTGTGTTTTTAGACTAGTGTTATGTCATGGTAATTTTCCCAGAGTTTATTGAGATCATAATCTAATACTTAATATGTAAATCCCTATTTGCACCCCATTTATGTTAAGTAGAAATTATGGTTAATTATCCCTGTAAAAATGTGAAACTTGGGATTTGGGGTTTTTTTAGACCAACATTATGTTACAGTGAATTTACCAGAATTTATGGAGATCGTTAGTTGGCACTCGATGTAGAAATCTCTATTTGCACACCTCCTATTTTAATAGAAACTATAATTTAAGATTCCCTAGAGAATTTATGAAATTAGGATTTGAGGTTGTTAGATCACCACTCATTGCGAACCTATGGTAATAATTGGAACTCATTTGGATATGATGTGATCAAGATCGCACCATAGGAGTCAAATCTAGATCAACCTTATTTCGGTCTGCGAATAGTGAAACTGATTTACATGAATTAGACCACCACTGACCTTCACACATAGAACAGTTAACTCTTTATTAATTATGAAGGCTCAGATTATTTGGAAGAGCATCTCTAAGGGCATCTTGGGAAATAAGCATTGGGGTGCGTTTAGCAAGCTATATGTGTATGAGTTTACAGTGATATGAAAAGGAGGTTAGACCTCATCAAGGGCCACACACACACAACTCGTCGGTAGTAAGTGATTATATGAAAGTAGAATTGACCTTAGCTGGGTGAGCCATCTAAGGTAAGACTCAAGGGTGAAGTCGGAAAACATTTAAGGCAAACCCCGGGTTAAGGATGTCGAAGAATAGGAGTGTGGGCCCGAGTAAGGTTAAGAATGCTAAGTATATGTGTGCAGTTCCTCGGTGAAGAAGGGAACTCGAGTTTAAAAGTTGACGACGGGAGAGTCAGCACCCGGTCACAGCTGGAGGTGTTGGAGTTCAAGGAACTCCCCCACTCCTAATTGCCAAGTTTAACTCATCTTAGAAATTTAATGTAATTGGAGAGGAAAATGGGGATCAAGTAAAAAGGGGTAGACACCAACAAGATTAAGTGCCTTGGGAAGAGGAAGTTCGGGGTGTCATCCCGTCACACTTCCTAGTACCGGTGCGAGCCCCTCACCGGGTAACCCTCCGGAAGTCCAAGGCTAACCCTAAAACTTCTAGGACCAACTAAATTATAAACAAGACTAGTTGAATAGGAGAACTCGACACGTTAACTTGCATCCCGAACCAGAAGGAAATATAGAAAGGACTGGGATTGTCCTGCGAGCGATAGGCTCGAGTTATAGAAAGGACTGGATAGTCCTGCGAGCGATAGGCTCGGGTTATAGAAAGGATTGGATAGTCCTGCGAGCGATAGGCTCGGGTTATAAGAAAGGACTGGATAGTCCTGCGAGCGATAGGCTCGGGTTATAGAAAGGACTGGGATAGTCCTGCGAGCGATAGGCTCGGGTTTAAGGAAGGACTGGATAGTCCTGCGAGCGATAGGCTCGGGTTATAAGGAAGGACTGGATAGTCCTGCGAGCGATAGGCTCGGGTTATAAGGAAGAACTGGGATAGTCCAGCAAGCGGTAGGCTCGCAGTTGAAATATAAGACTAGTATAGTCTAGCGAGCGGTAGGCTCGCAGTTTAAATATAAGACTAGTATAGTCTAGCGAGCGGTAGGCTCTACTTTATAAATGTTGATGTAGAATTGCGAGCTGGAGGCTCGGTAACAAAGGGATAATACATGTTGCTTGTGTATAAAATGTGGTGGGTCTTCGGTTCTGCCTTAGTTGTCACACCGACAGCAGTTCGTTGACTCGGCAGTGCTAGTGGTTTTATGAGGGGCCAGGTTGTCTTACTGCGCGTCCGACGGGATGGATTCCCTAAACCCTACCTGACCAATTCAGTTTAGTACGCAGGAGCTCGTGAGTACCGGGTACCGGTATCACAGCGTACGTTTGGGCCTAGGTCTGGTAGTGTGACTTACCCACCTAGGTGAGGAGACGCTCGCTCCTCTGCCACCGTTTGACCACGACGGGTGGTGCCCGAGAGGTTAGCTACCTCCGAAAAGTGGGAACTAAAGATCTGTACGTACAAAGTCGTGTGGGTGAGTTGCATGTGTATGTAATATTAATACATTCATTGCATCATTGCATTGCACATCATATCATAGCATTTCTGCACAATTAGAGACCTCATCGTATAAATTAGTATGGGCTCTTTTATACGATGAGTTTACTTCTTGCCAGATCCCTTAGCTTATGTGTTTTGTGTGTGCATATAAGTTAAGGTTACTTTCGTAGCTGCTCTTATTTATTATTCCTGCTTCTTTATATTGTGTTGCATTTCTCTTATTACTGTCACGCTATACTCTGCTAGCTTAGAAATGTTATCAAGAATGCTTGGTAATTATAAACCCTGCTAGTCTAGCCACATGTCACCTGCTTTTGATTTACCCTTTGATGCCCTCCGCTTCTTCCTCCCGCCCGGTGCCTAGGAGTCACGGGGGGAGGGGATGGGGAATTTGGCTTAGTCTTTTGACTAACAGTCGGTGGACCACATCATTTTAGGGAGGATGTGCTGGAGCAGCAGGACTACGCTCAGGAGACAGGTTAGGGGAACATGATGAAGTAATGTAGCATCTGCCCATTGTTGCAGCAGCAGCTACAGACACATGACGACGAGACGTGAAGAGCAGCTTCTGCGCAGCACCACTAATCAATGACAGGATGACAAGATCGATAGCTTCCGCGTAACTGTAGAGTGAGAGAGAGAGAGTTGCTTACTTATTTATTTATTTTGATCATGTACCGGGAATAAGCCCTTACTCTCTTTTCTTTTGTACTCATTGTTGGACTTGTATACATTTTAATATATATGCAGATGTGTGATTGTGGACTTAGTTTTTCTTTCTTAGCTTTCTTCTTATCTCTTGTTGGCCTAGTTGATCGTTCCTGCCGGCAGGATTGGCGTCTTGCGGAGGTGGCTAACTTGTGTGTTAGCGTCACCATAAGGCGGCAGTTCTGGGCATAAGATCCGGGAACTCTCTTGGTGCGGGAGAGGGATCTTACAGATGACCAGCTTCTTATCTTCCCCTTCAGCAATAAGAACCTCAATCGTGGACTCGGGAAGTGAAACGTCGGTGATCATGTTGACGGTTCGCACGTAACACTCCCGAGCCACCTTCGGGTTGCTTCGGACACGATATTGCCTCCCTTCGGCAGCAAACTTAAGAGCAAGGTGGAAAGTGGAAACTGCTGCCCTATATGCATTAAGGATTGGCCTCCCAAAGATGGCGCAGTAGTTGCTTGGGGAATCCACCACCACGAAATTGATCAGCTTTATTACTCCCCCAAGCGAGACCAGAAGCTTTACTGAACCCTTCACTTCTTTCTTCTCCCCCTGAAAAGCCATAGAGGGGCCCATCGGAGGAAAGCAGAGGCTTCCCAGTCTTCAAGGCTTCAAAGGTCGGGCGGAAGAGAAGGTTCACAGAGCTGCCTGTGTCGATCATGATTTTGTGGACAGTGTAATTTTCAATGACGGCTTTGATTACCACAACATCGTCGAAGGGATTGGCATTTGGAGGAAGGTCATCTTGACCAAAAGTGACAGTGGTGCTTTCAGGGGGAGAGCTTGTGGTTGTTGCCACTTCTTGTTTCAGAACTCTCGCGATGCTGGATTTGCGAGATGAATCCGCTCCAGCCCCTCCATTAATGCAATAGATGTCCCCAGGGGGCCCACATCATTGACTTCGATGCATTCAGCGGAAGGATGAATGTATCCATAGTAGCCATCGTCTTCAACGTCGGCACATTCCCAAGTCACCTCCACTGTTTCTTTTTTCTTCTCAGTAGCCGGTTCAGCAGTTGCTTCCTTCCGAACTAAGCCCCGGAGCTTTCCTTCTCCTAGGAGCCTCTCTATCAGCAAGCGGAGGGCCCGACAGTCTTCGGTCAGATGCCCTCCCTCTTTATGATATTCACAGTAAAGATTCGGATTTCGATTACGAATATCCGATTTTAGAGGAGCAGGCCTTTTGAAATCCGGCCTCTTTTGGAGGATTTGGACCACTTCGTCCATGATGACATTTAAAGGAGTAAACGACTCTTGCGAGTCATCATATTGAGTGGATGGAATGACTGGAGGTGGTTGTGCGGTATATTGCGGCAGGTATGCCGACATTATTTGCGGAAGTTGAACGGATGGAGCGGATGCGATGGCCAACGGCGGTTTCTGATCCTGAAACCGTTGATGGCCAATAAAGGGTTGTTTATTTTTGTAATTTCTTCCCCGCTGAGAACGAGGTTCAAAGTGGGGTTGGTTTGATGGTGGATGATGGAAGGACGGATTAGACTGCTCCTTGTCGCTTACCAACTTTGCGACATAACCGGGATTGCTCTTTTCTCCTGTGATGAACATGTTTGCCAAACTTATCATTTCCTGATAAGTTCGAGGCTCCCTTATATTTGCTTCGAATTTTAGGGGGCCCTCTCTCAAGCCATAAATGAGGGCAACCCTATATAGCTCTGGATCCACGTTCTGAACTTCCATGATCTCCTTCTGGAAGCGGTCCATGAAATGGGCCCACGTTTCGTCATCCCGCTGCTTTATATCAAAAAGGGCCGCCGGGCCACTTTTCCTTTTTCTCGAAGTAGAGAATCTCAGCTGAAATTCTCTGCGCAGCTCAGCAAAACAACTGATTGACCTGGGGTGCAACCCGTAAAACCACTCCCTTGCTTGTCCTTCGAAGGATGTCACAAGGAGTTTGCACTTGGTCGCATCCTAGAGTGTCCTCAGGGCAATGGCCGACTCGAAGGCTTGTAGATGAACAGTGGGATCAGTTTCTCCATTAAAAGCCGGAAGACGAGGCTCTCTGAAATTATTCGGGGCTGGTTCCCCTCAGACTTCGTCCACGAAGGGAGAAGTTTCTTCAACATCTTCATACAGGGGAGCAGGATAGTAAGCCGCCGGAGCTGCGGCTACTCGCGGACAAGCCGCCTGGTAGGAGGACCGGACAGCAGCTTCTGGTGGGTAGGAGTGATAAACATCAACCTCAGGCGGGTAGGAGAGACGGGCCGCGCCCTCTTGCGGGTAAGAAAGGCGGGCAGCGTGAGAAGCCGCCCCCTGGAAATCGAGGACTCGAGCCGGCATGCTGTGCATGCTGTGCACGGCTTCCTGATAGAAGTTTTGCCTGGCCGCAAAACCTTCTTGCAGTGGTTGGAAGTTGGCGGCTTGTGGTAGCGGGTAAGGAGGAGGCGGAGGAGGACCAGAGTCACCGCTTGATTAACTGCGGCTTGCTGTGGAACTAACCACTCGGTTAATAGAGCTAAAGTCTGACTGATTGCGTCCAGACGCTGATCAGTCGCTTTCTGAGCCCGCTCGGCTTCTCTCCTGGATTGCTCCAAGGCTTCCCACAAAGAGTCTTCACTGTGATCGGAGCGGTCTCCAAGGGGGAACTGACGGTCTGACATTGTAGCAAGGATTTCACCAACAATCCGCGATCTGAAGGTCGCGTGTTTCTGTTGAGTCCGAAATCGCACCTCCGAAGGAAATCGGAGGCTGCGGGCTGTCGGTTACTTTGTAGTTAGGAAATCGAGACCGCTGGCAGCGGTCAAGGCTAGACTTCGCCCGTCACGGCGAATGCCACTCCTGTGATGGGCTTTCCTTTGATTGAAGAAAAGAGATTACAGCGGGCTACAAGAGCAGAAAAGAAGAAGCCGGCCGGTTAGACAGGTCGCAAGATGGGAAACTCGAGATCGCAGCTCAAACAAGCGAGCTCCTAGATTCGAGTGTGCGTGCCTTGGGAACGTCGCTGCCCCCTATTTATAGGCTTGGGTGTTGGAGTTTCTGAAGTGATCTCAAAGCAATCAATAGTTAGTCTTGCTGCCAACGCAATATGAGCCTATAGGGTCGCACATAAAAGCGTTTGGAAAAATTGGTGAAAGGATTGTGTTGGCCTTACTCATATTGGATATGAGTGGAGGACCAATCCTGTGACTGCTTGGAATTAAGTTGAGAATGTCTCAACGGGAAATCGTTTAAAGGGTTTAAACGAATGCATTTATGCTAGACAAATTCGGGTAAAGGGTTTAACTGAACTGTGTCAAATTCAGCTATATCGATTCGGCTAATGTGATTAACCAAATTCGACTAAAGGGTTTAACCGAATTATGTTGATTCGACTAATGGAATTCGGCTATATCGATTCGGCTAATGTGATTAACCGAATTCGACTAAAGGGTTTAGCCGAAATATATCAGTTCGACGAAATGATATAACCGAATTTATATAGTCGAATCGGCTATAGCATATAGACGAATTCGTCGAAATGGTTTCGCCGAATCTGAGTCGAATTCGGTTATAGTGATTAGTCGAATTCGGCGAATGTAAATCTGGACAGAAATGTTCTGGTCTGCGGATAGCCTGATTTATGCGTTTTAGTATAAAAGGGCTTGCAGTTCTAGGTTTACGAGAGGCTTTTTCCTTTCGCGATTTTGACGGGAATAGTTCCGCGCGAGGGTCTCGTTCTTCCCGTCCGCCGATCGCCTTTCGCCGCCGCTAGTCACCGCCGTCGGTCGCCGCCTCCTCTGGATCGGACCTAGCAGTCCGTGAGGACGTTGAGAGCTTCCTTCTCCGACCTAGTTCTTGTACGACAAGAAGCTAGGGTTTTCCATCGTTCGTGTGGATCGCTTTAGAGGAGCCGATACATTTTGGTTCTTGGAACTCAGATTTCAGATTTCTCTTTGGAGCACCTTGGTTGAGTGTTGACTCAATCCCGCAAAGGTACTTTGTATTTCGATTCGCTTATTCTCTTGAATCATGAAAACCGCAAGATCCGTTAGCTTCTTTTGGGTTGTTCTTGTTATTTCTGCTGCGCATATGTGATATGTAATCCCGTTCGAGGGGTATAGAAAACCCAACAGTGGTATCAGAGCTAGGTTGTGGTCAAGTGCGTGTAAATTGGGACATTTAGAAGCGTTCTAAATGCCCTAATTTCTTCTTGGAATATCACATTTGATTTGATTTTGTGTGGTTTCTGGCGCTGCCCCTTGGACCCCGTTAGGGGCTCTGCCCCCTAAGACCCCGCCAGGGGTGCGGCCCCTTGGAACCCAGCCAAGAACGCATGTGATTGCGTTGCGATTTTAATGTTTCAGATGTTGTTTCTCCTCTGCAGTAACCGTCCCTCAAAATGGTTTGTGAAATCAAATGTTTAGATTATTGAATCTGACATGAGAGACGAGCTTGTCTACTGCACTAGTGGAGTTGTTGTTCATATGTCCAATGCATGTAAATCTAGAGATTTAGAAGTGCTCTAAATGCTCAGATTTAGCCCTGTTTTTCAAAGAGTTGATAGACTGTATTTGTGCACATCTGGGATGTATCTGGAAGGTGAATGTTGTAATTTTATTTTCTGCTTGTGCACTGTGATTAAATGTTAATCATGATTAAAATGTTAATCACTTGAAATAAAAATCCCTTATCTAATATTAAGTATTCGGATGCCTTCCGATGGATGACACTCTTCCTGCCTCGATCGATGAAGTGTGGGCTTGCCAAAGCAAGGTGCATTAATCTATCTTGGTAAGGGTGCGAGCGGATAATTGTGATATCCCACTGTCGACATCGGGTCAAACTTAACTAGGTGACCTCAAAGGTTGAGTGCCTAGAGGCATAGGGTTGGCATGCTCCATATGATGGATTCGAATAAAGAGTTATTCACCAACCATACAAGAGTTGCATAGTGATGCAATTGACAAATGTTGTCTACCTAAATAACTGCATTATGAGAGGAACGCCAAAGCGGACTCGTGGTGTTGGTGAAATACGGATATTGTCCACTTAGAGAGTAGCTCGCATAAACTCTCCGAATCGATATCAAGGGTTGTTGATTTGATTAAAATAGTGGGAGCTCTTTAATAAAAGTCCTTATTAAAAATATATATATATAATGTATTTTGAAATATAGTACTAAAATTTCACTTTGCAAAATTCCTTGTATAATATCCATGGCAAGTGGATCTCACTCCGCCTTGTCCCTGAGAGCAATCCTTGAGAAGGATAAGCTAAATGGGACAAATTTCCTTGACTGGTATAGAAACCTGAGAATTGTTCTCAGGCAAGAGCGCAAGCTCTATGTCTTGGAAGAAGATCCCCCTGAAGAGCCAGCCTCTAATGCACCACGTGCAGACAAAGATACTTATAAGAAGTATGGAGATGACTCCTTGGATGTTGAATGCCTTATGCTCGCGACTATGAACTCTGAGCTTCAGAAGCAACATGAGAACATGAGTTGTTATGAGATGGTTGAGCACCTGAAGAAAATTTTTCAAGGGCAAGCTCGCCAAGAGAGGTTCGATATATCCAGGGCGTTATTTCAGTGTAAGATGGGAGCTCGAGACCCAGTTTGAACTCACGTACTCAAGATGATTGGGTATATAGAGAGCCTTGAAAGACTGGGGTTTCCTTTGAGCCAAAGGTTGGCCAATCTGATCCTGCAATCGTTGCCGGGCAGTTACGAGCAGTTTGTCTTAAATTACAATATGAATGAAATTGACAAGACACTGCCCGAGCTCCTAGGCATGTTTAGAACTGTCGAGATCAACATGAAGAAGACCAGCCTACTAGCCCCATACTGATGGTGCATAAAGGCAAGGGCAAGGTCAAGGGAACCAAGAAGACTAAGGTAGGACCTAAGTCACATCTTGATCCCAAGTCTTCAGCACTGAAAAAGAAAGGATTAGCTAAGGAAGGGAAGTGCCACCATTGTGGTAAGGCAAGGCACTGGAGGAGGAACTGTCCTCAGTATCTAGAAGATCTGCAGAAGAAGAAGGGAAGTATGACTTCCACTTCAGGTATTTTCGTTATAGAAATAAACCTTTCTGCTCCTTCATCCTGGGTATTGGATACCGGATGTGGTTCTCACATTTGTATAAATGTGCAGGAACTGACAAGGAGAAGAATGCTGTGTAAAGGAGAGGTAGACCTGCGCGTTGGAAATGGAGCAAGAGTTGCTGCCGTTGCCGTAGGATTGTATCGTCTTTCTTTGCCCATAGGGCTTGTAATATAACTAGATAATTGTTATTATGTTACGGCCATAACTAGAAACATTATTTCTATTTCATGTTTGGACATGATTGGTTTTTCTTTCTTAATTAAGAACAATTGTTGTTCTATTTATAAGAATGATGTTTGTTATGGCGTTGCCCAAATGTTTAATGGTTTATATGTTTTGAACTTAGACCATCCGATCTATAACATAAAAAATACTAAAAGACTAAAAACAAATGATTCGAATCCTACGTACCTTTGGCATTGTCGTTTAGGTCATATAAACGAGAAACGCATATCCAAGCTCCATAAAGATGGACTACTGGACTCATTTGATTATGAATCATTTGAGAGATGCGAGTCATGTTTATTAATTAGGTAAGATGACGAAAGCTCCTTTCACTAGTTGTAATGAGAGGGCTAATGATCTCTTGGGTATAATACATAGTGATGTATGTGGACCCATGAGTTCTATGGCTAGAGGCGGGTTCTACTACTTCGTTACATTTACAGATGATTTCAGTAGATACGGATACGTGTTTCTTATGAAGAACAAATCCGAGACCTTTGAAAAGTTCAAAGTGTTTAAAAATGAAGTAGAGAACCAACTGGGAAACAGGATAAAAGCACTCTGATCTGATCGAGGTGGCGAATATCTGAGTCATGAGTTTCGTGATCATCTGAAAGAGTGTGGTATTGTATCACAGCTCACTCCGCCCGGAACACCTCAACATAATTGTGTTTCTGAGAGGAGGAATCTTACCTTGTTAGACATGGTGCGATCGATGATGAGTCATGCAGATTTGCCCGTTTCCTTTTGGGGTTTTGCTTTAGAGACTGCTGCTTTCACACTAAATCGAGTTCCAACGAAAACGGTTCTAAAGACACCATATGAGATATGGACTGGGAAGCGTCCTAGTATGTCGTTCATCAAGATTTGGGGCTGTGAGGCATACGTGCGACATCAAATGCCTGACAAGATGGAACCCAAATCGGATAAATGTTATCTCGTGGGGTATCTTAGGGAAACCAAAAGACACTACTTCTACTTACCGTCTGAGGGCAAAGTGTTTGTCGCAAGGACTGGCGTCTTTTTGGAGAAAGAGTTCTTATCCAGAAAGACTGCAAAGGTAGAACTTGAAGAAGTTCAAGAGCCACAAACAATGAACGAACCGGAAGTGAAACCTGAGCAAGGACTACAAGAAGTTGTAGCTGGAGAGCCTGCTCAAGAAACACAAGTCCTACGTAAATCTGGTAGACCAAGATTTGAGCCTGAGAGATATGGATTTCTCATGACTCAAATAGGTAATGTGTTGCTTATGGATCATGTTGATGAGCCTGCAACCTACCAATAGGCTATGAATGGACCTGACTCCGAGAAGTGGCTTGAGGCCATGAAATCTGAAATGGACTCCATGTACACAAACCAAGTTTGGACCTTGGTGGAACCACCTGAAGGGGTACGACCCATAGGGTGCAAATGGGTCTTCAAGAAGAAGACCGACATGGATGGGAATGTACAGACATTCAAAGGCCGGCTGGTGGCTAAAGGTTTCAGGAAAATTCATGGTGTTGACTATGATGAAACCTTTTCCCCTGTAGTAATGGTCAAGTCCATCAGAATTCTACTTGCTATTGCTGCGTATTATGACTACGAGATCTGGCAAATGGACGTCAAAACAGCTTTCCTTAATGGAAACCTCCTTGAGGAAGTGTATATGACACAACCCGAGGGTTTTATATCTCCATGTGAAGCCACTAAAATATGCAAGTTGAATCGATCCATTTATGGATTGAAACAAGCCTCTCGAAGTTGGAATCTGCGTTTTGATGAGAAGATCAAAGAGTTTGGTTTCATCAAGAACGAAGATGAGCATTGTGTTTACAAGAAGATTAGTGGGAGCATTATTGTCTTCCTGATATTGTATGTAGATGACATACTGCTGATCGGGAATGACATTCTTACCCTGCAAGTTGTTAAGAACAACCTAGGGAAGTGCTTTTCTATGAAAGACTTGGGCGAAGCGACTTACATACTTGGTATTAAGATCTATAGAGATAGATCGAAGAAGTTGCTGGGTTTGACCCAGAGTACATACATTGACAAGGTGTTGAAACTGTTCAACATGCTTGAGTCCAAGAAAGGATTCTTACCCATGTCACATGGTGTGAGTCTCTCTAAGGACCAGTGTCCAAAATCTTTGGAAGATAAGGACCGCATGAAGTTGATTCCATATGCTTCGGCAATTGGATCAATCATGTATGCAATGTTATGTACTCGACCCGATGTCTCATATGCTTTAAGCATGACTAGCAGGTATCAGTCTGATCCGGGTGATGGTCACTGGATCGCAGTCAAGAATATCCTAAAGTACTTGAGAAGGACTAAGGATACATTCTTGGTGTTTGGTGGAGAGGAAGTGCTCATTGTAAAGGGTTACACGGATGCAAGCTTCCAGACTGACAGGGATGACTCAAAGTCACAGTCAGGTTTTGTGTTTTGCCTTAATGGAGGAGCTGTAAGCTGGAAGAGTTCCAAGCAAGAGACAGTTGCTGATTCTACGACTGAGGCCGAGTATATCGCTGTAGCGAATGCGGCGAAGGAGGCTGTGTGGATTAGGAAATTCATCGGCGAGCTTGATGTAGTTTCTAGCATTGTTGATCCCGTAGTTCTCTACTGTGACAACAACGGTGCAATTGCACAAGCTAAGGAACCTAGATCTTATCAGCGCTCCAAGCACATACTTCGGCGCTTCCATCTTATTCGAGAGATTGTCGATCGAGGAGATATGAGCATATGCAGAGTACCGACTGAAGAAAATATAGCGGATCCACTGACAAACCCTCTTGCGCAAAAGAAGCATGATGGTCATGTTAGATCAATGGGTATTAGATACCTGAATGATTATCTTTAGTGGGAGCCTTGTGGATTGCATATTTGTTGGTTGTTTGTTCATTGGATGAATTGTAAAATGTACTATGTATTTCATTTTATATTTATGGCAAGTTCTTTTATTATGTCATTTATATCTATCTGATAAGATTAATTAGCATAATAAATGCCCTTAGAGTATTTGCTTCCATAGCAATTCAAGTACGTGACTTGAATGTGAGAGCCAATGTTTATAAGGAGCTTCAATCTTAAATGGTCCCTGGTCGGGGTATCATCCTAGAAATTTAGGGCGAGGATGAGACCATAAGACCAGCATGTGCGTTGACTGATGACCGGTTCTCACAGATCATGATATTGTGATATCAAGTCATCACATGGGTACTTGTTAAGAACAAGTTGTACTGGACAGACCCCTCCGTGAGACTATTTTGTGGATTGTCATATGAACGTGTCACAAGTAGGTCTCAAGTGACAATGGTGTTTGTGCTCCTTTGACCTGAAGTCATAGCATTCATCAGGTGAGGAAGAGCGTACTTTGATGCCATCTAAAGTCTTCTCTTTAGAAAGGTTGACGATAAGGGTGGTTGTTGGGTATGTTACAAATCATTTGGATGTTTGTGTGTGAGCAGAAATGGGATTTGTCCTCCTGTATGACAGGAGTTACATCCATGGGCCCCTTGATGGAATGAGACTGAGAAATGCATGGCCATGCTTGGTTGAGTCAATATATGATATTGAGCTCACCAATTTCAGACAGTCTATTCGAGATCAGGAAATTGGGATTGAACAATTATGAGGGTGACACGGTCCATGCCTCTAGTTCTATCCGGATGTAAAGGACAAAGGGACATGACAACACTGATACATTGGTCATGACAGGCTTGTTGAGTTATGAACTCTTATTGCTTGGGTAGCAATGATGTATTGCTAGATGCCGCTCATTGTTTGTGAGACTTTTGTTGATACTTTGTGATCAAGTGGGAGACTATTGGAGTTTCTGAGGTGATCGCAAAGCAATCAATAGTTAGTCTTGCTGCCAACGCAATATGAGCCTATAGGGTCGCACATAAAAGCGTTTGGAGAAATTAGAGAAAGGATTGTGTTGGCCTTACTCATATTGGATATGAGTGGAGGACCAATCCTGTGACTGCTTGGAATTAGGTTGAGAATGTCTCAACGGAAAATCGTTTAAAGGGTTTAAACGAATGTATTTATGCTAGACAAATTCGCGTAAAGGGTTTAACCGAACTGTGTCAAATTCGGCTATATCGATTCGACTAATGTGATTAACCGAATTCGACTAAAGGGGTTAACCGAATTATGTTGATTCGACAAATGGAATTCGGCTATATCGATTCAGCTAATGTGATTAACCGAATTCGACTAAAGGGTTTAGCCGAAATATATCAGTTTGACGAAATGGTTTCGACGAAATGATATAACCGAATTTATATAGTCGAATCAGCTATAACATATAGACGAATTCGTCGAAATGGTTTCGCCGAATCTGAGTCGAATTCGGTTATAGTGATTAGTCGAATTCGGCGAATGTAAATCTGGACAGAAATGTTCTGGTCTGCGGATAGCCTGATTTATGCGTTTTAGTATAAAAGGGCTTGCAGTTCTAGGTTTACGAGAGACTTTTTCCTTTCGCGATTTTGACGGGAACGGCCGACCGGAATAGTTCCACGCGAGGTTCTCTTTCTTCCCGTCCGCTGATCGCCTTCCGCCACCGCTAGTCGCCGCCGTCGGTCGCCGCCTCCTCTGGATCGGACCTAGCAGTCTGTGAGGACGTTGAGAGCTTCCTTCTCCGAACTAGTTCTTGTACGACAAGAAGCTAGGGTTTTCCATCGTTCGTGTGGATCGCTGTAGAGGAGCCGATACATTTCGGTTCTTGGAACTCAGATTTCGAATTTCTCTTTGGAGCACCTTGGTTGAGTGTTGACTCAATCCCGCAAAGGTACTTTGTATTTCAATTTGCTTATTCTCTTGAATCATGAAAACCACAAGATCTGTTAGTTTTTGTTATTTCCGCTGCGCATATGTGATATGTAATCCCGTTCGAGGGGTATAGAAAACCCAGCATTGGGGGCCTGCCCGAACGGGCAGGGATAAAATAACCGCCTTCCCGGGTACAGGAGAAACGGGCAGGCGGTGACGAGATACAAACAGGAGAGAAGAGAGAAGCCACACGGCTTGGCGGCTTGCGCTTTCGATCTGTCTTGACCAGGGGCTGAAGATGCTGAGACCAAGGCGATGATGCAACCCGGGCGGTCTCCGACTTGAGACCACGGCTTGTCTTTTGGACTTGCTCTTGGTAGTCTCCATGGCGCAGCCCTGGCGGCCTCCGACTTGAGACCGCGGCTTTCCCTTTGAACTTGAGCTTTGCTGGTCTTCAATCTTTGGAGGCGATCTGAATCATGTCAGACCGCCCAACTTGTGTTGATTGGTGCTGATGGGCCTTGTTAAATCTCAACCGGGCGACTCGTATCCTCAGACCGCCCGGTCTACAAATAATGCTATTCGGAAGCGGCCTTCTGGGTAAACAGATTGCAGCAATGGGTTGTAGTGAAAATGAGAGATTTAGCTCCAAATGACGCTCAAACTTTAAACCGCAACAACTTTTGATCCGGTTGCCTGATTTTAGCACACAACACCTTTTTGAAATGAGCTCGTAGCACTACATTCATTGGAGCACATGTATTACCCATTCCAGTTCCCTTAGTTGTCAATAGTTAGATCGTTGCAGCGGTAATGCGAAATTTCGCTCCAAATGATACCTAAATCTTCCAACAGGCATAACTTTTGATTTGTATGTTTGATTTTTGCCCACATCACCTTTTCGGAATATGCTCTAAGGCATACATCCAATGGAGCACAATTATAAACCCTTCCAGCTCATTTTAGTGGTCAATATACAGGGGGTTGCAATGGTGACGAGGGCTCCTCTTGACACATAAACTGTAACAGCCATAACTTTCAATCTGGTTGTCCGATTTTTGCGCACAATACCTTTTTGGAAAGAGCTCGGAGCCCTACATCCAATGGAGAGCAAAATTTACCCATCCAGTTTGTTTAGTGGTCAATATACAGCAGGTTTGTAATAAGGTATTTAGCTCGAAAGGAGACCTAAACTTTAAATATCCATAACTTTTTATTCGGTTGTCCGATTTTCGCCCACAATACCTTTCCGTAATAAGATCGGAGCCAAAAATCCAATGGAGAGCGAATTTAACCCATTCAAGGTCGTTTAGAGGTCGATATACAGTGGGTTGTAGTGGTAATGCGATATTTAGCTCCAAATGACACATAAATTTAAATATGAAAGAATTTTAGATGCGGTTTGTAGTGAAAGTGAGAGATTGAGCTCCAAATGACACTCAAACTTTAAACATTAATAACTTTTTATCCGGTTGTCTGATTTTACCCCCACAACACCATTTAGGAATGATATCGGAGCCCTACAATCATCGAAGCATAAGTTTTACCCATTACAGTTCATTTAATTGTCTATATTGAGCGGGTTGCACTGTTAATGCAAAATGTAGCTTCAAATGACACCTAAACTTCAAGCAACTATAACTTTTGATCAGGTTGTGTGATTTTTGCCCACAACACCTCTTCGAAATGAGCTCTGAGCCCTACATCCAATGGAGAGCAAGTTTTACCCAATGTAGTTCGTTTAGTGGTCGATATGCATTGAGTTGAAGTGGTAATGTTGGATTTAGCTCCAACTGACACCTAAACTTCAAGCAGCTATAACTTAGATCCGGATGTCCGGATTTTGCACAAAACACCTTTTCGGAAAGAGCTAAGAGCCATACATCCTAAGGGGAATAGGATTTACTCGATCAAGTTTATTTAGTGGTCGACGTATAGTGGATTGCAGTTGAAATGAGGGATTTTGCTCCAATTGGCACCTAAACTTCAAACATCCATAATTTTTGATCCGGTTGTCTGATTTTTGCGCACAATGCCTTTTCAGAATGAGATCGGAGCCCTACATCCAATGGACAATAAGTTTTACCCATTCCAGTTCGTTTGTGGTTGATCTACAGTGGGTTGTAGTGAAAATTGAGAGATTTAGCTCCAAATGACGCTCAAACATTAAACCGCAACAACTTTTGATCCGGTTGCCTGATTTTACCACATAACACATTTTTGAAATTAGCTCGTAACACTACATTTATTGGAGCACATGTATTACCCATTCCAGTTCATTTAGTTGTCAATATTTAGAGCGTTGCAGCGGTAATGCAAAATTTCGCTTCAAATGACACCTAAACCTTCCAACAGGCATAACTTTTGATTTGTATGTTTGATTTTTGCCCACATCCATCACCTTTTCGGAATATGCTCGGAGGCATACATCCAATGGAGCGCAATTATAAACCCTTCAGCTCATTTTAGTGGTCAATATATATGGGGGTTGCAATGGTGACGAGGGCTCCTCTTGACACATAAACTGTAACAGCCATATCTTTTGATCTGGTTGTCCGATTTTTGCGCACAACACCTTTTTGGAAAGAGCTCGGAGCCATAGATCCATTGGAGAGCAAATTTTACCCATCCAGTTTGTTTAGTGGTCAATATACAACGGGTTTGTAATAAGGTATTTAGCTCGAAAGGAGACCTATACTTTAAAGATCCGTTTCCTTCTTATAGCCGCGAGAAGCGACTTCAGGCTCTTTCTTCTTTGGGTTTCCGAAGTGAGGAAGCTGTCAAACAGCTATAACTTAGATCCGGATATCCGGATTTTGCACAAAGCACCTTTTCGGAAAGAGCTAAGAGCCATACATCCTAAGGGGAATAGGATTTACTCGATCAAGTTCATATAGTGGTCGACGTATAGTGGATTGCAGTTGAAATGAGGGACTTTGCTCCAATTGGCACCTAAACTTCAAACATCCATAACTTTTGATCCGGGTGTCTAATTTTTGCCCACAATGCCTTTCCGGAATGAGATCGGAGCCCTACATCCAATGGACAAAAAGATTTACCCATTCTAGTTCGTTTGTGGTTGATCTACAGTGGGTTGTAGTGAAAAATGAGAGATTTAGCTCCAAATGACGCTCAAACTTTAAACCGCAACAACTTTTGATCCGGTTGCCTGATTTTACCACACAATACCTTTTCGAAATGAGCTCGTAGCACTACATTTATTGGAGCACATGTACTACCCATTCCAGTTCATTTAGTTGTCAATATTTAGAGTGTTGCAGCGGTAATGCGAAATTTCGCTCCAAATGACACCTAAACCTTCGAATAGGCATAACTTTTGATTTGTATGTTTGATTTTTGCCCACATCACCTTTTCGGAATATGCTCTGAGGCATACATCCAATGGAGCACAATTATAAACCCTTCCAGCTCATTTTAGTGGTCAATATACAGGGGGTTGCAATGGTGACGAGGGCTCCTCTTGACACATAAACTGTAACAGACATAACTTTTGATCTGGTTGTCCGATTTTTGCGCACAACACCTTTTTGGAAAGAGCTCGGAGCCCTCAATCCATTGGAGAGCAAATTTTACCCATCCAGTTTGTCTAGTGGTCAATATATAGTGGGTTTGTTATAAGGTATTTAGCTCGAAAGGAGACCTAAACTTTAAAGATCCATAACTTTTATCTGATTGTCCGATTTTCGTCAACAATACCTTTTCGTAATGAGATCGGAGCCCAAAATCCAATGGAGAGCGAATTTAACCCATTCAAGGTCGTTTAGAGGTCGATATACAGTGGTTTATAGTGATAATGTGAGATTTAGCTCCAAATGACACATTAATTTCAATATGAAAGAATTTTAGATGCGGTTTGTAGTGAAAGTGAGAGATTTATCTCCAAATGACACTCAAACTTTAAACAGCAATAACTTTTGATCCGGTTGTCTGATTTTACCCCCACAACACCATTTAGGAATGAGATCGGAGCCCTACAATCTTTGAAGCACAAGTTTTACCTATTACAGTTCATTTAGTTGTCTATATTGAGAGGGTTGCACTGTTAATGCAAAATGTAGCTCCAAATGACACCTAAACTTCAAACAGCCATAACTTTTGATCAGGTTGTGTGATTTTTGCCCACAACACCTCTTCGAAATGAGCTCTAAGCCCTACATTCAATGGAGAGCAAGTTTTACACAATGTAGTTCGTTTAGTGGTCGATATGCAATGAGTTGAAGTGGTAATGTGTGATTTAGCTCCAACTGACACCTAAACTTCAAACAGCTATAACTTAGATCCGGATGTCTGGATTTTGCACAAAACACTTTTTCGGAAAGAGCTAAGAGCCATACATCCTAAGGGGAATAGGATTTACTCGATCAAGTTCATTTAGTGGTCGACGTATAGTGGATTGCAGTTGAAATGAGGGATTTTGCTCCAATTCGCACCTAAACTTCAAACATCCATAACTTTTGATCCGGTTGTCTGATTTTTGCGCACAACGCCTTTTCGGAATGAGATCGGAGCCCTACATCCAATGGACAACAAGTTTTACCCATTCCAGTTTGTTTGTGGTTGATCTACAGTGGGTTGTAGTAAAAAATGAGAGATTTAGCTCCAAATGACGCTCAAACTTTAAACCGCAACAACTTTTGATCCGGTTGCCTGATTTTACCACACAACACCTTTTTGAAATGAGCTCATAGCACTACATTCATTGGAGAACATGCATTACCCATTCCAGTTCATTTAGTTGTCAATATTTATGTTTACCCGGGAAACCGCCTCCAAGAGGATTACTCGCAGACCGTGCGGTTTGCGGATCCAAGTCCCCCAGCTCAGGTTATACGAGGTCCATCAACACCAGCTAGCACAGGCCGGGCGGTCTGGAATAATTCAGGCGGCCTCCAAGAACCAAAGGTAATCCAAGCCCAAGTCCAACAGGGCAAGTCGCGGTCTCAAGTCGGAGGTCGCGCGGTTTATGCCATGGAGACAAGCCAAGGTCCAAAGTCAAAGAACAAGTCGCGGTCTCAAGACAGAGACCGAGCGGGTAGCATCGTCGCCTCGGCCGCATCATCTTTAGCTTCTGGTCAGACAAGTCGGAAGGGCAAGCCGCCAAGCCGCGCGGCTTCTTTCTTTCCTTCTTTGTGTATCCCGTCACCGCCTGCCCGTTTCTCCTGTACCCGGGCAGGCGGTTATTTTATCCCTGCCCGCTCGGGCAGGCCCCCAAGCCTATAAATAGGGGGCGGCACTATTCCCAAGACACGCACACTCGAACCTAGGAGCTCGCTTGTTTGAGCTGCGGACTCGAGTTTCTCGTCTTGCGGACTATCTGACCGGCCGACTTCTCTTTTCCTGCACTTATAACCCGCTGTAACCACTTCTTTCTAATCAAAGGAAAGCCCGTCGCAGGAGTGGCATTTGCCGCGGCGGGCGAAGTCTGGCCTTGACCGCTGCTAGCGGTCTCATTCTTCTACACAAAAAGTAACTGGCAACCCACAGCCTCCGGTTTCCCTCGGAGGTGCGATCTCGGACTCAACAGAAACACGCGACCTTCAGATCACGGATTGTCGGTGAAATCCTTTTCGCCACGATGTCAGACCGTCAGTTCCCTCTTGGAGACCGCTCCGATCATAGCGAGGACTCTTTGTGGGAAGCCCTGGAGCAGTCAAGGAGAGAAGTCGAGCAGGCTCAGAGGGCCACTGATCAGCGACTTGAAGCGATCAGTCAGACTTTAGCAATGCTAACCGAGCGACTAGCTCCGCAACAAGCCGCGGCTAATCAGGCGGTGACCCCGGTCCTTCCTCCACCTCCTCCTTACTCGTTACCGCAAGCCGCTAATTTCCAGCTCCACCAAGAAGACCCTGCGGCTCGGAAAAATTTCTATCAGGAAACCGCGCACAGCATGCCAGCTCGAGTCCTCGACTTCCAGGGGGCGACTTCTCACACTGCCCACCTTTCCTACCCGCAGGAGGGCGCGACCCGTCTCTCCTACCCGCCTGAAGTTCCTATTCATCACTCCTACCCGCCAGAAGCTGCTGCCCGGTCTTCTTATCAGGCGGCTTGTCCGCGAATAGCCGCAGCTCCGGCGACTTATTACCCTGCTCCTCTGTATGAAGACATGGAAGAAACTTCTCCCTTTGTGGACGAAGTCAGAGGGGAGCCTGCCCCTATTAATTTCAGGGAGCCTCGCCTGCCAGCTTTCAATGGGGAGACTGATCCCACGGTTCATTTACAAGCTTTCGAGTCAGCCATTGCTCTCAGAACCTTAACTGATGCAACTAAGTGCAAGCTTCTTGTAACCTCCTTTGAAGGACAAGCGAGGAAATGGTTTTACGGTTTGCACCCCAGGTCGATCCGTTGTTTCGCGGAGCTGCGAAGAGAATTCCTGCTGAGATTCTCCACCTCAAGGAAGAGAAAGAGCGGCCCGGCGGCCCTTTTCGATATAAAACAACGGGAAGGCGAGACATGGGCTCGTTTTGTGGATCGATTCCAGAAAGAGATCATGGAAGTCCAAAATGTGGACTCGGAGCTGTATAGGGTTGCCCTCATCCATGGCCTAAGAGAGGGCCCCCTAAAGTTCGAAGCAAATATAAGGGAGCCTAAGACTTATCAGGAAATGATAAGTTTGGCAAATATGTTTATTAGAGGAGAGAAGAGCAATCCGGACTACGTCGCGAAGCTGGTAAGCGACAAGGAGCAGTCAAACCCGTCCTTCCATCATCCACCATCGAATCAGTCCCACTTTGAACCCCGTTCCCAAAGGGGGAGGAACTACAAAAATAAGCAACCATTTATGGGCCATCAGCGGTTTCAAGATCAGAAACCACCGTTGGCCGTCGCTCCCACTCCATCCGCTCCCCTTCCGCAAATCATGCCGGTATATTTGCAACAGTATGCCGTGCAGCCACCTCCAATCATTCCATCAACTCAATACGATGATTCGCAAGAGTCATTCACTCCCCTAAACGTCACCATGGACGAAGTAGTCCAGATTCTGCAAAAGAGGCCAGATTTCAAAAGGCCTGCTCCTCTGAAGTCGGATATTCGCAATCGAAATCCGAACCTTTATTGTGAATATCATAAAGAGGGGGGACATCTAACTGAAGACTGTCGAGCTCTTCGTCTGCTTATAGAAAGACTCCTGGGAGAAGGAAAGCTCCGGGGTCTAGTTCGGAAAGATAAAACTGCTGAGCCAACTACCGAGAAGAAAAAGGAGAAGGAAACAGTAGAAGTGACCTGGGAATGCGCCGACGTCGAGGACGCCGACTACTATGGTGACATCCATCCTTCTACCGAATGCATCGAAGTCAATGATGTGGGCCCCTTAGGGGACATCTATTGTATCCATGGGGGAGCTGGAGCGGAATCATCTCGCAAATCCAGCATTGCAAGGGTTCTAAAGCAGGAAGTGGCAGCCACTACAAGTTCTCCTCCCGAAAGCACTATTGTCACGTTTGGTCAGGATGACCTTCCCCCCAATGCTAATCCTTTCGATGATGCGGTGGTTATCAAGGCCATCATCGAAAACTATACAGTCCACAAGATTCTGATTGATACCGGCAGCTCTGTCAATCTCCTTTTCCGCCCGACTTTCGAGGCCCTGAAGACTGGAAAGCATCTGCTTTCCACCGAGGGGCCCCTCTACGGTTTTTCTGGGGAGAAGAAGGAAGTAGAGGGTTCAGTGAAGCTCCTGGTCTCTCTTGGAGGAGTAATAAAGTTGATCAATTTCATGGTAGTAGATGCACCAAGCAACTGCTGTGCTATCTTCGGGCCGATTCTCAATGCGTATAGAGCAGTAGTGTCCACATTTCACCTTGCCCTCAAGTTCGCTGCTGAAGGAAAACAGTATCGGGTCAGAAGCAACCCAAAGGTAGCTCGGGAGTGCTACGTCCGAACTGTCAACATGGTCACCGACGCTCCGAATCCCAAGATCATGGATGAGGTTTTGGAGGTTGCTGAGTCTCCAGAGGCCGCCGAGGAAGGAAAAGATCGAGAAGGGGCTCACTTGGAACCTGCCCAAGCAACCTAAGAAGTTCCTATTGCTGAAGGGGCAGAAAAGAAGCTGGTCATCAACGCTGAGTTGTCAGAAGAGGAGAAAGTGGAGCTAATCTCCTGTCTGTTGGGGAATCTGGATATCTTCGCTTGGTCAGCGGAGGATATGCCAGGAGTGGATCCAGACGTGGCTTGTCATCATCTAAACGTATCTCCTGAGTTCAAGCCCGTCCAGCAAAAGAAGAGAAGTGGCGACCAAGCTGGCGTTGCCCATCAGAGAGGAGGTTTCCAAACTCCTAAAAGCGGGTTTCATTTCTGAGATTCAATATCCCACGTGGATGTCGAATGTTGTAATGGTTAAGAAATCTGGTGGGAAGTGGCGCATGTGCGTGGACTTCACCAAACTTAATAAAGCGTGCCCTAAAGATTGTTACCCTTTGCCTCGGATAGATGTCTTAGTTGATTCCGCGGTTGGGTATGGTTTTATGAGTTTCCTCGATGCCTTCTCCGGGTACCATCAAATTAAAATGCACGAACCTGACATCTCGCATACCTCATTTATCACAAACGATGGGTGTTACTGCTATCTCGTAATGCCTTTCGGTCTTAAAAACGCGGGTGCAACATACCAAAGAATGATGGATACCGTCTTTAAACATCAAAAGGGCAGGAATCTCGAAGTTTACGTTGATGACCTTCTTCTCAAATGTAAAACATTCTCATTGCACTTGGAAGACCTCGTAGAGACGTTCGCTACTCTACGGAGGTTCAAGTTAAAATTAAACCCATTGAAATGTGTGTTCGGGGCAAGTAAAGGAAAATTTCTTGGGCATCTCTTAACTCCTGATGGCCTTGCACCAAATCCAGATAAGGTGAAGGCCATCCTTGATATGACCCCTCCTCGAAATACTAAAGAAGTTCAACAACTTGGGGGGAGATTGGCAGGATTGAGCAGGTTTATCTCCAAATCCGGAGATAAAAGTGCCCCATTCTTTAAAACATTGCGAGGGGGATCAAAGTTCGAATGGAGCGAGGAGTGTAACAAGGCTTTCGAGCAGCTGAAGGGACAGTTAACTTCGACTCCACTACTCCAAAGTCCCCATGAGGGAGAAAAGCTATTCTTATATCTGGGAGTCAGACCAGAAGCGGTGAGCTCTGTCCTCGTTCGGGAAGAAAAGAGGAGGCAGTTTCCAATATACTATGTCAGCCACATCCTTAAGGATGCAGAAGCCAGATATTCGATCCTGGAGAAACTGGCCTTGGCTTTGATTATGTCCGCGCGAAGGCTTCGCCCTTATTTTCAGGCTCATTCCGTCCAAGTTGTTACAGATCATCCTTTAAAGAATATTCTTTAAAAGCCAGATCATTCAGGGAGGTTGGCAAAATGGGCTATTGAACTAAGTGAATTTGAGATATCGTACATCCCTCTAACAGCAATCAAAGCGCAAATCTTGGCAGACTTCCTGGTAGATACAACAGAGCTTAGTCCTGAACAGGTGGTACGATCTCCTCTGGCTTGGATCATTTATGTGGATGGGGCTTCTGGCAGAAACTCCGTGGGAGCCGGAGTAGTGTTGATCAGCCCAAATGGCATCAGGCTGGAGCAAGCTATCAAGTTCTTCTTTCCAGTTACAAATAACCAGGCAGAATACGAAGCACTTCTGGCTGGGCTAAGGCTTGCGAATGAGTTGGGCATAGAATATGTACATGTTAGAACCGATTCACTGGTGATGGCCTCCCAGGTCTTGGGAAATTATGAGACAAGGGAGCCGATTCTGCGAAAATATCTGCTATTAGCCAAAAAGGAAATCGGAAGATTCAAATCATTTATTATCGAGCACATCCCAAGAACGCAAAATGAGGAGGCAGATGAATTGTCGAAGTTCGGTCTTCCATCAGGGGGAGTGACCTTTGAACTCTTTCATCCGGCAATAGATGAGGCAGAACTCATGCAAATTGATCATAATCCTTCATGGAAGGATCCTTACGAGTTATTCCTATCAAAGGGGGAGTTCCACCATTCCATCAAAGATCGGAGAAGATTCAAAAGGAAGGTGGCATATTATTATCTAATAGCAGGAGTTCTCTACAGAAAACTTTGATTTCCCCCTCAGCACGATGTGTTTCAGAAGAAGAGATCCCTATCGTACTTCAGGAAGTTCATTCTGGGGAATGTGGTAGCCATTCAGGGGCAAAAACCTTGGAAAAAAGGATCCTGCGGCAAGGATATTTTTAGCCAACCATGAGAAAGGATGCCGAAACATTTGCCAAGCGTTGTGTTCAGTGCCAGAAGTTTTCTCCTCTTCAGCATCTGCCCGCTCAGTCGCTTAGGTCAATAACTACACCCTGGCCCTTCGCGGTTTGGGGGATGGATCTCATCGGACCCTTTCCAATGGCTAGCGGTCAGCGCCGCTTTATCATAGTGATGATTGACTACTTCAGTAAGTGGATCGAGGCTAAGGCACTGGCAAGAACTACTACCCAAATCATCAGAAACTTCATCTGGGGAGAAATAGTCTGCCGACACGGAATTCCGCTGGCAATTGTCACTGATAATGGTCCACAATTCAATAATCCCGAGATGATAAAATTTTGCGATCAGGTTGGAATTGACCTGCGGTTTTCCTCAGTACATCATCCAAGGACCAATGGTCAGGTAAAAGCAGCCAGCATGCGAATCCAGCAGCTCCTGATGAAAAGAGTTTGGAATCAGAAAGGAAACTCGGCAGATCAACTTCCCTCCATCCTTTGGACTCTTCGTACTACTCCATCTTCAGCTACAGGGGAGACACCATTCAAACTGTCTCATGGCTCAGAGGCTGTTGTTCCTGTGGAGTTTGAGGTGGTCACTCCAAGAGTTGTGTACGGAAAAGAAGGAGGAGAAGCGTGGGTAGAACACAATGACGAGGCTATCAAGTATAGTCTGGATCTAATCGAAGCACTTCAGGATGAGGCAACAATCAGGCAAGAAGAAGTTAAAAGGAGGATGGCAAAGTACTTTGACAAAAATGTCAGGGTAAAGCATTTTGCGGTCGGCGACGTCGTACTAAAAAAGGTTTATGCAGCAGCCCGAACAGGTAATGTCGGGAAGCTAAATCCTAATTGGGCTGGACCTTTCATCGTCAAGGAGGTACTAAAAAGTGGGGCTTATCTCCTCCAAACAAGTGAAGGAGAAGACGTCCCGCGCACCTGGAGTGGCGACGATCTCAAACGGTTCTATCCTTAAAATGTCTTCTTTACTTTCCTGCAGTTTTTGAGATATTTTAATAAGAAGCACCATACTGACACTTCTTCATGTCTGATGTTTCCTTTCTGCATTTTCTCATATATCAAACTCACTGAACCACGGAGACATCGCCAAGTTCTGGTCGAACCCCCTCGGATTGTAGTCATTAGCGTAAAACCATGAAGATCATGTGTAGCGGGGAGTTTTCGCACACGTGTAGTGGTAGCTTGCCAATTCCCGTGCGGTGGTCTTCAGAACCTTGGATCCCGGCTGATATCTAACACACCCCTGCATCAAGGGAGGTCTAGGTGAATGTTGGCTCTATCATGCCCCGAGAGGGATATAATTACAGCTTTAATGATCCTTCTGAGGAAAGCAATGTCGGTATAGCCCCCGCGGCATAACCATACCTGCCAAACTGATCATCTTAGTCTGTGACTATCGAATACTCCAAGGTACTCTCAAGCGATGTCTAAGCGGGACCCACAACTGAGTTGATCTCTCTGAGGAAAGCAATGTTCGCCGCCTAGGCCCACCTGCCCAATTGATCAACTCGGCTTGTAGCCCTAGGCAACAGAGCAGTCGAGTCGCTTACAGCCCTTATGACCACTTGAGGAAAGCAATGTTCGCCGCCTAGGCCCACCTGCCCACTTGGTCATCTGGGTCTGTACTTGTTTCTCTTTATTTCTACAGCTCTTATGACCACTTGAGGAAAGCAATGTTCGCCGCCTAGGCCCACCTGCCCAATTGGTTATCTGAGTCTGTAATCATCTTTATTGCATTACCAGGGATTATCTCGTCCCATATGGTCATTATAGACCATTTGGAGGAAAAAGCAGGATTTCTATGTGCAGCATAAACCGGACGACTTAATACTCAAACCGGGCGGTTTGAAATAAGCAGGTACCAGGGCTTTCAGACGGTCTGGTTATTAAACCTGGCGGTCTGGTTATTAAACCTGGCGGTCTGGTTATTAAACCAGGCGGTCTAAAATCAGCAGGTTCCAAAGATGTCATGCGGTTCGGTTTTTAGACCGGGCGGTTTGAAATAAGCAGGTACCAGGGCTTTCAGGCGGTCTGGTTATTAAACCAGGCGGTCTAAAATTAGGAGGTTCCAAAGACGTCATGCGGTTCGGTTTTTAGACCGGGCGGTTTGAAGTGAACAGGGTATCATTAAGGTATCAAGGTAAATATCAGGGAAGCAAGCATAATCATGATCGGCCGACCTTATTATCCGGATTATGAATTTATCATCCTTATGGGTTTCCATTCAATCCGATCGGATAATCACAGGATCTTTTCAATCAGGCGGTTATGATTCTCGTTGCAAGTATTAAACCTGCTAATCGCACGAATTCTATATACAGCTCGTACGGCTTGTCAGGTTATGATTCTCGTTGCAAGTATTAAACCTGCTAATCGCACGAATTCTATATACAGCTCGTACGGCTTGTCAGTCAATGTTATATATAACTGTCATATAGATTGATCAGATTAAATGTTAATCGCACGGTCTATCAACTGATCTTCTTGAGACTGGATATTCTGCTTACGGTCGCACGGCTTGATTATTTCAAATTCCAGATCGGTTATCTGATTGCATTCACGGAGGTGGGATTTACAGCAATGTTAGCTGCAAGTTGCCTGAGTTAAAACGCTGACCGCTCGATCTGAAAATTGTTCTCATGACTTGTCCTTTATCCTGGAAAGCAAGTATGCCGGGTCTAGTAGTAACCGCGCGGCTCAATTGTGTCCGGTCTCCGGGATGTCGTAATACATTCGTAATAAGTTAGCACTTTCTCAGAATAAATCGGATAAATTCGATTCGGATTAAAAGAAGCAAGCTATGCGAGTGGGTTTTTAGATACTTTACCGGAATCTTATGAAGATCGCTATCCTAACCGGATAAGTTGACATTAAGTCGCACGACTTGGTTAGATTTAACACAGAAAGAGATCGCAAACAATCGCAAGTAAGTCGCAGAAGGTAGACGGATAGACAGGTAAAAGCTTTTCATTTCATTATCAAAACATTGTTTACATTATGTTTTAAGCCGTCCGGCTAACAACATCAAGCCGACGGCTATTCAAAATAAAAAGCAAAATACAGCTACTGATTGTGCGACTTGAGTTTCTTAGACGCAGGAGCACTTGAATGTTCGCTGCCATCAATCGAAACGTCAGGAGAATAACCCTCGCTACCCGACGAGGATGAGCTGCTCAATTTGCCCGATTTGCGACCAGCATCTTCTTCAGAATCGCTGGATTCGGACTCTGAGCCACTCTCACCACTCTTACCCGCTCTGGGTTCTTCGACCTCGTCATCTCCATCATCGCTCTCCTCCGAACTGGATCCGTCGGCTTTATTCTTTCCTTTGGCTTTCCGCCTGATCTTTTCTAACTTCTTTTGCAAGATCGGATAGGCGTCCGAGAAGGTGAAATGCTCGAAACCGGGCGCGAACCCTTTGAGCTCCCGCAAGCGGTTAAAAGCATTATCAATTCCCTCGGCGACATGAGGGAAGAGTTCCTGCTGATAGACCGGGTCGGTCTCATCATACTTAGCCTGCAAAAGAAAAGAGTAAGGTAAGATCGTGCGGTCTGAGAACATTGGTGTTGATGCTGGCCAGGTGATGACTTACCGACTCGGCTTCCTTTAGCCGCGCATTTTCTTTCTTCAGTTCGGCAATTTTCTTCTCTTGAAGAGCGTTTTCTTTAATCAACCTCTTAAGGGTCATTCCCATGAAAGCGTTGGTGATGAAGCTCTCGGCACTAACCCGCGCGGCCTCCCTGGCGAGCTCTTCCTCAGGAATTTTCCTCAACCTCCTGAAGTTCCGTCGGCCGAACATAGCGATGCTAGCGGCCTCAGCATGCCGGCCCGACTTCTCGTTCGCCCAGTGGGGAAGAGCAGTAGAGATCTGGACACTATCGCTGTCCGGGTGCCAGGTCAAGACCGTGCGGCTTTTTAGATCCTTCACCTTGCTGAAGGAGCGGAGGGCGGCGAAGTCGCCTGAGGAACCCGAATCTTCCCCATCGGACGGCAGCGGCTTGTTCCTGGCTTGCGTCTTTCTTTTCTCTGTCTGAGTCAAGACTAAACTGGCCGGGCTTATCGGCTTGTTGGCAGGAACAACGACTTGGGCTACAAAAGGAGAAGAGTCAGCACAAGAGATCGAGCGGTTAACATTAAAGTCGGAAGCAAAGGGAAGCTTACTATCTTCAAGCCGAACGTTCTCTAGCTCGGCAAGTAGAAGGATATAGTAGCTTATGTTAAGTCGATCATCCTTGAGAAGCTTGCAGATTCCCATCTCCACTTCGCTTATTGGGACCGGTTGAAAGGCCTCCTCAGGCCGCACTTGCGGATTCGGGTTCAACAGGCCAAGTCGGCCTTCGAAGATCAAGTACCTCTCCGGCCAGGCCGTGACTTTGTTCGCCAGATTGACCATCTTCAACCCGCGGCAACCAAAGTAGAGGTGGCCTTTGAAGACATCCGATTCAGAGTCCGGAATGGCCCGCACCGAGAATATCTTCCTGAAGAGGTCCATAGAGAAGAGGACTCTCTCAGATCGCAGGTAGGAAATGAAGCTACATATCCCGGCCATCGAGTTGGGAGAAATCTGGCCGGGAACAACTCCATAATGGTCAAAGACCATGGCGAGCTCAATGGAAATTGGGAATTTAAATCCGCAATCGAAATGGTCGATTGGGATCGCGATATGGTTTGGGCCAGACGAATTCATCCGCTCATCACGGAGCGGAAGCCGCGCGAGCAGCGGACTGTCAGTCATGTGCTTCTCGACGAATTCGTCCAGCTCGGCCTTTGTCAAACGACACTCCTCGAGGTCTGCAGAGTGAAAGGCCACTGCGGCTTCGGAGCGGGTAGCAGAGGTCTTCGCAGGTCACTTCGACTGACGCTTTACTCCCATCTTGAAATTTTGGTAAAAGGAATTTCGGAAGGGCGCTACTTATAAGAACGGATGATCTGCATTTAGCAAAGGTCAAATCACGGCTAGACCGGTCAACCCGTGCGGGTACATCATCACAAAAGTCAACCACAAAGACCGTATAATTCAAACAAGCGAATTAAAGAATCACGAAAACAAGCAGATCGGTTTATGTAAAATAACTCACAGGCATCAATCAACACAGCAAGAAGGCAAAAAAGTAAATTCAAATATTTAAGCCGCACGGCCTGAATGGCAGATCGAATATTATAGAGACAGATTCAAGCAAATTGTCCAAGAGACCGAATAGAAATATTATTACAAAGTTCATATCTCAGAGCCACTCGTTACGGACGGGTATCGCTCGGTTCATCCTCCCTGTGAAGTCGCGCGACATGGTCGCCGATTTGAAGTACAGTTCCCTGCATTTGGTTCATATTATGATTAAGGCGGTTGATCATGCTATGAATCCGCGCGGCATCTCTCTCTACTCGCGTCGCGGGAATCACACGAGTAGGCAAGGTCGCTGCGCACTCATGAACACTAACAACTGGGCGGATCGTCCTGGCTACAGGAAGAGACGAGCTCGTCCCTGCATCCGGGCGGCTTGACCCTCGCCGGCCTTCGTCAACCACGTTAATAGGGCGCCGACTTCCGCCGGCTTCCTTTGCCAAATGAAGGTATTTGTCCCTATAATAGGCACAGTCCTCTTCGAGCTTGCGGACTTCCTTCTTTCCACGATCAATCCGGGCGGTCAGCGCAGCCACCTGGTCTTGCTGCTCCTTTTCTTTCTCTCGACGCTCTCTCCGCTCGGCCTCCAGCGCAGCTCAGCTTTTCTTCCGTAAGGTTTCCAATTCAACCCGAAGAGCAGCTTTCTCATCTTGGGCGGCCTTCTCTCTCTCCTCCACAGCCCTCAACTGCTTAGCAAAGGTTTCCAGACTCTTTTGAAGCCGGGACATCTCGTCCTCCATCCGAGTATCCGGCAGAGAAGAACGCAGCAGGGGTGGATCAAGAGGGGGAAGATAGGTCACCAGTTCGCCCGGCTTCGGGATAGAGTCACGGTCATCTGCAATAAAGAGAAAATAGTCAAGGAGTGTTCAAAAGGAAACCGCTTTCATCGAATTTTCCTCGCTTACAAGCCGCGGCAGTTTGAATTGAATTCAGACGGATGGGTCGCCTTATTAGCTCGGTATCGAACTTTCGGCGTTGTTCTCTCCACGATCTTTCACTTTGCCTCCGCTTAGCAGCAGAAAATTGAGCAGCGGAGGGAAAGAAGCTGGGTGACGGGTTCAACAATGAAGCGCACGACTTGTTTCGAGGCCACGGCATGAAAAAACGAACGGAGTGGTAATCCGCTCCCCTTTTACCTTGCAGCAAAAGATTGCGTTGCGGCGGGGGCGGCCTGGCAAGTTGATCTCTTACTCGCTCCGCCTTCACCTGCATAAACCACAGACCGGCCGTCACGGTATCTTCAGGTACCGGTATGGTTCTTTCAGTCGCGACCTCAGGAAGGATGGCCTCCTTAAGGCTGGTCGCATCCTCAGACAGGGCGGATCCTTTCTCTCCTGGCGGGTTGGCAGCCTGTAGTTCGGAAGAAGTTCTCAGCTGATCATCTTGCTTCTGAAAAGAATCAAAATCCTTGAGGAGGTCGCTTACGGAAATACTATGAGCATCAATTGGAACCTGGTCGTTCGGCTGGGGGGAAGGAGTAATCAAGCCTTCCGAAACTTCATTCTCGCGCGACTTGCCTTGCAGGCTGTCCGCTCTCGGTTTCCCA
Source organism: Dactylorhiza incarnata (assembly GCA_033032865.1). Lineage (NCBI taxonomy): Eukaryota > Viridiplantae > Streptophyta > Magnoliopsida > Asparagales > Orchidaceae > Dactylorhiza > Dactylorhiza incarnata. The sequence continues at coordinate 44,163 of JAWHQI010000201.1, read as the reverse complement.
GATGCTGCCTTATTCTTGGCCTTCAGCTTCTTCATCTTCTTGAGAAGTCTGTCCGCAGCGGACTCCTCCTTCTTTCTCTTTTTTGACTTCAGGACGGTTGGTTTGTCCGGACTGTCCTCGACGTTAATAACTGGAGCTTCCAGATCGGTCGGCTTGGGGGAGTCAACTGCCTCTCCCCCTTCATCTCTAATTTTTAGATGAAAATCCCCGGACGGGGTGACCTCCATCTTGAAAGACTCATCCCCATCGCCTTTCTGGGAAGCAGCCTCCAAGTCTGTCTTACCCAGCGGAGAAGGCGGGTTGTTTCCTTTGTCAAAGAAGGTTGGGGGATCAGCTGGGGGTGGGTTCAGACAGCTCGCCTCATTTTCAGTCGACAGGACGACTGTTTGCTCAGGAAGCAGTTCGGTCGGCTTATTCTCCTCCTGTTTAGATGACAAGTCGATTGTCAACTCTGCAGGCAGGTCGGTCGGTTTACTCGTAGAAGCAATTATTACGGTCTTATCAGGCCGCTTCGCCTTTTTCTTCTTCTTCTCTTTCGAGCGGTCTCTCTCGCGGTTCTTTCCGGACTTCTCAAGAACTTCGAGCTCAGCCATCAAGTTCACCATCTTTTTCGGGCTGTTCAACCCGAAAGTCCTAACCGCAATAGGTGAGTAGTGACTCGTGGTAACAATGGAGTTATGCCAGAATCGAAGCTTCTGGAACATTTATAATCAACATGGTGAAGTCGGCGCGGTCTCCGGCTAGCACTGATATTTTTGAAATCCTCACGGAAATTTAAAAATATGCGGGGATCATGTTTACCCGGGAAACCGCCTCCAAGAGGATTACTCGCAGACCGTGCGGTTTGCGGATCCAAGTCGCCCAGCTCAGGTTATACAAGGTCCATCAACACCAGCTAGCACAGGCCGGGCGGTCTGGAATAATTCAGGCCGCCTCCAAGAACCAAAGGTAATCCAAGCCCAAGTCCAACAGGGCAAGTCGCGGTCTCAAGTCGGAGGTCGCGCGGTTTATGCCATGGAGACAAGCCAAGGTCCAAAGTCAAAGAACAAGTCACAGTCTCAAGACAGAGACCGAGCGGGTAGCATCGTCGCCTCGGCCGCATCATCTTTAGCTTCTGGTCAGACAAGTCGGAAGGGCAAGCCGCCAAGCCGCGCGGCTTCTTTCTTTCCTTCTTTGTGTATCCCGTCACCGCCTGCCCGTTTCTCCTGTACCCGGGCAGGCGGATATTTTATCCCTGCCCGCTTGGGCAGGCCCCAAAGCCTATAAATAGGGGGCGGCACTGTTCCCAAGACACGCACACTCGAACCTAGGAGCTCGCTTGTTTAAGCTGCGGGCTCGAGTTTCTCGTCTTGCGGACTGTCTGACCGGACGGCTTCTCTTTTCCTGCACTTGTAACCCGCTGTAACCACTTCTTTCTAATCAAAGGAAAGCCCGTCGCAGGAGTGGCATTTGCCGCGGCGGGCGAAGTCTGGCCTTGACCGCTGCTAGCGGTCTCATTCTTCTACACAAAAAGTAACCGGCAACCCGCAGCCTCCGGTTTCCCTCGGAGGTGCGATCTCGGACTCAACAATTTAGATCGTTGCAGCGGTAATGCAAAATTTTGCTCCAAATGACACCTAAACCATCCAACAGGCATAACTATTGATTTGTATGTTTGATTTTTGCCCACATCACCTTTTCGGAATATGCTCGGAGGCATACATCCAATGGAGCACAATTATAAACCCTTCCAGCTCATTTTAGTGGTCAATATACAGGGGGTTGCAATGGTGACGAGGGCTCCTCTTGACACATAAACTGTAACAGCCATTACTTTTGATCTGGTTGTCCGATTTTTGAGCACAATACCTTTTTGGAAAGATCTCAGAGCCCTACATCCAATGGAGAGCAAATTTTACCCATCCAGTTTGTCTAGTGGTCAATATACAGCGGGTTTATAATAAGGTTTTGAGCTCGAAAGGAGACCTAAATTTTAAAGATCCATACCTTTTATCCGGTTGTCCGATTTTCGCCAACAATACCTTTTCGTAATGAGATCAGAGCCCAAAATCCAATGGAGAGTGAATTTAACCCATTCAAGGTCGTTTAGAGGTCAATATACAGTGGATTGTAGTGGTAATGCGAGATTTAGCTCCAAATGACACATTAATTTCAATATGAAAGAATTTTAGATGCGGTTTGTAGTGAAAGTGAGAGATTTAGCTTCAAATGACACTCAAACTTTAAAAAGAAATAACTTTTGATCTGGTTGTCTGATTTTACCCCCACAACACCATTTAGGAATGAAATCAGAGCCCTATAATCATTGAAGCACAAGTTTTACCCATTACAGTTCATTTAGTTGTCTATATTGAGCGGGTTGCACTTTAATGCAAAATGTAGCTCCAAATGACACCTAAACTTCAAACAGCCATTACTTTTGATCAGGTTGTGTGATTTTTGCCCACAACACCTCTTTGAAATCAGCTCTGAGCCCTACATTCAATGGAGAGCAAGTTTAACCCAATGTAGTTCGTTTAGTGGTCGATATGCATTGTGTTGAAGTGGTAATGTGGGATTTAGCTTCAACTGACACCTAAACTTCAAACAGCTATAACTTAGATCCGGATGTCCGGATTTTGCACAAAACACCTTTTCGAAAGAGCTAAGAGCCATACATCCTAAGTGGAATAGGATTTACTCGATCAAGTTCATTTAGTGGTCGACGTATAGTGGATTGCAGTTGAAATGAGGGATTTTGCTCCAATTGGCACCTAAACTTCAAACATCCATAACTTTTGATCCGGTTGTCTGATTTTTGCCCACAACGCCTTTTCGGAATGAGATCGGAGCCCTACATCCAATGGACAACAAGCTTTACCCATTCCAATTCGTTTGTGGTTGATCTACAGTGGGTTATAGTGAAAAATGAGAGATTTAGCTCCAAATGACGCTCAAACTTTAAACCGCAACAACTTTTGATCCTCTTGCCTGATTTTACCACACAACACCTTTTCGAAATGAGCTCGTAGCACTATATTTCTTGGAGCACATGTATTACCTATTCCAGTTCATATAGTTGCCAATATTTAGAGCGTTGTAGCGGTAATGTGAAATTTCGCTCCAAATAACACCTAAACCTTCCAATTGGCATAACCTTTGATTTGTATGTTTGATTTTTGCACACATCACCTTTTCGTAATATGCTCGGAGGCATACATCCAATGGAGCACAATTATAAACCCTTCCAGCTCATTTTAGTGGTCAATATACAGGGGGTTGCAATGGTGACGAGGGCTCCTCTTGACACATAAACTGTAACAGCCATAACTTTTGATCTGGTTGTCCAATTTTTGCGCACAACACCTTTTTGGAAAGAGCTCGGAGCCCTACATCCATTGGAGAGCAAATTTTACCCATCCAGTTTGTCTAGTGGTCAATATACAGCGGGTTTATAATAAGGTATTTAGCTCGAAAGGAGAGCTAAAATTTAAAGATCCATAACTTTTATCCGGTTGTCCAATTTTCACCAACAAGACCTTTTCGTAATGAGATCGGTGCCCAAAATCCAATGGAGAGCGAATTTAACCCATTCAAGGTCGTTTAGAGGTCGATATATAGTCGGTTGTAGTGGTAATGCGAGATTTAGCTCCAAATGACACATTAATTTCAATATGAAAGAATTTTAGATGCGGTTTGTAGTGAAAGTGAGAGATTTAGCTCCAAATGACACTCAAACTTTAAACAGTAATAACTTTTGATCTAGTTGTCTGATTTTACCCCCACAACACCATTTAGGAATGAGATCGGAGCCCTACATACATTGAAGCACAAGTTTTACCCATTATAGTTCATTTAGTTGTCTATATTGAGCGGGTTGCACTGTTAATGCAAAATGTAGCTCCAAATGACACCTAAACTACAAACAGCCATAACTTTTGATCAGGTTGTGTGATTTTTGCCCACAACACCTCTTCAAAATGAGCTCTGAGCCATACATTCAATGGAGAGCAAGTTTTACCTAATGTATTTTGTTTAGTGGTCGATATGCATTGAGTTGAAGTGGTAATGTGGGATTTAGCTCCAACTAACACCTAAACTTCAAACAGCTATAACTTAGATCCGGATGTCCGGATTTTGCACAAAACACCTTTTCGGAAAGAGCTAAGAGCCATACATCCTAAGGGGAATAGGATTTACTCAATCAAGTTCATTTAGTGGTCGACGTATAGTGGATTGCAGTTGAAATGAGGGATTTTGCTCCAATTGGCACCTAAACTTCAAACATCCATAACTTTTAATCCGGTTGTCTGATTTTTGCCAATAACGCCTTTTCGGAATGAGATCGGAGCCCTACATCCAATGGACAACAAGTTTTACTCATTCCAGTTCGTTTGTGGTTGATCTACAGTGGGTTGTAGTGAAAAATGTTAGATTTAGCTCCAAATGATGCTCAAACTTTAAACCGCAACAACTTTTGATCCGGTTGCCTGATTTTACCACACAACACGTTTTCGAAATGAGCTCGTAGCACTACATTCATTGGAGAACATATATTACCCATTCCAGTTTATTTAGTTGTCAATATTTAGATCGTTGCAGCGGTAATGCAAAATTTTGCTCCAAATGACACCTAAACCATCCAACAGGCATAACTATTGATTTGTATGTTTGATTTTTGCCCACATCACCTTTTCGGAATATGGTCGGAGGCATACATCCAATAGAGCACAATTATAAACCCTTCCAGCTCATTTTAGTGGTCAATATACAGGGGGTTGCAATGGTGACGAGGGCTCCTCTTGACACAAAAACTGTAACAGCCATAACTTTTGATCTGGTTGTCCGATTTTTGAGCACAACACCTTTTTGGAAAGAGCTCAGAGCCCTACATCCCATGGAGAACAAACTTTACCCATCAAGTTTGTTTAGTGGTCAATATACATCGAGTTTGTAATAAGGTATTTAGCTCGAAAGGAGACCTAAACTTTAAAGATCCATAACTTTTTATTCGGTTGTTCGATTTTCGCCAACAATACCTTTTCGTAATGAGATCGGAGCCCAAAATCCAATGGAGAGCGAATTTAACCCATTCAAGGTCGTTTAGAGGTTGATATACAGTGGTTGTAGTGGTAATGCGAGATTAAGCTCTAAATGACACATAAATTTCAATATGAAAGAATTTTAGATGCGGTTTGTAGCGAAAGTGAGAGATTTAGCTCCAAATGACACTCAAACTTTAAACAGCAATAACTTTAGATCCGGTTGTCTGATTTTACCCCCACAACACCATTTAGGAATGAGATCGGAGCCCTACAATCATTGAAGCACAAGTTTTACCCATTACAGTTCATTTCGTTATCTATATTGAGCGGGTTGCACTGTTAATGCAAAATGAAGCTCCAAATGACACCTAAACTTCAAACAGCCATAACTTTTGATCAGGTAGTGTAATTTTTGCCCACAACACCTCTTCAAAATGAGCTCTGAGCCCTACATTCAATGGAGAGCATGTTTTACCCAATGTGGTTCGTTTAGTGGTCGATATGCACTGAGTTGAAGTGGTAATGTGGGATTTAGCTCCAACTAACACCTAAACCAAAAACAGCTATAACTTAGATCCGGATGTCCGGGTTTTGCACAAACACATTTTCTGAAAGAGCTAAGAGCCATACATCCTAAGGGGAATAGGATTTACTCGATCAAGTTCATTTAGTGGTCGACGTATAGTGGATTGCAGTTGAATTGAGGGATTTTGCTCCAATTGGTACCTAAACTTCAAACATCCATAACTTTTGATCCGGTTGTCTGATTTTTGCCCACAATGCCTTTTCGGAATGAGATTGGAGCCCTACATCAAATGGACAATAAGTTTTACCCATTCCAGTTTGTTTGTGGTTGATCTACAGTGGTTGTAGTGAAAAATGAGAGATTTAGCTTCAAATGACGCTCAAACTTTAAACCGCAACAAGTTTTGATCCGGTTGCCTGATTTTAACACACAACACCTTTTCGAAATGAGCTCGTAGCACTACATTCATTGGAGAACATGTATTACCCATTCAAGTTCATTTAGTTGTCAATATTTAGATCGTTGCAGCGGTAATGCGAAATTTCACTCCAAATGACACCTAAACCTTCCAACGGGCATAACTTTTGATTTGTATGTTTGATTTTTACCAACATCACCTTTTCGGAATATCCTCGGAGGCATACATCCAATGGAGCACAATTATAAACCCTTTCAGCTCATTTTAGTGGTCAATATACAGGGGGTTGCAATGGTGACGAGGGCTCCTCTTGACACATAAACTGTAACAGCCATAACTTTTGATCTGGTTGTCCTTTTGGAAAGAGCTCGGAGCCCTACATCCATTGGATAGCAAATTTTACCCATCCAGTTTGTCTAGTGGTCAATATACAGCGGGTTTGTAATAAGGTATTTAGCTCGAAAGGAGACCTAAACTTTAAAGATCCATAACTTTTTATCTGGTTGTCGATTTTCGCCAACAATACCTTTTCGTAATAAAATCCGAGCCCAAAATCCAATGGAGAGCGAATTTAAGCCATTCAAGGTCGTTTAGAGTTCGATATATAGTGGGTTGTAGTGGTAATGCGAGATTTAGCTCCAAATGACACATAAATTTCAATATGAAAGAACTTTAGATGCGTTTTGTATTGAAAGTGAGAGATTTAGCTCAAAATGACACTCAAACTTTAAACAATAATAACTTTTGACCTGGTTGTCTGATTTTACCATCACAACACCATTTAGGAATGAGATCGGAGCCCTACAATCATTGAAGCACAGGTTTTTCCCATTACAGTTCATTTAGTTGTCTATATTGAGCGGGTTGCACTGTTAATGCAAAATGAAGCTCCAAATGACACCTAAACTTCAAACAGCCTTAACTTTTGATCAGGTTGTGTGATTTTTGCCCACAACACCTCTTCGAAATGAGCTCTGAGCCCTACATTCAATGGAGAGAATGTTTTACCCAATGTAGTTCGTTTAGTGGTCGATATGCTTTGAGTTGAAGTGTAATGTGGGATTTAGCTCCAACTGACACCTAAACTTCAAACAGCTATAACTTAGATCCGGATGTCCGGATTTTGCACAAAACAACTTTTCGGAAAGAGCTAAGAGCCATACATCCTAAGGGGAATAGGATTTACTCGATCAAGTTCATTTAGTGGTCGACGTATAGTGGATTGCAGTTGAAATGATGGATTTTGCTCTAATTGGCACATAAACTTCAAACATCCATAACTTTTGATCTGGTTGTCTGATTTTTGCCCACAACACCTTTTTGGAATGAGATCGGAGCCCTACATCCAATGGACAACAAGTTTTATCCATTCTAGTTCGTTTGTGGTTGATCTACAATCGGTTGTAGTGAAAAATGAGAGATTTTGCTCCAAATGACGCTCAAACTTTAAACCGCAACAACTTTTGATCAGGTAGCCTGATTTTACCACACAACACTTTTTCGAAATGAGCTAGTAGCACTACATTCATTGGAGCACATGTATTACCAATTCCAGTTCATTTAGTTGTCAATATTTAGATCGTTGTAGCGGTAATGCGAAATTTCGCTCTAAATGACACCTAAACCTTCCAACAGGCATAACTTTTGATTTGTATGTTTGATTTTTGCCCACATCACCTTTTCGGAATATGCTCAGAGGCATACATCCAATGGAGAACAATTATAAACCCTTCCAGCTCATTTTAGTGGTCAATATACAGGGGGTTGCAATGGTGACGAGGGCTCCTCTTGACACATAAACTGTAACAGCCATAACTTTGGATCTGGTTGTCTGATTTTTGTGCACAACACCTTTTTGGAAAGAGCTCAGAGCCCTACATCCATTGGAGAGCAAATTTTACCCATACAGTTTGTCTAGTGGTCAATATACAGCGGGTTTGTAAAAGGTATTTAGCTCGAAAGGAGACCTAAACTTAAAAGATCCATAACTTTTTATCCGGTTGTCCGATTTTCGCAAACAATACCTTTTCGTAATGAGATCAGAGCCCAAAATCCAATTGAGAGCGAATTTAAGCCATTCAAGGTCGTTTAGAGGTCAATATACAGTGGGTTGTCGTGGTAATGCGAGATTTAGCTCCAAATGACACAAAGTTCAATATGAAAGAATTTTAGATGCGGTTTGTAGAGAAAGTGAGAGATTTAGCTCCAAATGACACTCAAACTTTAAACAGAAATAACTTTTGATCCGGTTATCTGATTTTACCCCCACAACACCAATTAGAAATGAGATCGGAGCCCTACAATCATTGAAGCACAAGTTTTACCCATTACAGTTTATTTAGTTGTCTATATTGAGCGGGTTGCACTGTTAATGCAAAATGTAGCTCCAAATGACACCTAAACTTCAAACAGCCATAACTTTTGATCAGGTTGTGTGAATTTTGCCCACAACACCTCTTCGAAATGAGCTCTGAGCCCTACATTCAATGGAGAGTAAGTTTTACCCAATGTAGTTCGTTTTGTGGTCGATATGCATTGAGTTGAAGTGGTAATGTGGGATTTAGCTCCAACTGACACCTCAACTTCAAACAGCTATAACTTAGCTCCGGATGTCCGGATTTTGCACAAAACACCTTTTCGGAAAGAGCTAAGAGCCATACATCCTAAGGGGAATAGGATTTACTCGATCAAGTTCATTTCGTGGTCGACGTATAGTGGATTGCAGTTGAAATGAGGGATTTTGCTCCAATTGGCACCTAAACTTCAAACATCCATAACTTTTGATCCGGTTGTCTGATTTTTGCCCACAACGCCTTTTCGGAATGAGATCGGAGCCCTACATCCAATGGACTACAAGTTTTACCCATTACAGTTCGTTTGTGGTTGATCTACAGTGGGTTGTAATGAAAAATGAGAGATTTAGCTCCAAATGATGCTCAAACTTTAAACCGCAACAACTTTTGATCTGGTTGCCTTATTTTACCACACAACACCTTTCCGAAATGAGCTCGTAGCACTACATTCATTGGAGCACATGTATTACCCATTCCAGTTCATTTAGTTGTCAATATTTAGAGCGTTGCAGCGGTAATGCAAAATTTCGCTCCAAATGACACCTAAACCTTCCAACAGGCATAACTTTTGATTTGTATGTTTGATTTTTGCCCACATCACCTTTTCGGAATATGCTCGGAGGCATACATCCAATGGAGCACAATTATAAACCCTTCCAGCTCATTTTAGTGGTCAATATACAAGGGGATGCAATGGTGACGAGGGCTCCTCTTGACACATAAACTGTAACAGCCATAACTTTTGATCTGGTTGTCCGATTTTTGTGCACAACACCTTTTTGGAAAGAGATCGGAGCCCTACATCCAATGGAGAGCAAATTTTACCTGTTGAAACCAGTAACCCGTTTCAGCGTTCGAAAGGGGGATGCGGCTAACCCTTACTTGACCTAAGCTAAGACCCTTGGCCGGTCACTAAGAACTGAGAGACTTGCCCTTGACGATCACTGGAGTCTAGAGACAAACCCCTTAAGCTGCAGCGCGGAGGTCCCACCACACACCTGGAAGCTCACTCGGAACTTCCCCTCCCAAGCCAATGCTGAGCCTGGGCACCTTGGAGGGCACTTAGAACCACCTTCGAAGACAAGAAGAGGGGGGGGGGGGGGGGGGTGCTTGCTCATAAGACCATGCGAGGGAGGGGTCAGGAACAAACCCTTCCTGTTGAGTCCGAGATCGCCCCTCCGAGGGAACGGAGGATGCGGGTTGCCGGTTACTTTTTGTGTAGAAGAATGAGACCGCTGGCAGCGGTCAAGGCCAGACTTCGCCCGCCGCGGCAAATGTCACTCCTGCGACGGGCTTTCCTTTGATTAGAAATAAGTGGTTACAGCGGGCTGCAAGTGCAGGAAAAGAGAAGCCGACCGGTCAGACAGTCCGCAAGACGTGAAACTCGAGACCGCAGCCCAAACAAGCGAGCTCCTGGATTCGAGAATGCCCCCCTTGTGAACAGTGCCGCCCTCTATTTATAGGCTTGGGGGCCTGCCCGAATGGGCAGGGATAGAATAACCACCTGCCCGGGTACAGGAGAAACGGGCAGGCGGTGACGGGATGCACAAAGAAGAAAAAAGAAAAAGGTCGCGAGGCTTGGCGGCTTGCTTCTCCGACCTGTCTGACCTGAGGCTGAAGATACCGGGACCAAGTCAATGATCCAGACCGAGCGACCTCTGGATTGAGACCGCGGTCTATCTTTTGGGCATGGCTTGACTGATCTTCATGAGGTAACCCAGGTAGTCTCTGATCTGAAACTGCGGCTTGTTCTCTGGGTTTGAATCTTGAATCACCATGGCACAACCCGCGCGGTCTCCTTCCTGAAACCGCGGATAGCCTTCTTACTTTGGCCCTTGACGACCTTCACTCTTAGGGATGGTCCGAAAATGACATCAGACCACCCGACCTGGTTTACCTTGAGCTGAGAGCCATTGATCCTGGAACCGAGCGGCCTGACCCAACAATTCGCCCGGTCCGAGAATGATCCAACCCGAGAAGCGGTTTTCCGGGTAAACACTTCCCAAGATGCCCATGGAGGTCTATTTATAGACTTTCCCAAAAACGGACTGCGAATAGCCAAAATCGGACTGCGGATAGCCAAATTCGGACTGCGGATAGCCAAATTTTCGCAAGAGATAGGAGACGGGTTAGTGGGAGGGGGGCTCCCCCCACTCACCCCCTCAAGAGGGAGGACGGGCGAGTGGGGGATCCCCTACTCGCCCACGGCCGGGCGAGAGGGGGGTCTCCCCACTCGCCCACGGCAGGGCGAGTGGGGGGTCTCCCCACTCGCCCACGGCAGGGCGAGTTGGGGGTCTCCCCACTCGCCCATGGCCGGGCGAGTGGGGAATTTCCCCACTCGCCCGTGGCCAGGAGAGTGGGGAGATTCCCCCACTCGCCCGTGGCCGAGCGAGTGGGGAGATTGCCCCACTCGCCCGTGGCCGGGCGAGTCGAGAGATTCCCCCACTCGCCCGTGGCCGGGCGAGTGGAGGACCCCTCCACTCGCCCAAGGCCGGGCGAGTGGGGGGATTCCCCCACTTCCCCACGGCTGGGCGAGTGGAGGACCCCTCCACTCGCCCAAGGCTGGGCGAGTGGTGCCCCTCCCACTCGCCCAAAGGGCCGGGCGAGTGGGGGATGTCCCCCCCACTTGCCCGAGGGAAGCGGATGCTCTGCCCGCTTGCCCCACCGCCCTTCCTTCAATCTCCTCCGGACCCGATTTCACCTTAGCTAGTTCCGGTCGCTTGTGAACGACTATTCTCCTTCTCCGCCTCGATTCCGCTGAGTCTGGGTTAACCAAACCGGCTCGGCAAATATGAGGGTTGTACACAATCCCCGCTCTTTTCGAGCTTGTCCCAAGCTCGGAAAGAATGTCCAACCCACCTATTTGACTAGTAGGTAGAGTTTTTATGGGAATCTTTGGAGGGCCCCGCCCGACTGCTATACAAAACCCCGAAGGGGGAGGTGAGGAGAGCACCATCCCTGAGAGCTCCCTCTACTCCCCCCACTCGAACAGGATGGAAACACCCCGAGACTTCAGGGCCCGCTTCAAGGCTCTTTCCGGGAAAGGCCAAACTGACCTAACGGAGCTTAGAGCTTTGATTCGTGGCCCTTCACTCTCCCCCACTCGTCCAATGGTGCGATCACCAAGAAAAAAACTTCACCCTGATTTAGCGAAAGAAATGGCGGCATCATCCTCCCACGGGGTGGTTGACTATGTCCGGGACCTAGAGCTAGATTCGGTATCAACTCACTTTTCATTTTCGCACCTATTTTAGCGATCGTGTTGCACTAATGAAGGCGTGTCTCTCATATGCTAGCAGCTTTTCAGGACCACCCCGAGGGGGTCCGAAGCGCGATGGAGACGTCGGGTGCAGATGCTCGAGCAAGCCCTGTCCATGACAACTCTTCCTCGAAGAGCCATGAGATTGAGGATTCAAAAGGTAACGTCACCGCGAGAGCCTCTATCAAGGTGTGGGTTTTGGTATCTAAAGCTATACTTTTTGTAGGGGGGACAAGACCTCGACGGGTCAGTCGAGCCGGCGGGAGGTCTCCCTACCGATCTGATCCCCCACCTTGGTTGAGGAACCTGCCGGGGATCAGCCCAGCCTTCTCGAACGTCTGAATCTTTTGGTCGATACAGTGCGGAAGCAAGAGGCCCTTCTTCTCAAGCTGCGTGACGGAAGGTGGTCCGCTTGACCTGACCCTCTTGCCCGCGTCTGCTCGCTGGAGCGGCGGTCGGAGAGATTGGAGATTGAGCTTATTCTGCTGAGGAGGGAAGTCCGGCTTGCGTCCGACGGCATAGCTGCGCCACTTGCTGACCACCTGCGCCGCGTTGAGGCTAGCTTCCGCACTGTTCGATTCAAAAGTGCGCTCACGAAGAAAATCGAGGGCTGCGGATTATCGGTTACTATTTGGTTAGAGAATTTAGACCGCTAGCAGCGGTCGAGGCCGGACTTCGCCCGCCGCGGCAAATGCCACTCTTGCGACGGGCTTTCCTTTGATTGAAAAGTAGCGGTTACAAGTGCAGGAAAGCAGAAGCCGGCCGGTCAAACAGTTCGCAAGACCTGAAACTCGAGACCGGAGCTCCGACAAGCGAGCTCTTCGATTCGAGTGTGCGTGTCTTGTGAACAGTGCCGCCCCCTATTTATAGGCTTGGGGGCCTGCCCGAATGGGCAGGGATAAAATAACCTCCTGCCCGGGTACAGGAGAAACGGGCAGGCGGTGACGGGATGCATAGAGAAGAAAAAAGAAAGAGGCCGCGCGACCTGACGGCCTGCCTTCCCTACCCGTCTGACTTGAGGCTGAGGATACCGGGACTAAGTCAATAATGCAGACAGCGCGGTTTGGAGATTGAGACCGCGGTCTGCCTTCTGGTCATGACTTAGCCGATCTTCACGAGGTAACTGGGATAGCCTTTGATCTGGAGCCCCGGCCTGTTCTTCGGGGCTGGAACCTCGAGTTTCTATGGGACAACCCGCGCGGCCTTCTAGCTGAGACTGCGGATGTACTTTTTGCCTTAGCTTTTGACGATCTTCTCCCTTTGGGGGCGATCCGGAAATGACACCAGGCCGCCCGGCCTGGCCCTTCTTGAACTGGGAACTGCTGATCCCGGGACCCAGCGGCCTGACCCAGGAGTTCGAACGGTCTGCTAATGGTCCAACCCGAGAAGTGGTTTTCCGGGCAAACATAATCCCCGCATATTTTCAAATCTCAAGAGAATTTCGAAAATATTAGTTTTGACCGGGAGACCGCATCCGACCTGCCTTAAATTCTATAAGAGAGCCAGAGAATTCATTCTGCGGAGTTTTTCCTGAAATCACGGGGTATTACTCGTCAGTTGCGGTTAGAATTTTTAAGACCGGCGATTCTTCAGCAATGGACTTCTTAGACGCTGTGCTAGACCGCGTGGATCCCAGCGGAGATCAAAAGAGGGCGGAAGATAAGAGGCGCGAGCCGTCGGAGAAGTCGAATAAAGAGACAGAAAAGCAAGACCGGAAGGACCGAAAAAAGAGAAAGCGGGCCGAGAAGGCCGCAGCGGATAGCCTCAAGCCGGTCGTGGACTTAACAACTCCCAATACTCCTGCAGAGCCCGTGGCGAACAGTTCGAGGCCTCTTCTTGGTGACCCGCTGATTCCTTCAGAAGACCCTGGTCAACAGGTCGCCAACCCGCTGAACAAAGAGGAGACCGCTCCTCCTGAAAAAGCTGATACCGGTAGCCCTTCGAAGAAGACCGGCGAAAACGACTCGTTTGGCATGGAGATTACTCCTTCTGGGAACCCCCATCTGCTAGTTAGAAACTTGGAGGAAGAGGCGGTCAACTCCCCAAGGGCGGGCGGTCTGAATACCCCCTTGTCCGTGGACGACTACCCCAGCCCTTCCAAAGAAGTTAGCCCAGCTCCGAGCAAGAAGGAGAGGAAAAGGAAGAAGACCGGGTCCGTGACCGAGCGGATAACGAAGAAGGTCAAGAGGTTAGCCGCTAAGGAAAGGGCGGCCCTTAAGAAACCGACTGAATCCCTCCTCCAGACCAATTCGCGACTAAAGGAGGAGCTAGGTCTTGCGACTCCTCCACCCAACAAGTCAAATGAATCACCGGCTACCCCTGATACGAAACCGGGCGAACTTCCTCCGGACTCGGCGAGCAGCTTATCTTTTAATGGGATCTTCAGGGGTATGGATGAGCTGGTGAAGCGAGATCAGCTTCTTGACAGCCCGATTGTTTCCAGACAGAATCCCTCTGCCACTGATAATACAGTCCGGCCCGAAGAGACCGCTCGGACGGAGGCCGAAGAACGAGAAGCTGCCGCCCGGACTGCCTTGGAGGTCGAAGAGAGAACGAGGGAGCTTGAAGAAGTGCTGAAAGTGCGGGAGGAAGTTCCCCCAGCGATGACCGGGGAAGAAATTATGATGGTGAAGAAGGAGGGGGCGGAACGAGCTTTGAACAAGCCGTCGCGGCCTGATCCTCTTGTGGCAGGTAAGGGCTCCACGGACTATAAAGCTGTCCGCTTCTCCATTCCGCGGCCTCGCCATAATAAATTAGTGAATCCGAAACGGTCTAAGTGGCCTGTCCGTCCAGGAACTGCTTTTGTATTTATGTTCATTTATATATATATATATATGGCGTTGCATGCTCTTACTTTCCATAACCGAGCGGCTTCTTTCAGATAGCGTGGATCAGGTTACGAAGCCGGGCGACCTTGAGGTCGGCCTGCCTCCGTTAGTTCCACTGATTCCAACCAGTGCAACGACTTTGCCGGAAGGACCGCAGCTGTTTGACCATCTCGAGGAAGATCTGATCACCCTGAGAGCCCGCTTGAAGGAGGTAGAAGACCGGGAGGCCGCCACTCGGACCGCTCTGGAGGCTGAGCAGATTGCGAGGAAGAAGGCTGAAGAGGCGCTGAAGGCACAGTCGGAGATCAACAGGAAATCCGGCTCAGAAAAGGAGAAAGTCCTGGAGACGCAGCTTGAGGCCGCGCGGGCAGCAGTGGTGGCTACGCGAGCTGCTCTAACCGCTCAATTGGAGAAGGAGAAGAGAGCCTCTGCTAAATTTGAGAGCGACTCGAAATATTACCAGGATAAATTCCTGCGTTTAACCAGAGAAGTCGCCGCTGGTCGGCGAAATATGAACGATGGGGTGGTAGCTGTTAGCCGCCCGACTATTGGAGCGAGCTCGAATCCTCCCCTAGTCCGGGCGGCTGATCCAATGATTGACGAGGCCGCCGCAACCCCCCGTATGATTGTCGCTACGCGGGTCGAAAGGGATGCCGGGCGGCTTCATAGCACAATCAACCACCTTCATTATCATACAAGCCAGATTTATTCTCTCCTGAACACAACCAGTGACCAGGTCGCGCGACTTCACCGAGAGGATGTCTCCCCAGAACGCCGTCAGCCGTGACCGGCCTTTGAGAACAATTTGTACTATAAGCGTGGTTTATTGATTTGAACAATGTTTTTTGTCTTGTATTCTGGATAACTCGTGCGGTCTCTTATTTAACCGCTATACTTTGTGTTCTGTTTTAGATCTCATGCTTTATTCGAACCGACTTCAGGTCGCTCGATCTGTGATGTATGCTTGTTTCTGTTTTCCTGGATGCCTTTGTTTCTTTTATTTTTCTGGTGAATCTAACCATTTAGATCATTGACCGCGCGGTTAGAATGTATAGCCGCGATATGATTTTACTATTCACAGATCATAGAAATCTATAAGTAGGGAATTCTTCGAAGTCATTCTCACGATTTCCGGATGGCGCGATCCAAGAACAAGTCGCAGCGACCTGTTAAAGTTAAAGCCGTCCGAGCTGATGCGGCCTTAGCATTCCATTCGGGGGACCATCCGGAATGCCGCCTTGCTCAGAGCGAACTGGACGATTTCATCGCAAAACACATGGCAGGGAGTAATCTACTCGCGCGGCTTCCTCTACGCGATGAGCGGATTAACTCTTCCAATCCGCACCAGATAGCTATCCCGGTTGACCACTTCGAATATGGCTTCAAGTTTCCACTGCCGCTTGAAGTCATAGCCATCTTCGACCATTACGAGGTCGTACCCGGTCAACTTCCACCGAACTCCATCGCCTCCATATATAGTTTCATCTCGTACCTGCGGTTCGAGCGGATCAGGTTCTCCCTCGACCTATTCAGAAAGTTCTTCTCGGTGCGGGCTGCCTCCCACTCGGGGACTTCAGCTTACAGGGGGCACCTCTACTTCGGCTGCCATGGGTTGAAGATCGTCAATTTGGCGAACAAAGTCTCCGACTGGTCGGAGCGGTTCGTAATGCTCGAAGGCAACTTCGGACTGTTGCAGACCAACCCGCAAGTCCGAGGGGAAGAAGTTTTCCAGATCCCTCAGGTCGGAAAGATTGAGGCGGACACCTTCGCGTTCCTTGAGAACGAGCGGTTGGATATCAACCACTACATCCCGCTGTTCTCGGAGCTGGAGGATATCCTCCCTGAGCATAGTAAGTTCTTTTTGACCGCCTGTATGTAACCGCGCGGACTTCGTTACTTATACTTTTGTTTTCTCTTTACAGCTGCCCATGCCGTCCCTGCGAACAAGCCGGTCACGCCAGTCATCCCGGTTTTGACTCAAAGGGAGAAGAGGCTGAAGCGAAACAGATCGCTATCGTCTGAGGAAGAAGGCCCGGCTTCTCCTGATGACTACGAGCTCCTTCGCTCTTGTGGGAACCCGCCCGATCTGCAGGGCAATCCGACCGTCCTTTGGCATAGGGACGGAAGCCGGATCCGGGTATCCACCGCTCTTCCTCCATGGGGGAGCGACAAAATTGAACGCCATGCCCTAGCCGCTGGGGCCGCCTTGTATGGTCGAAAGACCTTAAGGAAGCTGATGAGAACCCCTGAAGAAGAGCTCCCCCGGCTAGCGGCTCAAGCCGGCGCCTGGGGGTTTTCGGCCAACCACTTCATGGCCCTGGCGTATAAGCGGCTAGTTTCTGTTCAGAAACACCTGGAGAAGAAGTACGAGGAGCAGGCTGCGGAGAATACGCGGCTTCGAGAGGAGAACGCGCGGCTTCAAGAAGTCGTGGCGGTGAGTTTCTCAAAAGACAACGCGGTTCCCTTTGTTTAGCCCGAGCGGCCTAACTCATTTTTCCTCTTCTTGCAGAAGCAATATGAGGTGACCAACCCGGCCTTCCAAGATGAAGTGCTGCCTCATGTGGCCCAGGGGATCGACAAAGCCTTGGGTCTCATAGGTGACCGGGGCGGTCTGTGTGAAGGATTTGATGGAACCACCTTCTCCGACCTCTTCCCCGCCTTGAAGGTCCAACTTGACGAAATCAGCCGAAGGAAAAAAGGAAAATCCAAAGTAGGCGAGGAAGCCGAGGCCGACGCGGGCAGGGAGATCGTGCTCCATCAAGGAGGCGATGGAAGTGGTGAAGCCGCTGAAGAAGCCGACGCGGATGGTGATGCCAGCGACGACGACGACGAGGACAGCTTGTCCTCTGGAACCACCGGTTCTGCAAGCAAGACCGGGCGGTCTAGTGACAGCAGTTCATCCGGCTCCTCCTCATTAAGCGAAGGTTATTCTTCGGAGGTTGACATCGATGGTGCGGACTCAAATTCTCCTGTCAAGAAGAAGAAGAAAGAATCGACAGACTAGTGCCCTTGTTTTTGGTTTTAATTTTTGTAACCGCCGGTTTCTTTTTGTTGGCCGGGCGGTCAATATTTTGTAAACATATTTTGAAAAAATGAAACAGAGATTTTACCTGTCTGATTATCCTTCTATTATTACTTACTTGTGATACCTTGTCTCTTTTCTTTGCTCTTTATGATCCAACCGCGCGAACATCCTGGTCCGAGCATAAGTGATGATGGATTGTTTTCGACGATCCTTTGTCCGAACCGTGCGATTACTTGTTTAGATCTCAACACGCCTCATTTCTGATAGTATGAACCATAACACATAGACTTATGCGACTATAATATAGACCGCGCGGCTTCTTTTTATTTGAAGATACTTTATACTTGCTGCTATAAATAATGAACAACTTTCACGCGGTTCGAATTCAGTCCTGGCGAGTAATCCATTGTGTCTAGAGATAATTTTCGCTAAGAAATAGCTTAACCTGATCGGTTAGAGCACAATCCGAGCGACCATATATTCAGATCCAGAAATATCCAATTTCGATTTATTCATTCAGGAATAGACAGTGCCCGGCCGGTTTAAAATTCAACCCGGATCATATAGCCAGATCCAGAAATACAACTTGATAGAATGGAGAGATAGATAGATCCGATTCAGTCAAAATGTAACCCGAGCGATCATATAATTAGCTCCAGAAATATTCAATCTTTATAAAGGATGGATGATCCCGCCCGGTTTGAATACAACCCGGACAATCAGATAATCAGCTTTGGAGATATCCAACTTAGTTTAAAGACAGACAGATTCGCCCGGCTAGTACACAATCCGGATAATCATATGACAATCTAAAAACATCCAACTTATTAAAGGATGGATAGATAGATAAAACCGTCCGGCCAGAATGAGATCCGAGCAATTATATATATTAGTTCCAGAAATATCAATTTATAAAAGATGAATGGACCCGCCCGGCTTGAATGCCACCCGGGTAATAGATGATCGGTTCCGGAGATACCTAATTAAAAAATTGATAAGGTCGCCCGGTTGGATAACCACTCGGGTCATTATATAATTGTCAGGAAATATCCCAACTTATATCCAATCAGACCGTTCGGTTTAGATGTTCAGACCGCACGGTCTTAATATCATAACCCTTTGTTAGGGTAGACGAACACCTGCACCTGTTCTAACCAAATCTTCCTCGAACTGTTCTTATACAAGAAACCATAAGAGGCAAATGCCTCCCTGTAGAGAGAATAAAAAAGGTATGTACAGACCGCACAGTCTTAATATCATAACCCTTTATTAGGGTAGACGAACACCTGCACCTGTTTTAACCGAATCTTCCTCGAATTGTTCTTATACAAGAAACCATAAGAGGCAAATGCCTCCCTGTAGAGAGAATAAAAAAGGCATGTACAGACTCAAATGACCAAGTGGGCAGGTGGGCCTCGGCGGCGAACATTGCTTTCCTCAAGTGGTCATAAGAGCTGTAAACAACTCATCCGCTCTCTTGCCTAGGGTTACAAGCCGAGTTGATCAATTGGGCAGGTGGGCCTCGGCGGCGAACATTGCTTTCCTCAGAGAGATCAACTCAGTTGTGGGCCCAACTAGGCACCGTTTCGAGAGTACCTAAGAGTATTCGATGGTCACAGACTATGATGATCAGTTGGGCAGGTGGGCCTCGGCGGCGAACATTGCTTTCCTCAGAAAGATCATCAAAGCTGTAACTATATCCCTTCGGGGCATGATAGAGCTGACAATCACCTAGACCTCCCTTGATGCAGGGGTGTGTCAGATATCGGCCGGGATCCAAAATTCTGAAGACCTCCGCAGCGGAATTGGCAAGCTACCACTACACGTGTGCGAAAACTCCCCGCATCACATGGTCTTGGTGGGTTTTACGCTACGACTACAATCCGAGGGGGTTCGAGTAGAATTCGGTGATATCTCAGAGGTTTGGGGAGTGAGATATGTATATTTACATTCACGATGTAGAGAACCATCAGACAAGAAGAGGTGTCAGTATAGGGCTTTTCATTTAATACCAAAAGAAATGTAGAGAATAAAAGAGATAATTCAAGGATAGAATCGTTTAAGATCGTCACCGCTCCAAGTACGCGGGATGTCTTCCCCTTCACTGGTGTGGAGACGGTAGGCCCCGTTCTTTAATACTTCTTTGATGATAAAAGGTCCTGCCCAATTAGGATCCAGCTTTCCAACATTACCAGACCTGGCTGCAGCATCTACCTTCTTTAATACCAAATCACCGCTTGCGAACTGCTTTACTCTGACATTCTTGTCAAAATATTTTGCCATCCTCCTTTTAACTTCCTCCTGTCTGATAGTTGCCTCGTCTTGAAGCTCCTCGATCAGATCCAGACTATACCTCATAGCCTCATCATTTTCATCCATCCATGATTCTCCTCCCTCTTTTGCATATATAACCCTTGGAGTGACCACTTCAAATTCTACGGGAACAACGACCTCTGAGCCATGAGATAGTTTGAACGGCGTCTCCCCTGTAGCTGAAGATGGCGTAGTACGAAGAGTCCAAAGGATGGAAGGAAGCTGGTCCGCCCAATTCCCTTTTTGATTTAAGACCCTTTTCATCAAGAGCTGCCGGATTTGCCTGTTTGCTGCTTCCACCTGACCATTGGTCCTGGGATGATGTACTGAGGAAAATCGCAGATCAATTCCCGCCTGATCGCAGAAGCTTTTCATCTCGGAATTGTTGAACTGTGGACCGTTATCGGTAACAATTGCTAACGGAATTCCATGCCGGCAGATTATTTCCCCCCAGATGAAGTTTTTGACAATTTGAGTTGTTGTTTTTGCCAGCGCTTTTGCCTCAATCCACTTACTGAAATAGTCGATCATTACAAGGATGAAACGGCGTTGACCGCTGGCCATTGGAAAGGGTCCCATAAGATCCATTCCCCATACTGCAAAGGGCCACGGCGCGGTTATCGACCTGAGCGACTGAGCAGGCAAATGTTGAAGAGGAGCGAACTTTTGGCACTGGACACATTGCCTGGCAAATGCTTCAGCATCTTTCCTCATGGTCGGCCAGAAATATCCCTGCCGCAAGATCCTTTTCTCCAAAGTCTTCGCTCCTGAATGACTACCACACTCTCCTGAATGAATTTCCTGAAGTATGATCGGAATTTCTTCTTCTGAGACACATCGCGCTGAGGGAGAAATCAGAGTTTTTCTATACAGGACTCCTGCCATCAAGTAGTAGTAGGCTGCCTTTCTTTTGAATCTATTTCTGTCCCTGATTGATGAATGAAACTCTCCTTTTGACAGAAACAATTCGTAGGGGTCTTTCCAGGAAGGATGCTGATCGATCTGCATGAGCTCCTCTTCCTCTGTCTCATCTATTGCCGGACGAAAGAGTTCTGAGGTCACCCCTCCTGATGGAAGACCAAACTTTGACAATTCGTCTGCCTCTTCATTCTGTGTTCTCGGAATGTGTTCGATAATGAAGGATTTGAATCTCCCAATTTCTTTCTTAGCTAAAAATAGATACTTTCTCAATATCGGTTCTCTTGTTTCATAATTCCCTAGAACCTGTGAAGCCATCACAAGAGAATCAGTTTTCACATGAACGTGTTCTATCCCAAGCTCCTTCGCGAGTCTCAAGCCGGCCAAGAATGCTTCGTATTCGGCCTGGTTATTTGTAACTGAAAAGAAGAATTTGATAGCCTGCTCCAGCCTGATGCCATTTGGACTGATCAGAACCACTCCGGCTCCCACGGAGTTTCTGCCAGAAGCCCCATCCACAAAAATGATCCAAGCCAAGGGAGATTGCATTATTTGTTCTGGATTAGACTCCATCGTGTCTACCAAGAAATCTGCCAATACTTGTGCCTTTATTGCCGTTCTGGGAATGTATAATATTTCGAACTCGCTTAACTCGATTGCCCATTTGGCCAACCTTCCTGAATGATCCGGCTTTTCCAAGATGCTCTTTAGTGGATGGTCCGAGACCACCTGAATGGAATGAGCCTGAAAATAGGGGCGGAGCCTTCGTGATGACATGACCAAAGCCAAGGCTAATTTCTCCAAGATTGAATATCTAGTTTCCGCATCTTTGAGGATGTGGCTGACATAATATATCGGAAACTGCTTCTTTTTTTCTTCCCGCACCAGGACAGAGCTTATCGCATCTGGGCCCACTCCCAAGTATAAGAATAGTGTTTACCCTTCGCGAGGGCTTTGAAGAAGAGGGGTTGAGGTTAACTGCTTTTTCAACTGTTCGAAAGCATTATCGCACTCTTCACTCCATTCGAACTTAGATCCTCCCCTAAGTGTTTTGAAAAATGGAGCGCTTTTATCCCCTGACTTGGAAATGAATCGGCTTAATCCTGCCAACCTCCCCCCAAGTTGCTGTACTTCCTTCGGATTGCGAGGAGGGGTCATGTCCAGGATGGCCTTTACTTTATCTGGGTTTGGCGCGAGGCCATTAGGGGTGAGAAGGTGTCCCAGAAATTTTCCTTTGTTGGCCCCAAACACACATTTCAAAGGATTTAGTTTTAATTTGAACCTCCGCAGAGTAGCGAACGTCTCTACGAGGTCTTTCAGATGGATTGAAAAAGTTTTACTTTTTAGAAGAAGATCGTCTACATATACTTCAAGATTTCTCCCTTTCTATTTTTTGAATACTGTGTCCATCATCCTCTGATATGTCGCCCCCGCATTTTTGAGCCCGAAGGGCATGACAAGATAACAATAACATCCATCATTGGTAATGAAGGATGTATGCGGGATATCAGGTTTATGCATCTTAATCTGGTGATAACCAGAAAATGCATCTAGAAAGCTCATGAAATTATATCCTACCGCGGAATCTACTAAAACATCTATCTGAGGCAAGGGATAGCAATCTTTGGGGCACGCTTTATTGAGCTTTGTGAAGTCCACGCACATGCGCCACTTCCCACCAGATTTTGGAACCATTACAATGTTTGACATCCACGTTGGATATTGAATTTCAGAAATAAAACCCGCTTTTAGGAGCTTGGAAACCTCCTCTCTGATGGGCAATGCCAGCTTTGTTGCCACCTCCCTCTTCTTTTGTTGGATCGGCTTGAATTCAGGAGAGACGTTGAGGTGATGGCATGCTACGTCTGGATCTACCCCAGGCATGTCCTCCGCTGACCAGGCGAAGATGTCCAAGTTCTCCAACAGGCAGGAGATTAGTTGAGCTTTTTCCTCTTCCGACAGCTCGGCGTTGATGATCAGCTTCTTCTCTTCCCCTTCAGCAATGGGGACTTCTTGGATCTCCTGGGCAGGTTCCAGGTAAACTCCTTTCTGCTCTGTGCTTTCTTTGATTTCCTCAGGGAGCTTGGACACCTCGTAGATGTCATTCTGAGCCTTGTGAAGTGGTGCCTCGGTGATCACATTAACTGTCTTTACATAGCATTCGCGAGCAACCCTTGGATCACTCCGGATCCGATATTGACGCCCCTCAGCGGCGAACTTCAAGGCCAAATGGAAAGTAGATACTACCGCTCTGTAAGCGTTCAGAATTGGCCTTCCAAAAATTGCACAGTAGCTGCTTGGGGCTTCCACCACCACGAAGTTTATCAGCTTTGTTATACCCCCCAGCGATACCAAAAGCTTTACGCATCCCTCCACTTCCTTCTTCTCTCCCGAGAAGCCATAGAGGGGCCCTTCCGTGGAGAGTAAAGACTTTCCAGTTTTAAGGGCTTCGAATGTTTCACGGAAAATGAGATTAACTGAGCTGCCGGTATCAATCAGAATTTTGTGCACGGTGTAGTTTTCAATAACCGCCTTTATCACCACTGCATCATCAAAAGGATTTGCATTTGGGGAAAGATCTTCCTGGCCGAAGGTAAGGACCGCCCTTTCTGGAGTAGAAGTGGAGGCGACTGCCACTTCTTGCTTCGTAACTCTCCCGATGCTAGATTTCCGAGAAGATTCTACTCCTGCCCCACCATGAATGCAATAGACGTTGCCAAGAGGGCCAACGTCATTCACCTCTATACACTCGGTTGTGGGATGTATATTCCCATAGCAACCTGCCTCTTCCACATCAGCACACTCCCAGGTCACTTCGACCACTTCCTTCTTCTTCTCGGTTCGCGGCTCAACCGGGGTTTCTTGCCGAATCAATCCTCGGAGCTTCCCCTCTTTCAGGAGCTTCTCTATCAACCACCGGAGGGCTCGGCAATCCTCAGTCTGATGCCCCTCCTCTTTATGATATTCACAATAAAAGTTAGGGTTCCGGTTGCGAACTTCTGATTTCAAGGGAGGAGGCCTCTTGAAGTCAGGCCTCTTTTGGAGAATCTGCACGACCTCGTTCATGGTGACGTTGAGAGGGGTGAACGACTCCTGAGATTCATCATATCGGATGGATGGAATAGTTGGGGATGGTTGTGCGATGTACTGCGGCAGATATACAGGCATTATTTGCGGAGCTCCCATGGGTTGAGTGGGTGTGATGGCCAACGGCGGTTTTTGATCTTGAAACCGTTGATGGCCGAGGAATGGTTGTTTAGGCTTAAGATTCCTCCCCCTCTGAGCCCGGGGTTCGAAATCAGGCCGAGATGGATGATTGTAACGTTGCTGATGAGTTGATGCGGGACTAAACTGATCGTTATTGCTGAGCAATTTGGCAACATAACCAGGATTGGTCTTTTCTCCCCTGATAAATTTGTTAGCCAGACTAATCATCTCCTGGTATGTTTTTGGCTCCCTGATTTGAGCTTCAAATTTCAGTGGCCCCTCCCTAAGGCCATGCATCAGAGCGACCCTATATAACTCTGGATCGACGTTTTGCACCTCCATTATCTCCCTTTGGAAACGGTCGACGAAGCGGGCCCACGTTTCGTTTTCCTGCTGCCGTATCTCAAATAGGGCTGCCGGACCGTTCTTCCTCTTTTTCGAGGTAGAGAATCGAAGCAGAAATTCTCTACGCAGTTCTGCAAAACATCTAATGGATCGAGGATGCAATCCATAGAACCATTCTCTGGCTTGTCCATCGAAGGACGTCACCAGGAGCTTACACTTAGTTGCATCAGTGATGGTCCTCAGAGCAACAGCCGATTCAAACGCTTGAAGATGAATTGCCGGATCGGACTCCCCACCATATGTTGATAAGCGTGGTTCTCGAAAGTTATTCGGAGCCGGCTCTCCCCGGATCTCATCCGTGAAGGGAGAACCCTCCTCGGCATCCTCGTATAGAGAAAAAGCAGGGTGGTAGGGGATCTCTGCTGCGGTCATTTGCGGACAGGCCGCCTGATAGGAGCGGGCAGGTGCTCCGGCCGGGTAGGACTGGTAGGCGGCGACCTCAGGCGGATAGGAAAAGCGAGCGGCCTGAGAAGCCGCCCCCTGGAAGTCAAGGACTCGAGCCGGCATACAGCGCGCGGCCTCTTGGTAGAAATTCTGCCGGTCCGCAGAACCTTCTGGTGGCGGTTGGGAGTGAGCGACCTGCGCAAATGGGTATGGAGGTGGAGGAGGTAGAACAGGGGTCATGGCCGGGTTAACCGCGGCCTGTTGGGGAGCTAACCGCTTGGTTAGCAGAGCTAGAGCCTGACTGATCTCGTCCAGACGCTGATCAGTTGCTTTCTGAGCCTGGTCGGCTTCTCTCTTAGTTTACTCCAGAGCCTCCCACAGGGAGTCATCGCTATGATCGGACCGGTCTCTTGGAGGGGACTGGCGGTCTGACATTCTGAACCAAAGATTTCGCTGATAGTCCGCGATCTGAAGGTCGCGTGTTTCTATTCGATTCAAAAGTGCGCTCACGAAGAAAATCGAGGGCTGCGGATTATCGGTTACTATTTGGTTAGAGAATTTAGACCGCTAGCAGCGGTCGAGGCCGGACTTCGCCCGCCGCGGCAAATGCCACTCTTGCGATGGGCTTTCCTTTGATTGAAAAGTAGCGGTTACAAGTGCAGGAAAGCAGAAGCCGGCCGGTCAAACAGTTCGCAAGACCTGAAACTCGAGACCGGAGCTCCGACAAGCGAGCTCTTCGATTCGAGTGTGCGTGTCTTGTGAACAGTGCCGCCCCCTATTTATAGGCTTGGGGGCCTGCCCGAATGGGCAGGGATAAAATAACCTCCTGCCCGGGTACAGGAGAAACGGGCAGGCGGTGACGGGATGCATAGAGAAGAAAAAAGAAAGAGGCCGCGTGACCTGACGGCCTGCCTTCCCTACCCGTCTGACTTGAGGCTGAGGATACCGGGACTAAGTCAATAATGCAAACCGCGCGGTTTGGAGATTGAGACCGCGGTCTGCCTTCTGGTCATGACTTAGCCGATCATCACGAGGTAACTGGGATAGCCTTTGATCTGGAGCCCCGGCCTGTTCTTCGGGGCTGGAACCTCGAGTTTCTATGGGACAACCCGCGCGGCCTTCTAGCTGAGACTGCGGATGTACTTTTTGCCTTAGCTTTTGACGATCTTCTCCCTTTGGGGGCGATCCGGAAATGACACCAGGCCGCCCGGCCTGGCCCTTCTTGAACTGGGAACTGCTGATCCCGGGACCCAGCGGCCTGACCCAGGAGTTCGAACGGTCTGCTAATGGTCCAACCCGAGAAGTGGTTTTCCGGGCAAACACGCACCATGGGTGAGGAGATCGCCGCAAAGAAAGAATGTACCGGGTCTATACAGGGGGTGCCGTCGTGCACCTAGGATCAAGGTTTTTGGAAGTGGATTCCACGCTGAGCGACTTTTATTTATAACCTTTTTTTGTTATATAATAATAGGGGTTAGCCTCGCATGGTGGTCCAACCCACCTTGCGATCAGATGCTCTGACCTTTGTTGATTCGTATCTTGCTTAGATCACTGCTCTTTTGCTAGTCAATATGCCAGGGTAAGCGATGTGATGTTTGAGACAACCGACTAACAGGCTAGAGGCAGGGACTATGAACAGATGATCTCGGGATGGAGTGATTGGACGGTGTCAGGGGGAGATATGGGTGAGTGGATCTGACGACCTGCCCACCCCTGCCTGGCGAGTGGACCATGAGGTCCACTGCCGTGCCCCGGGCGAGTGGACCTCGAGGTCCGCTCGCTTGTGCACGGGGCGAGTGGACCTTGTGGTCCACTCGCCCGGGGTGAGTGGACCTCGTGCTCCACTCCCCCCCCCCCCTTTCCCTAGACGAGTGGGCCCCGTGGTCCCACTCGCCTTCCCTTTGCACTCCCCCTATAAATACACCTCTCCTTCCCTCTTCTATGTCCTCACCCTTACCTTTCTCCTTGCCTCGCTCTCTCTTTGAAGTCTACTCCTCTTCCTAGCGATCCTGCAATATGGCACCTAACCGCCCCCCCCCCCCCCCCCCCCCCCCCCCCCCCCCCGTTGTGAGGAATGGTCGAGAGCAGAGCGCGCCTAACTTTTCAGGGCACTCCTTCCTCGAGGGAAGGGTGTCCAAGGAGGACTTCCTAGACTTCAAGAACTCTTACCTTCCTGGGGGGTGGTCGTCCTGTCGCCCATCGGCGGGGGAGTCCATCAACTCCTTTTTACAAGGACAGGCTCGCATTCCCCCTTCCTCACTTTGATGCTGGGCTACGGCTTCCCCTGTGGCCCGAGGTGGGATTTAGCTCCAACTGACGCCTAAACTTCAAACAGCTATTACTTTAGATCCGGATGTCCGGATTTTGCACAAACCACCTTTCCGGAAAGAGCTAAGAGCCATACATCCTAAGGGGAATAGGATTTACTCGATCAAGTTCATTTAGCGGTGGACGTATAGTGGATTGTAGTTGAAAAGAGGGATTTTACTTCAATTGGCACCTAAACTTCAAACACCCATAGCTTTTGATCTGGTTGTCTGATTTTTGCCCACAATGCTTTTTCGAAATGAGATCGAAGCCCTATATCCAATGGACAACAAGTTTTACCCATTCCAGTTCGTTTGTGGTTGATCTATAGTGGGTTGAGTGAAAATGAGAGATTTAGCTCCAAATGACGCTCAAACTTTAAACCGGAACAACTTTTGATCCAGTTGCCTGATTTTACCACACAACACCTTTTCGAAATGAGCTCGTAGCACTACATTCATTGGAGCACATGTTTTACCCATTCCAGTTCATTTAGTTGTGAATATTTAGAGCGTTGCAGAGGTAATGTGAAATTTCGGTCCAAATGACACCTAAACCTTAAAACAAGCATAACTTTTGATTTGTATGTTTGATTTTTGCCCACATCACCTTTTCGGAATATGCTCGGAGGCTTACATCCAATGGAGCACAATTATACACCCTTCCAGCTCATTTTAGTGGTCAATATACATGGGGGTTGCAATGGTGACGAGGGCTCCTCTTGACACATAAACTGTAACAGCCATATCTTTTGATCTGGTTGTTCGATTTTTGCGCACAACACCTTTTTGGAAAGAGCTCAGAGCCTTACATCCAATGGAAAGCAAATTTTACCCATCCAATTTGTTTAGTGGTCAATATACAACGGGTTTGTAATAAGGTATTTAGCTCGAAAGGACACCTAAACTGTAAAGATCCATAACTTTTTATCGGGTAGTCCGATTTTCGCCCACAATACCTTTTCGTAATGAGATCGGAGCCCAAAATCCAATGGAGAGCAAATTTAACCCATTCAAGGTCGTTTAGAGGTCGATATACAGTGGTTTGTAGTGGTAATGCGAGATTTAGCTCCAAATGACACATACATTTCAAAATGAAAGAATTTTAGATGCGGTTTGTAGTGAAAGTGAGGGATTTAGCTCCAAATGACACTCAAACTTTAAACAGCAATAACTTTTGATCAGGTTGTCTGATTTTACCCCCACAACACGATTTAGGAATGAGATCGGAGCCCTACATTCATTGAAGCTCATGTTTTACCCATTACAATTCATTTAGTTGTCTATATTGAGCGGGTTGCACTGTTAATGCAAAATGTAGCTCCAAATGACACCTAAACTTCAAACAGTCATAACTTTTTATCAGGTTGTGTGATTTTTGCCCACAACACCTCTTCGAAATGAGCTCTGAGACCTACATTCAATGGAGAGCAAGTTTTACCCAATGTAGTCTGTTTAGTGGTCGATATGCATTGAGTTGAAGTGGTAATGTGGGATTTAGCTCCAACTGACGCCTAAACTTCAAACAGCTATAACTTTAGATCCGGATGTCCGGATTTTGCACAAACCACCTTTCCGGAAAGAGCTAAGAGCCATACATCCTAAGGGGAATAGGATTTACTCGATCAAGTTCATTTAGCGGTGGACGTATAGTGGATTGCAGTTGAAATGAGGGATTTTACTCCAATTGGCACCTAAACTTCAAACACCCATAGATTTTGATCCGGTTGTCTGATTTTTGCCCACAACGCCTTTTCGGAATGAGATCGGAGCCCTACATCCAATAGACAACAAGTTTTACCCATTCTAGTTCGTTTGTGGTTGATCTATAGTGGGTTGTAGTGAAAAATGAGAGATTTAGCTCCAAATGACGCTCAAACTTTAAACCGGAATAACTTTTGATCCAGTTGCCTGATTTTACCACACAACACCTTTTCGAAATGAGCTGGTAGCACAACATTCATTGGAGCACATGTTTTACCCATTCCAGTTCATTTAGTTGTGAATATTTACAGCGTTGCAGCGGTAATGTGAAATTTCGGTCCAAATGACACCTAAACCTTAAAACAGGCATAACTTTTGATTTGTATTTTTGATTTTTGCCCACATCACCTTTTCGGAATATGCTCGGAGGCTTACATCCAATGGAGCACAATTATAAACCCTTCCAGCTCATTTTAGTGGTCAATATACATGGGGTTGCAATGGTGACGAGGGCTTCTCTTGATACATAAACTGTAACAGCCATATCTTTTGATCTAGTTGTCCGATTTTTGCGCACAACACCTTTTTGGAAAGAGCTCAGAGCCCTACATCCAATGGAAGGCAAATTTTACCCATCCAGTTTGTTTAGTGGTCAATATACATCCGGTTTGTAATAAGGTATTTAGGTCGAAAGGACACCTAAACTGTAAAGATCCATAACTTTTTATTCGGTTGTCCGATTTTCGCCCACAATACCTTTTCGTAATGAGATCGGAGCCAAAAATCCAATGCAGAGCGAATTTAACCCATTCAAGGTCGTTTAGAGGACGATATACAGGGGGTTGTTGTGTTAATGCGAGATTTAGCTCCAAATGACACTTACATTTCAAAATGAATGAATTTTAGATGCGGTTTGTAGTGAAAGTGAGGTATTTAGCTCCAAATGACACTCAAACTTTAAACAGCAATAACTTTTGATCTGGTTGTCTAATTTTACCCCCACAACACCATTTAGGAATGAGATCGGAGCCCTACAATCATTGAAGCTCATGTTTTACCCATTACAATTCATTTAGTTGTCTATATTGAGCGGGTTGCACTGTTAATGCAAAATGTAGCTCCAAATGACACCTAAACTTCAAACAGCCATAACTTTTGATCAGGTTGTGTGATTTTTGCCCACAACACCTCTTCTAAATGAGCTCTGAGCCCTACATTCAATGGAGAGCAAGTTTTACCCAATGTAGTTCGTTTAGTGGTCGATATGCATTGAGTTGAAGTGGTAATGTGGGATTTAGTTCCAACTGACACCTAAACTTCAAACAGCTATAACTTTAGATCCGGATGTCCGGATTTTGCAGAAAACTGCTTTTCGGAAACAGCTAAGAGCCATACATCCTAAGGGGAATAGGATTTACTCGATGAAGTTCATTTAGCGGTGGACGTATAGTGGATTGCAGTTGAAATGAGGGATTTTACTCCAATTGGCACCTAAACTTCAAACACCCATAGCTTTTGATTCGTTGTCTGATTTTAGCCCACAACGCCTTTTCGGAATGATATCGGAGCCCTACATCCAATGGACAACAAGTTTTACCCATTCCAGTTTGTTTGTGGTTGATCTATAGTGGGTTGTAGTGAAAAATGAGAGATTTAGCTCCAAATGACGCTCAAACTTTAAACCGGAATAACTTTTGATCTGGTTGCCTGATTTTACCACACAACACCTTTTTGAAATGAGCTCGTAGCACTACATTCATTGGAGCACATGTTTTACCCATTCCAGTTCATTTAGTTGTGAATATTTAGAGCGTTGCAGCGGTAATGTGAAATTTCGGTCCAAATGACACCCAAACCTTAAAACAGGCATAACTTTTGATTTGTATATTTGATTTTTGACCACATCACCTTTTCGGAATATGCTCGGAGGCTTAAATCCAATGGAGCACAATTATAAACCCTTCCAGCTCATTTTAGTGGTCAATATACATGGGGGTTGCAATGGTGACGAGGGCTCCTCTTGACACATAAACTGTAACAGCCATATCTTTTGATCTAGTTGTCCGATTTTTGCGCACAACACCTTTTTGGAAAGAGCTCAGAGCCCTACATGCAATGGAAAGCAAATTTTACCCATCCAGTTTGTTTAGTGGTCAATATACAGCGGGTTTGTAATAAGGTATTTAGCTCAAAAGGACACCTAAACTGTAAAAATCCATAACTTTTTATCAGGTTGTCCGATTTTCGCCCACAATACCTTTTCGTAATGAGATCGGAGCCCAAAATCCAATGGAGAGCAAATTTAACCCATTCAAGGTCGTTTAGAGGTCGATATACAGTGGTTTGTAGTGGTAATACGAGATTTAGCTCCAAATGACACATACATTTCAAAATGAAAGAATTTTAGATGCGGTTTGTAGTGAAAGTGAGGGATTTAGCTCCAAATGACACTCAAACTTTAAACAGCAATAACTTTTGATCAGGTTATCTGATTTTACCCCCACAACACGATTTAGGAATGAGATCGGAGCCCTACATTCATTGAAGCTCATGTTTTACCCATTACAGTTAATTTAGTTGTCTATATTGAGCGGGTTGCACTGTTAATGCAAAATGTAGCTCCAAATGACACCTAAACTTCAAACAGTCATAACTTTTGATCAGGTTGTGTGATTTTTGCCCACAACACCTCTTCGAAATGAGCTCTGAGACCTACATTCAATGGAGAGCAAGTTTTACCCAATGTAGTCTGTTTAGTGGTCGATATGCATTGAGTTGAAGTGGTAATGTGGGATTTAGCTCCAACTGACGCCTAAACTTCAAACAGCTATAACTTTAGATCCGGATGTCCGGATTTTGCACAAACCACCTTTCCGGAAAGATCTAAGAGCCATACATCCTAAGGGGAATAGGATTTACTCGATCAAGTTCATTGAGCGGTGGACGTATAGTGGATTGCAGTTGAAATGAGGGATTTTACTCCAATTGGCACCTAAACTTCAAACACCCATAGATTTTGATCCGGTTGTCTGATTTTTGCCCACAACGCCTTTTCGGAATGAGATCGGAGCCCTACATCCAATGGACAACAAGTTTTACCCATTCCAGTTCGTTTGTGGTTGATCTATAGTGGGTTGTAGTGAAAAATGAGAGATTTAGCTCCAAATGACGCTCAAATTTTAAACTGGAACAACTTTTGATCTGGTTGCCTGATTTTACCACACAATATCTTTTTGAAATGAGCTCGTAGCACTACATTCATTGGAGCACATGTTTTACCCATTCCAGTTCATTTAGTTGTGAATATTTACAGCGTTGCAGCTGTAATGTGAAATTTCGGTCCAAATGACACCTAAACCTTAAAACAGGCATAACTTTTGATTTGTATGTTTGATTTTTGCCCACATCGCCTTTTCGGAATATGCTCGGAGGCTTACATCCAATGGAGCACAATTATAAACCCTTCCAGCTCATTTTAGTGGTCAATATACATGGGGGTTGCATTGGTGACGAGAGCTCCTCTTGACACATAAACTGTAACAGCCATATCTTTTGATCTGGTTGTCCGATTTTTGCGCACAACACCTTTTGGAAAGAGCTCAGAGCCCTACATCCAATGGAAAGCAAATTTTACCCATCCAGTTTGTTTAGTGGTCAATATACAGCGGGTTTGTAATAAGGTATTTAGCTCGAAAGGACACTTAAAATGTAAAGATCCATAACTTTTTATCCGGTTGTCCGATTTTCGCCCACAATACCTTTTCGTAATGAGATCGGAGCCCAAAATCCAATGGAGAGCAAATTTAACTCATTCAAGGTCGTTTAGAGGTCGATATACAGTGGTTTGTAGTGGTAATACGAGATTTAGCTCCAAATGACACATACATTTCAAAATGAAAGAATTTTAGATGCGGTTTGTAGTGAAAGTGAGGGATTTAGCTCCAAATGACACTCAAACTTTAAACAGCAATAACTTTTGATCAGGTTATCTGATTTTACCCCCACAACACGATTTAGGAATGAGATCGGAGCCCTACATTCATTGAAGCTCATGTTTTACCCATTACAGTTAATTTAGTTGTCTATATTGAGCGGGTTGCACTGTTAATGCAAAATGTAGCTCCAAATGACACCTAAACTTCAAACAGTCATAACTTTTGATCAGGTTGTGTGATTTTTGCCCACAACACCTATTCGAAATGAGCTCTGAGACCTACATTCAATGGAGAGCAAGTTTTACCCAATGTAGTCTGTTTAGTGGTCGATATGCATTGAGTTGAAGTGGTAATGTGGGATTTAGCTCCAACTGACGCCTAAACTTCAAACAGCTATAACTTTAGATCCGGATGTCCGGATTTTGCACAAACCACCTTTCCGGAAAGAGCTAAGAGCCATACATTCTAAGGGAAATAGGATTTACTCGATCAAGTTCATTGAGCGGTGGACGTATAGTGGATTGCAGTTGAAATGAGGGATTTTACTCCAATTGGCACCTAAACTTCAAACACCCATAGATTTTGATCCGGTTGTCTGATTTTTGCCCACAACGCCTTTTCGGAATGAGATCGGAGCCCTACATCCAATGGACAACAAGTTTTACCCATTCCAGTTCGTTTGTGGTTGATCTATAGTGGGTTGTAGTGAAAAATGAGAGATTTAGCTCCAAATGACGCTCAAATTTTAAACTGGAACAACTTTTGATCTGGTTGCCTGATTTTACCACACAACATCTTTTTGAAATGAGCTCGTAGCACTACATTCATTGGAGCACATGTTTTACCCATTCCAGTTCATTTAGTTGTGAATATTTACAGCGTTGCAGCTGTAATGTGAAATTTCGGTCCAAATGACACCTAAACCTTAAAACAGGCATAACTTTTGATTTGTATGTTTGATTTTTGCCCACATCGCCTTTTCGGAATATGCTCGGAGGCTTACATCCAATGGAGCACAATTATAAACCCTTCCAGCTCATTTTAGTGGTCAATATACATGGGGGTTGCATTGGTGACGAGAGCTCCTCTTGACACATAAACTGTAACAGCCATATCTTTTGATCTGGTTGTCCGATTTTTGCGCACAACACCTTTTTGGAAAGAGCTCAGAGCCCTACATCCAATGGAAAGCAAATTTTACCCATCCAGTTTGTTTAGTGGTCAATATACAGTGGGTTTGTAATAAGGTATTTAGCTCGAAAGGACACTTAAAATGTAAAGATCCATAACTTTTTATCCGGTTGTCCGATTTTCGCCCACAATACCTTTTCGTAATGAGATCGGAGCCCAAAATCCAATGGAGAGCGAATTTAACCCATTCAAGGTCGTTTAGAGGTCGATATACAGTGGGTTGTAGTGTTAATGCGAGATTTAGCTCCTAATGACACATAGATTTCAAAATGAAAGAATTTTAGATGCGGTTTGTAGTGAAAGTGAGGGATTTAGCTCCAAATGACACTCAAACTTTAAACAGCAATAACTTTTGATCTGGTTGTCTGCATTTACCCCACAACACCATTTAGGAATGAGATCGGAGCCCTACAATCATTGAAGCTCATGTTTTACCCATTACAGTTTATTTAGTTGTCTATATTGAGCGGGTTGCACTGTTAATGCAAAATATAGCTCCAAATGTCACCTAAACTTCAAACAACAATAACTTTTGATCAGGTTTCCTGATTTTTGCCCACAACACCTCTTCTAAATGAGCTCTGAGCACTACATTCAATGGAGAGCAAGTTTTACCCAATGTAGTTTGTTTAGTGGTCGATATGCATTGAGTTGAAGTGGTAATGTGGGATTTAGCTCCAACTGATGCCTAAACTTCAAACAGCTATAACTTTAGATCCGGATGTCCGGATTTTGCACAAACCACCTTTCCGGAAAGAGCTAAGAGCCATACATCCTAAGGGGAATAGGATTTACTCGATCAAGTTCATTTAGCGGTGGACGTATAGTGGATTGCAGTTGAAATGATGGATTTTACTCCAATTGGCACCTAACTTCAAACACCCATAGCTTTTGATCCGGTTGTCTGATTTTTTCCCACAACGCCTTTTCGGAATGATATCGGAGCCTTACATCCAATGGACAACAAGTTTTACCCATTCCAGTTCGTTTGTGGTTGATCTATAGTGGGTTGTAGTGAAAAATGAGAGATTTAGCTCCAAATGACGCTCAAACTTTAAACCGGAACAACTTTTGATCTGGTTGCCTGATTTTACCACACAACACCTTTTCGAAATGAGCTCGTAGCACTACATTCATTGGAGCACATGTTTTACCCATTCCAGTTCATTTAGTTGTGAATATTTAGAGCGTTGCAGCGGTAATTTGAAATTTCGGTCCAAATGACACCCGAAACCTTAAAACAGGCATAACTTTTGATTTGTATGTTTGATTTTTGCCCACATCACCTTTTCGGAATATGCTCGGAGGCTTACATCCAATGGAGCACAATTATAAACCCTTCCAGCTCATTTTAGTGGTCAATATACATGGGGGTTGCAATGGTGACGAGGGCTCCTCTTGACACATAAACTATAACAGCCATATCTTTTAATCTGGTTGTCCGATTTTTGCGCACAAGACCTTTTTGGAAAGAGCTCAGAGCCCTACATCAAATGGAAAGCAAATTTTACCCATCCAGTTTGTTTAGTGGTCAATATACAGCGGGTTTGTAATAAGGTATTTAGCTCGAAAGGACACATAAACTGTAAAGATCCATAACTTTTTATCCGGTTGTCTGATTTTCGCCCACAATACCTTTTTGTAATGAGATCGGAGCCCAAAATCCAATGGAGAATGAATTTAACCTATTCAAGGTCGTTTAGAGGTCGATATACAGTGGGTTGTAGTGTTAATGCGAGATTTAGCTCCAAATGACACATACATTTCAAAATGAAAGAATTTTAGATGTGGTTTGTAGTGAAAGTTAGAGATTTAGCTCCAAATGACACCCAAACTTTAAACAGCAATAACTTTTGATCCGGTTGTCTGATTTTACCCCCACAACACCATTTAGGAATGAGATCGGAGCCCTACAATCATTGAAGCTCATGTCTTACCTATTACAGTTCATTTAGTTCTCTATATTGAGCGGATTGCACAGTTAATGCAAAATGTAGCTCCAAATGACACTTAAATTTCAAACAGCCATAACTTTTGATCAGGTTGTGTGATTTTTGCCCACAACACCTCTTCGAAATGAGCTTTGAGCCCTACATTCAATGGAGAGCAAGTTTTACCCAATGTAGTTCGTTTAGTGGTCGATATGCATTGAGTTGAAGTGGTAATGTGGGATTTAGCTCCAACTGACACCTAAACTTCAAACAGCTATAACTTTAGATCCGGATGTCCGGATTTTGCAAAAAACTGCTTTTCGGAAAGAGCTAAGAGCCATACATCCTAAGGGGAATATGATTTACTCGATCAAGTTCATTTAGCGGTGGACGTATAGTGGATTGCAGTTGAAATGAGAGATTTTACTCCAATTGGCACCTAAACTTCAAACACCCATAGCTTTTGATCCGGTTGTCTGATTTTTGCCCACAATGCCTTTTCGGAATGATATCGGAGCCCTACATCCAATCGACAACAAGTTTTACCCATTCTAGTTCGTTTGTGGTTGATCTATAGTGGGTTGTAGTGAAAAATGAGAGATTTAGCTCCAAATGACGCTCAAATTTTAAACCGGAACAACTTTTGATCTGGTTGCCTGATTTTACCACACAACAACTTTTCGAAATGAGCTCGTAGCACTACATTCATTGGAGCACATGTTTTACCCATTCCAGTTCATTTAGTTGTGAATATTAGAGCGTTGCAGCGGTAATGTGAAATTTCGGTCCAAATGACACCCAAACCTTAAAACAGGCATAACTTTTGATTTGTATGTTTGATTTTTGACCACATCACCTTTTCGGAATATGCTCGGAGGCTTACATCCAATGGAGCACAATTATAAACCCTTCCAGCTCATTTAAGTGGTCAACATACATGGGGGTTGCAATGGTGACGAGGGCTCCTCTTGACACATAAATTGTAACAGTCATATCTTTTGATCTGGTTGTCCGATTTTTGCGCACAACACCTCTTTGGAAAGAGCTCAGAGCCCTACATCCAATGGAAAGCAAATTTTACCCATCCAGTTTGTTTAGTGGTCAATATACAGCGGGTTTGTAATTAGGTATTTAGCTCGAAAGGACACCTAAACTGTAAAGATCCATAACTTTTTATCCGGTTGTCCGATTTTCGCCCACAATACCTTTTCGTAATGAGATCGGAGCCCAAAATCCAATGGAGAACGAATTTAACCCATTCAAAGTCGTTTAGAGGTCGATATACAGTGGGTTGTAGTGTTAATGCGAGATTTTGCTCCAAATGACACATACATTTCAAAATGAAAGAATTTTAGATGCGGTTTGTAGTGAAAGTGAGAGATTTAGCTCCAAATGACACTCAAACTTTAAACAGCAATAACTTTTGATCCGGTTGTCTGAATTTACCCCCACAACACCATTTAGGAATGAGATCGGAGCCCTACAATCATTGAAGCTCATGTTTTACCCATTACAGTTCATTTAGTTGTCTATATTGAGCGGGTTGCACTGTTAATGCAAAATGTAGCTCCAAATGACACCTAAACTTCAAACAGCCATAACTTTTGATCAGGTTGTGTGATTTTTGCCCACAACACCTCTTCTAAATGAGCTCTGAGCCCTACATTCAATGGAGAGCAAGTTTTACCCAATGTAGTTCGTTTAGTGGTCGATATGCATTGAGTTGAAGTGGTAATGTGGGATTTAGTTCCAACTGACACCTAAACTTCAAACAGCTATAACTTTAGATCCAGATGTCCGGATTTTGTAGAAAATGCTTTTCGGAAAGAGCTAAGAGCCATTCTAAGGGGAATAGGATTTACTCGATCAAGTTAATTTAGCGGTGGACGTATAGTGGATTGCAGTTGAAATGAGGGATTTTACTCCAATTGGCACCTAAACTTCAAACACCCATAGCTTTTGATCCGGTTGTCTGATTTTTGCCCACAACGCCTTTTAGGAATGATATCGGAGCCCTACATACAATGGACAACAAGTTTTACCCGTTGCAGTTCGTTTGTGGTTGATCTATAGTGGGTTGTAGTGAAAAATGAGAGATTTAGCTCCAAATGACGCTCAAACTTTAAACCGGAACAACTTTTGATCTGGTTGCCTGATTTTACCACACAACACCTTTTCGAAATGAGCTCGTAGCACTACATTCATTGGAGCACATGTTTTACCCATTCCAGTTCATTTAGTTGTGAATATTTTGAGCGTTGCAGCGGTAATGTGAAATTTCGGTCCAAATGAAACCTAAACCTTAAAACAGGCATAACTTTTGATTTGTATTTTTGATTTTTGCCCACATCACCTTTTCGGAAAATGCTCGGAGGCTTACATCCAATGGAGCACAATTATAAACCCTTCCAGCTCATTTTAGTGGTCAATATACATGGGGGTTGCAATGGTGACGAGGGCTCCTCTTGACACATAAACTGTAACAGCCATATCTTTTGATCTGGTTGTCCGATTTTTGCGCACAACACCTTTTTGGAAAGAGCTCAGAGCCCTACATCCAATGGAAACCAAATTTAACCCATCCAGTTTGTTTAGTGGTCAATATACAGCGGGTTTGTAATAAGGTATTTAGCTCGAAAGGACACCTAATATGTAAAGATCCATAACTTTTTATCCGGTTGTCCGATTTTCGCCCACAATACCTTTTCGTAATGAGATCGGAGCCCAAAATCCAATGGAGAACGAATTTAACCCATTCAAGGTCGTTTAGAGGTCGATATACAGTGGGTTGTAGTGTTAATGCGAGATTTAGCACCAAATGACACATACATTTCAAAATGAAAGAATTTTAGATGTGGTTTGTAGTGAAAGTGAGAGATTTAGCTCCAAATGACACTCAAACTT
This sequence comes from Dactylorhiza incarnata, assembly GCA_033032865.1. Lineage (NCBI taxonomy): Eukaryota > Viridiplantae > Streptophyta > Magnoliopsida > Asparagales > Orchidaceae > Dactylorhiza > Dactylorhiza incarnata. The sequence goes on along the minus strand of JAWHQI010000201.1, from coordinate 5,312 downwards.
TAAACAGCAATAACTTTTGATCCGGTTGTCTGATTTTACCCCCACAACACCATTTAAGAATGAGATCGGAGCCCTACAATCATTGAAGCTCATGTTTTACCCATTACAGTTCACTTAGTTGTCTATATTGAGCGGATTGCACTGTTAATGCAAAATGTAGCTCCAAATGACACCTAAACTACAAACAGCCATAACCTTTGATCAGGTTGTGTGATTTTTGCCCACAACACCTCTTCAAAATGAGCTCTGAGCCCTACATTCAATGGAGAGCAAGTTTTACCCAATGTAGTTCGTTTAGTGGTCGATATGCATTGAGTTGAAGTGGTAATGTTGGATTTAGCTCCAACTGACGCCTAAACTTCAAACAGCTATAACTTTAGATCCGGATGTCCGGATTTTGCACAAACCACCTTTCCGGAAAGAGCTAAGAGCCATACATCCTAAGGGGAATAGGATTTACTCGATCAAGTTCATTTAGCGGTGGACGTATAGTGGATTGCAGTTGAAATGAGGGATTTTACTCCAATTGGCACCTAAACTTCAAACACCCATAGATTTTGATCCGGTTGTCTGATTTTTGCCCACAACGCCTTTTCGGAATGAGATCGGAGCCCTACATCCAATGGACAACAAGTTTTACCCATTCTAGTTCGTTTGTGGTTGATCTATAGTGGGTTGTAGTGAAAAATGAGAGATTTAGCTCCAAATGACGCTCAAACTTTAAACCGGAATAACTTTTGATCCGGTTGCCTGATTTTACCACACAACACCTTTTCGAAATGAGCTGGTAGCACAACATTCATTGGAGCACATGTTTTACCCATTCCAGTTCATTTAGTTGTGAATATTTACAGCGTTGCAGCGGTAATGTGAAATTTCGGTCCAAATGACACCTAAACCTTAAAACAGGCATAACTTTTGATTTGTATTTTTGATTTTTGCCCACATCACCTTTTCGGAATATGCTCGGAGGCTTACATCCAATGGAGCACAATTATAAACCCTTCTAGCTCATTTTAGTGGTCAATATACATGGGGTTGCAATGGTGTCGAGGGCTTCTCTTGATACATAAACTGTAACAGCCATATCTTTTGATCTAGTTGTCCGATTTTTGCGCACAACACCTTTTTGGAAAGAGCTCAGAGCCCTACATCCAATGGAAAGCAAATTTTACCCATCCAGTTTGTTTAGTGGTCAATATGCAGCCGGTTTGTAATAAGGTATTTAGCTCGAAAGGACACCTAAACTGTAAAGATCCATAACTTTTTATTCGGTTGTCCGATTTTCGCCCACAATACCTTTTCGTAATGAGATCGGAGCCCAAAATCCAATGCAGAGCGAATTTAACCCATTCATGGTCGTTTAGAGGACGATATACAGGGGGTTGTTGTGTTAATGCGAGATTTAGCTCCAAATGACACTTACATCTCAAAATGAATGAATTTTAGATGCGGTTTGTAGTGAAAGTGAGGTATTTAGCTCCAAATGACACTCAAACTTTAAACAGCAATAACTTTTGATCTGGTTGTCTAATTTTACCCCCACAACACCATTTAGGAATGAGATCGGAGCCCTACAATCATTGAAGCTCATGTTTTACCCATTACAATTCATTTAGTTGTCTATATTGAGCGGGTTGCACTGTTAATGCAAAATGTAGCTTCAAATGACACCTAAACTTCAAACAGCCATAACTTTTGATCAGGTTGTGTGATTTTTGCCCACAACACCTCTTCTAAATGAGCTCTGAGCCCTACATTCAATGGAGAGCAAGTTTTACCCAATGTAGTTCGTTTAGTGGTCGATATGCATTGAGTTGAAGTGGTAATGTGGGATTTAGTTCCAACTGACACCTAAACTTCAAACAGCTATAACTTTAGATCCGGATGTCCGGATTTTGCAGAAAACTGCTTTTCAGAAACAGCTAAGAGCCATACATCCTAAGGGGAATAGGATTTACTCGATGAAGTTCATTTAGCGGTGGACGTATAGTGGATTGCAGTTGAAATGAGGGATTTTACTCCAATTGGCACCTAAACTTCAAACACCCATAGCTTTTGATTCGTTGTCTGATTTTAGCCCACAACGCCTTTTCGGAATGATATCGGAGCCCTACATCCAATGGACAACAATTTTTACCCATTCCAGTTTGTTTGTGGTTGATCTATAGTGGGTTGTAGTGAAAAATGAGAGATTTTGCTCCAAATGACGCTCAAAGTTTAAACCCGAATAACTTTTGATCTGGTTGCCTGATTTTACCACACAACACCTTTTCGAAATGAGCTCGTAGCACTACATTCATTGGAGCACATGTTTTACCCATTCTAGTTCATTTAGTTGTGAATATTTAGAGCGTTGCAGCGGTAATGTGAAATTTCGGTCCAAATGACACCCAAACCTTAAAACAGGCATAACTTTGGATTTGTATGTTTGATTTTTGACCACATCACCTTTTCGGAATATGCTCGGAGGCTTACATCCAATGGAGCACAATTATAAACCCTTCCAGCTCATTTTAGTTTTCAATATACTTGGGGGTTGCAATGGTGACGAGGGCTCCTCTTGACACATAAACTGTAACAGTCATATCTTTTGATCTGGTTGTCCGATTTTTGCGCACAACACCTTTTTGGAAAGAGCTCAGAGCCCTACATCCAATGGAAATCAAATTTAACCCATCCAGTTTGTTTAGTGGTCAATATACAGCGGGTTTGTAATAAGGTATTTAGCTCGAAAGGACACCTAATATGTAAAGATCCATAACTTTTTATCCGGTTGTCCGATTTTCGCCCACAATACCTTTTCGTAATGAGATCGGAGCCCAAAATCCAATGGAGAACGAATTTAACCCTTTCAAGGTCGTTTAGAGGTCGATATACAGTGGGTTGTAGTGTTAATGCGAGATTTAGCACCAAATGACACATACATTTCAAAATGAAAGAATTTTAGATGCGGTTTGTAGTGAAAGTGAGAGATTTAGCTCCAAATGACACTCAAACTTTAAACAGCAATAACTTTTGATCCGGTTGTCTGATTTTACCCCCACAACACCATTTAGGAATGAGATCGGAGCCCTACAATCATTGAAGCTCATGTTTTACCCATTACAGTTCACTTAGTTGTCTATATTGAGCGGATTGCACTGTTAATGCAAAATGTAGCTCCAAATGACACCTAAACTACAAACAGCCATAACCTTTGATCAGGTTGTGTGATTTTTGCCCACAACACCTCTTCAAAATGAGCTCTGAGCCCTACATTCAATGGAGAGCAAGTTTTACCCAATGTAGTTCGTTTAGTGGTCGATATGCATTGAGTTGAAGTGGTAATGTTGGATTTAGCTCCAACTGACGCCTAAACTTCAAACAGCTATAACTTTAGATCCGGATGTCCGGATTTTGCACAAACCACCTTTCCGGAAAGAGCTAAGAGCCATACATCCTAAGGGGAATAGGATTTACTCGATCAAGTTCATTTAGCGGTGGACGTATAGTGGATTGCAGTTGAAATGAGGAATTTTACTCCAATTGGCACCTAAACTTCAAACACCCATAGATTTTGATCCGGTTGTCTGATTTTTGCCCACAACGCCTTTTCGGAATGAGATCGGAGCCCTACATCCAATGGACAACAAGTTTTACTCATTCTAGTTCGTTTGTGGTTGATCTATAGTGGGTTGTAGTGAAAAATGAGAGATTTAGCTCCAAATGACGCTCAAACTTTAAACCGGAATAACTTTTGATCCGGTTGCCTGATTTTACCACACAACACCTTTTCGAAATGAGCTGGTAGCACAACATTCATTGGAGCACATGTTTTACCCATTCCAGTTCATTTAGTTGTGAATATTTACAGCGTTGCAGCGGTAATGTGAAATTTCGGTCCAAATGACACCTAAACCTTAAAACAGGCATAACTTTTGATTTGTATTTTTGATTTTTGCCCACATCACCTTTTCGGAATATGCTCGGAGGCTTACATCCAATGGAGCACAATTATAAACCCTTCCAGCTCATTTTAGTGGTCAATATACATGGGGTTGCAATGGTGACGAGGGCTTCTCTTGATACATAAACTGTAACAGCCATATCTTTTGATCTAGTTGTCCGATTTTTGCGCACAACACCTTTTTGGAAAGAGCTCAGAGCCCTACATCCAATGGAAAGCAAATTTTACCCATCCAGTTTGTTTAGTGGTCAATATACAGCCGGTTTGTAATAAGGTATTTAGCTCGAAAGGACACCTAAACTGTAAAGATCCATAACTTTTTATTCGGTTGTCCGATTTTCGCCCACAATACCTTTTCGTAATGAGATCGGAGCCCAAAATCCAATGCAGAGCGAATTTAACCCATTCAAGGTCGTTTAGAGGACGATATACAGGGGGTTGTTGTGTTAATGCGAGATTTAGCTCCAAATGACACTTACATTTCAAAATGAATGAATTTTAGATGCGGTTTGTAGTGAAAGTGAGGTATTTAGCTCCAAATGACACTCAAACTTTAAACAGCAATAACTTTTGATCTGGTTGTCTAATTTTACCCCCACAACACCATTTAGGAATGAGATCGGAGCCCTACAATCATTGAAGCTCATGTTTTACCCATTACAATTCATTTAGTTGTCTATATTGAGCGGGTTGCACTGTTAATGCAAAATGTAGCTCCAAATGACACCTAAACTTCAAACAGCCATAACTTTTGATCAGGTTGTGTGATTTTTGCCCACAACACCTCTTCTAAATGAGCTCTGAGCCCTACATTCAATGGAGAGCAAGTTTTACCCAATGTAGTTCGTTTAGTGGTCGATATGCATTGAGTTGAAGTGGTAATGTGGGATCTAGTTCCAACTGACACCTAAACTTCAAACAGCTATAACTTTAGATCCGGATGTCCGGATTTTGCAGAAAACTGCTTTTCGGAAACAGCTAAGAGCCATACATCCTAAGGGGAATAGGATTTACTCGATGAAGTTCATTTAGCGGTGGACGTATAGTGGATTGCAGTTGAAATGAGGGATTTTACTCCAATTGGCACCTAAACTTCAACCACCCATAGCTTTTGATTCGTTGTCTGATTTTAGCCCACAACGCCTTTTCGGAATGATATCGGAGCCCTACATCCAATGGACAACAAGTTTTACCCATTCCAGTTTGTTTGTGGTTGATCTATAGTGGGTTGTAGTGAAAAATGAGAGATTTTGCTCCAAATGACGCTCAAACTTTAAACCGGAATAACTTTTGATCTGGTTGCCTGATTTTACCACACAACACCTTTTCGAAATGAGCTCGTAGCACTACATTCATTGGAGCA